>JABMCL010000509.1:1025000-1061910 GCA_018857735.1 Alviniconcha marisindica | reverse complement strand
TTTCCCCCCCCCCCCAAATTTGTTTTTCTTTTTGGGGGTTTTTTTTTTGGGGTTTTTTCCCTTAAAAAAAAAGGGGCCCCCTTCCGGGGGCCCTTTTAAAATTTTAAAAAAAAAATTTTCCGAAACCCGAAAATTTGGGGGTTTTTTTAAAAAGGGGGGGAAAACAAAAAAATTTTGGGGTTGGGGGGGGGAAAAAAAAAACCTGGGCCCGGGAAAAAAAAAACCCCCCCTTTTTTCCCCCGGGGGCCCTTTTTTTCCCCCCCCCCTTTTTTTTTTTTTTTAAAAAAAAGGGGGGGGGAAAAAAAAAAAAGGGCCCTTTTTTTTGGCCCTTTGGGGAAAGGCCTTTAAAAAACCCCCCCCCCCCCCTTTTTAAAATTTTTTTTGTTTAAAAAAAAACCCCCCCCAAAAAAATTTTAAAATTCCCCTTTTTTTGGGGGGGTTTTGGGGAAAAATTTTAAAATTTTAAAAAAAAAAAAGGGGGAAAAAAAAAATTTTTAAGGGAAAAAAAACCCTTTTAAAAAAAATTTTTTTTTTCCCCCCCCCCCAAAAAAAACCCCCCCCCCCAAAAAATTTTTTTTTTTTTAAAAAAATTTTTAAAAAAGGTTTTTTTAAAATTTCCTTTTAAAATTTTCATTTTTGGGGGAAAAAATTTCCCGGCCAAAAATTTTTCCCAAATTAAAAAAAACCAAAAAAAAAAAAAATTTTTTGGGGGTTTTTCTTTTTTTTTTTTTCCCTTTCCCCTTTTTTTCCCCCCCAAACCCCCCCCCAAAAAAAAACCCCCCCCCCAAAAAAAACCAAAAAAACCCCAAAAACCCCCCAAAAAAAAAAAACCCCCCCCCAAAAAGGGTTTTTTTTTCCCTTTTTGGAAAAAAAAAAAAAAAACCCGGGAAAAAATTTTTTTTAAAAAATTTTTGAAAAAGGGGCCCCTTTTTAAAAAAATTTTAAAAAAAAATTTTTTCCCCCCTTTTAAAAAATTTTTTTTTTAAAAAAGGGGGGGGGTTTTTGGGGTTTTTGGGGGTTTTTTTTTTTTTGGTTTTTTTGGGGTTTTTTGGGGTTTTTTGGGGGGGGGTTTTTTTGGGGGGGGGAAAAAAGGGGGGGAAAAAAAAGGGGGGGGAAAAGGGGGGGGGGAAAAAAAAAAAAACAAAAAAAATTTTTTTTTTTTTTTTTTTTTTTTTTCCCCAAAATTTAAAAAAAAAAATTTTTTTTTAAAAAAAAATTTAATTATTTTTTTTTTAAAAAAAACTAGGGGAGGGGGGGGGGGGGGGGGCCAAAGGGGCCCCCCTTTTTTTTTTTTCCCCCCTTTTTGGGCCCCTTTTCCCCCCCTTTTTAAAAATTTTTTTTTTTGGGCCCCCTTTTTTTTAAAAAAACCGAAAAAAAATTTTTTTTGGGGGTTTTTTTTTTAAAAAAAAAAAAAAGGGGGGGAAAAAAAAAAAGGGGGGGTTTTTTTTTTTGGGGGGGAAAAAATTAAAATTAAAAAATTTTTTTAAAAAATTTTTAAAAATTTTTTTAAAAATTTCCCGGAAAAATTTTTTTAAAAAAAAAAAGGGGGCCCCCGGGGTTTAAACCTTTTTTTTCCCCTTTTTCCTTTTTGGGAAAAAATTTTTAAAGCCCCCCCCGGGTTTTTTCCCCTTTCCCCCAAAAATTTTTTTTTTTTTCCCCTTTTAAAAAAACTTTTTTGGGTTTTTGGGGGGGGAAGGGTTTTTTTAAAGTACCCTGGGGGGTTTTTTTTTTTTAAAAAAACCCAAAAAAAAAACCCCCCCCCTTTTTTGGGGGGGGGGGGAAAAAAAAACCCCTTTTTTTTTTTAAAAATAAAAAAAAAAAAATTTTTTTTTTTGGGGGGGGGGGGTTTTTTGGGGGTTCCAAGAAAAAAAAGAAAAAAAAAAAAATTTTTTGGGGAAAAAAGGGGGGAAAAAAAGAAAAAAAAAAAAATTTAAACAAAAAATTTTTTAAACCCTTTTTTTTTTTTTCCCCTTTTTTTTTAAAATTTTGGGAAAAAAAAAATTTTTTTTTCCCCCCCGGGGGCCCTTTTTTTTTTTTTTCCCCCCAAAAAAAAATTTTTTTTAATTTAAAAGGGAATTAAACCCCCCCCCCCCCTTTTTTTTTTGGGGGGGGGGTTTTTTTTTTTTTTTTTTTTGGTTTTTTTTTTTTAAAAAAAAAGGCCCCCCTTTTTTGGGGAAAATTTTTAAACAAAAAAAAAAAAAATTTTTTTTTTTTTTTTCCCCCAAACATTTTTTTTGGGGAACCCCAAAAAAAAAAAAAGGGTTTGTTTTTAAAAAAAAAGGGGGTTTTTTTTTTTTCCCCCCGGGGGGAATTAAAGGGTAAAGGGGGGGAAAAATTTTTGGGGGGAATTTTTTCCCCCCCCCCCCCCAAAATTTTAAAAATTTCCCCCAAAAAATTAAAAAAAAAGGGGGAAAAACCAAAAAAAAAGGGGGTTTTAAAAAAGGGGGAAATTTTTTTTTTTTTCCCCCACCTCTTACATAGTTCAGGAGCTGTGTGAGAGTCGAGGTGGCCGTCCTGAGTTGTCCGTCCTAATCAGCCTTCTGGTTTCTGTGGACGTAAAGAATTATTGAACCGTGCTTCGGCATTGGTCACAACTTGTCCCTAGTATGTCAACTGACATCTGAGGACATAAGCATCACTTCATCATCATCATCCCCCACCTCCATATACCCCCCCCCCCCCCCCCTTCTCCCCGCCCCTAATAAGCCTTATGGTTTCTGCATACCTTGCCACACGGGCTGGGAGGTTATAGGCACAGGCAAACTCCAAGCACTGGTTTACGACATCCTTCCTTCAACCACTGCCGTATTTAGTTATGCCATAGGGTCCAGAAAACTGTCAGCTAACGAGCAGTTTTTTGCTGGTGTTTAAACAGTAGTAAGTTTGTTACAAACAACTGAAATAAAACAAGGCGTGTCATTTATAGCCGCCAACTAAGTTTACACCGGCACAAATAAAGCCACAATCGTTTGAATCGAAACGGAACTCTTTTTTTTTTTTTACCCGGGGTGGATGCGTCTCATGTTTACGTGCGTGCTTTGGTGCTAGGTTGCTTCTACAGTCATATTAGTACCCGAACCTTTCGGAGGGCGCTGACCGCGTCGCTGGACAGCTGCGCGGAGATAAAGAGTGCCCCTTCAGTGGCGTAACTAAATCTGGCAGAGTTTGAGGAAGGTGCCGGAAAGCGGTGCTCGGAGTGTGAGGTACAGGCTGTGAGCTAGGCAGACCACAGCAACGCCGGCTTTAATTGCAGCAGTTTTAATTACGTTAGCCTCTTCAGAAGAGCTGTGAGCTAAGCCGACCACAGCAACGCCGGCTTTACTTGCAGTCAGTACTCTTTTCCTTGAACAGCCTGGCTTCCTGTGAAACATTGATGATTGATGATCGCTTATATAGCGCTATTCTCCGCTCTCTTGAGCAGACTCAATGCACTCGCATGTGATTCTACATGAGTCACTAACTTTTTTTATAGCTTTAAAAAAAAAATCCACCAATATATTTTATATTTTAATATATATTTAAATACTTTGTATTTCAAAATATATATATAATATATTTTGAAATACAAAGTAAAGTATAAGACTGCCACCCTCGCTTTCCGCCATTTCAACAACTCTTCCTCCTTCCGTCTTCACTTCTCACCCCCTATGAACCTTCCCGCTATCTCAGATCAAATAACGTAAGACTCCTTACAGTCCCCAGAACTAACACCAAATCCTTTGGCCAACGTTCCTTCAAGTCTGAAGCCCCGGCTGTATGGAACTCTATTCCAACGCACATTCACAACTCTGACACTCTCTTCTTTCAAACACACACACACACACACACACACACACACACACACACACACACACACACACGCGCGCGCGCGCGCGCGCGCGCGCGCACGCACGCACGCACACGAAAACAAAAAAGAAACAGACAAAAAACACTCAAAACCCACCTGTTCAGAAAAAAGCTTTCTCGTGTAAACGTTTCCTGCTTAAAAACAAAACAAAAACAAAAAAACTAGATTACAATAGTAATTGTTCATAAGTTTGAAAAATCCGCCTGTACATGTCAGCTGTGATGTTCGTAGTGCGTGTGTTTTAATGCAAGTTTATAGTATGTTCGTGCAGCTCTCCAACCTTGTCACTGTGTTGCGCAACTTGCCCAGGAACGTCCAGTGGGACAGAGTTCATTGACGACTTCAGGATCAACCTTTCAAGAGCTGATGGTCGCCAGAGAATTTATTGACGGCAGGGAGAGTGTCATGCCAACAACTGGGTTCAAGAGCGCCAACTGAACACGCCTGGGACAAGTTGAAATGTCGACTACGTAACGACCGCATCCACCACAGACTGTACAGGATCTTCGTCAAGTAATCGTCCAGGAGTGGCAGAACATCCCACAGGACTCACTGAGACCCTTATCCGATCCATGAGGCGCAGATGTCAAGCCGTCATCGATGCACGTGGTGGCCACACATGCTGCTGAACTCGGTCGTTTTCAAAAATGACCCCATACTGACAGAAGTAGTAGAGGAAACCATCCAGGACAATATAACGTTTGACTTGTTTCAATATTTAAGCAATTGATGAAATTTCTCCTGCTCAAATTTTGTAAGGCAAGTATTAGCTACAGTATTAGCTTGGGTCATGAGCAGAGAGGTAATAGGTGACTGTTGGTTCATGCACCTTTTCTGTATTCGGTCCCTCTACACGGAATGACCTTCCCCTTGCTCTCCGAGAGCCTATCGGAAACGCTCTCCGGACTCCTGCAAGTCAAAGCTCAAGACATTTCTTTTCCCAAAAGTATAGACCTGCCATGTTTTCCGTTCCGTGCTGCTGTCTTCATCCATCTCAAGTCTCTGTTTGCTGCCCGTGTTGTGTTTAAATTTTGTATAGTCAGTATGCTCGTGTGTGCGGGTGCCTGTGTGTGCGTGTATGCGCTTATCTCTACGGGCAAGATTTTACGCTTTATAAATATTTTAATTATCAATTACTATTGGAGTTTAACGATAACATCATCACGCACTCACGCACACACGTACACACACACGCACGCACGCACGCACAAACACATTTAGGGCACGCACAAACACGCAACCTAACGAAGTTCAAGAAACTAGTCATAAATCAAAGAAACTATAACCCCTTAGAAAAAACACCTCCGTTTGTATCGGAAACATTCTTCTTTCTTTTCCTTCTTCCCTCTTGGGGTTTTACCTTCCGCTGTCATTTCCATGCTTGATTTTTTTCTTCTTGTCTACTGTCCCTTGCAGTCATATTTCTCCTACGCAAGAAAGCCAAGGTAGCGTCACAGTGTGTTGAAATCACACCTGCTGATCTGAGAAGAGATGAAAAGACCTCTTCAGATTGTCAGATAAAAGCTGCACTAGGAGGCAGTCCATTGTTGAAGACGGAGGTATTTTTCCGCTAATCATGTTGTGTCCGAAGGGTAGAAAACTTCAGGTCAAGGAATTCGTTTTAAAACGCCCCGTTGATTTTATATTGAGTTTTAAAACGCCCCGTTGATTTTATATTGAATTTTACAGCGCCCCGTTGATGTTATATGGAATTTTAAAACGGGATTTCTGGAGCGACGGGCTGAATGTACAAAACATGACACCCTCAAGTGTCTTACTGGCTGGGTGTACAAAACATGACACCCTCAAGTGTCTTACTGGCTGGGTGTACAAAACATGACACCCACAAGTGTTTTATTGGCTGGGTGTACAAAACATGACACCTACTAGTGTCTTACTGGCTGGGTATACAAACATGACACCCACAAGTGTCTTACTGGCTGGGTGTACAAAACATGACACAATAGCGTTTCTGTGTTTGCAGTCGCATAACATCATAGTTGAAGGCAAAAAGCAGGTGTACTCAATGAATCATACCTTCACGCGAGCAGTTCTTCTCTGAACTTCAAAGCGTAAAATGTATACATTGCTACTTTTCTAGAAACAAGAGTAGATGGGGTTTCGAGCAATTGGTTGAGAGTACGTGGCATTTCAGTAAACTCAGCAATATATTTTTGTCTGATGGCTGAATAAACTGGACAGTGAAACAGGAAATGACTTTCATCTTCCAAGAGGCCTGGACAGAAGCTGCAGTTCTTGTTTGTAACATTATCAGATCTATAACGTTTGTTTACTTTCAGTTCATTGATTCCAAAACGCAGTCTTATCAGAGTATCCCTAAAATCTTTAATTGTTATATCGTTCAGGTATTTTTCTGCTGCGTGGATTGACTTGAAACTACGATAGGTGGAAAATCTGTCACTATTGGATATTTTCGTGTGCCATTCTTCTTGGAAGCGTTCGACCATTTTTCTTTTGAATGCAGAAAGAAATGAAGATTCGTTTGCTTCTCCATTTGTCCAAGCATCCTGAAAACCATATGATTCTAAACAGTGTTTGATGTTTCCTGCCCAGTTTCCGGTGCTGTTGGAGGCATGTATGTCTAAGTCGTTTTCCAGCATGGTCAACGTTTGCTTTGGGAACCTTGTCATAGGCATTTTGCGGAGTTTCAGCCAGTACCTGAGGGAGCTAATCGTACTTTCTATGTACAAAGGATATCGTCCTGTATCACCGTATACCATGTGGTTTGGTGTTTTATTGCTGACACATAGCAGTCTTTTGCAAGCAAAAAGATGAGCTGCTTCAATGGCTGTGTCTCGTTGTTCCCCATATTTCTGACGCATATAACAGCATCGGCTTAATCTGAGCGTCAAAAAGTTGAAAAAACACTGTTGTATCTAAACTCCCGAGCGACCACATTGTTTTCATTAGATGTAAAATTTTACCTTTTGCTTTGCTGGCGTATTCTTCACATGAAGAATTTGTTGATAATTTTGTTGTCAAGGTGTACCCAAGATACTTATAGCTGTTAACTATTTCCAGTTTACTGCCATTATAAAACCATTTTTCTCCCGAAGCAATGTGGCCCCCCTTTCTAAAAATCATTACTTTCGTTTTGTCTAAATTAACAATCAAGCCCAAAGAGTCAGAAGCTTTCTGGAGATTACTGATCTGGTTTTGCAGACCTGCCGGTGTAGAGGAAACTAGCACAACATCGTCTGCAAATAACAGTAGAAATATTTCTTCAAGCCCTGGGAGCAATTGAATGCCGTGTCTACCATTTTGTCGGACAGAATCAGAAACCTCGGATATGAGGAGAGAAAAAATCAACGGGCTAAATAAGCACCCCTGCTTCACCCCAAGAGAACAGTCGAAGAACTCGGAAATACTAGCATCCCATCTTACACATGCCTGGACAGATGAATACATGGACTTTAACATATTTACCATTTTCGATGAAGTTTTCAGTTTTTGCAGTGTTTCCCATAATTTCTCACGATCAACTGTATCAAAAGCTTTCTTGTAGTCAATAAAAGCTACATATACTTTGCCTCCTCGCTTGTTGTTTAGTTTCTTTTTCACCATTGTAACAATTGGCCAATTGTAGAGTATCCCTTACGGAATCCTGCCTGCTCTTTGCAAAAAAATTCTTCCTTTTCTGCCCATGTGTAAAGTCTTCAAAACTGCTGTAAAAACTTTACTAACAATGCTTAATAAGGAAATCCCTTTATAATTGTCTGGAATTTTGTCATCACATTTTTTGAACAGAGGTATAATCACAGATTTGCACCAATCTGAGGGAAAAACGTTCATATCGTACAGTTTGTTAAATAGTTTTGTAAGGAAGGGAGCGACAATATTTTCAGAATATTTAAGAAATTCTCCACAAATTCCATCTAATCCAGAGGCCTTTCCTTGCTTCAAGTTTCTAACAGCCTGCCGAACTTCACGTTTTTCTTGTGTGTGTGTGTGTGTGTGTGTGTGTGTGTGTGTGTGTGTGTGTGTGTGTGTGTGTGTGTGTGTGTGTGTGTGTGTGTGTGTGTGTGTGTGTGTGTGTGTGTGTGTGTGTGTGAGAGAGAGAGAGAGAGAGAGAGAGAGAGAGAGAGAGAAGAGAGAGAGAGAGAAGGGATGCTCTCTCTGTGTGTCTCTCTGTGTGTCTCTGTGTGTGTCTGTCTGTCTCTTTCTCTCGCTCTCTTTCTCAGTCTATCTCCGTCACATGGACATACGCTGCTTCGTATCATGAAGCTTTATAAACAGCCATATATATATATATATATATATATATATATATATATATATATATATATATAGAGAGAGAGAGAGAGAGAGAGAGAGAGAGAGAGAGAGAGAACTGCTCGAAGTAAACAGAACATTGAGATCTAGAAGATTAACAACTCATGTTTCCTCTCTGACACTATCATCGTGATCTCTGACTAATGTTTCGTCCAGTCAGAAATAATTGTTCCAGATAGATATCCTGCGCAGTCATCACATAACCAGATAGTCGGCATCAAGTTATACAGGCCTACATCATGAAGGTAATGTGTGATGACAATAGTTAGTGCATGTAGTACTGGACGTAGTAAACATGTGTTTACCCCAAATTAGCAGCCGTTGAAAAGGAGAAGAAAAGACTGCGTGTGGTGAATACATGGCCTTTGGCCTTCATGGTGAATGCTAACTGGTAAATACATGACTCTTGATTTCAGTCTGGTCTCTCTCCAGACGCCTCTCATATCATCGTCGTCTTGATTGCTTCACGCTTTGGACCACGTGGCAGATGTGTAAGTGCAAACCACCACGGGGTTCAACTCGGGGTTGCTACGCTGGCCTTTTATCCTTGTGCTGACCTACGGTCATTGTTCTTGATTCGCATACCCCGGCCTGTTTCCTTACCGCCCAGAAATCGTGTTGTTTCAGATTCATATGTCCTCTCCTTACCAGAGATCGTATCTTCTGTACAGCATAGTTACTGGTGTACTGCAATGCGAATCTGGTTGGTGTAGTATAGTATGTGACGCACTCCGAAGGGGAGTGTTCGTTTGTTTTTTCCAAGGAAAACAACAACAACAACAAAAAAACGCTACAGCCAGGAAGATAACAACTGAACTTGGTGAGGGGGCTTGGGTGGTACTTACAGGAGAAAAAGACCAGTGGAGTTTAGAACTGATCTAGGGAAATGTACTCACCAATACCACCAAAAACAAGGATGAAACAATAATACACGAGCGCTTTCGACAAAAAAAATTCTTCCTCGGGTGCAAGATAGACAAAAGAAGAAGGAAGTAGACAGACAACAATAGAAGAAGGAAGTAAAGAAGAGAAGTAAAGACAAGAAAGAGTTGGTGTAAGAAATGAATCTTAAAATTTCTTACATCAGCTCCTTCTTGTCTATCCTCTTCTTTACTTCCTTCTTCTTTTGTTGTCTGTCTATATTCTTGCACCCGAAGAAGACAGTTTCGTTGTTGTTGTCGAAAGCGCTCATGTGTTATTGTTTCCTTGTTTTTCGTCGTAATGGCGAGTACATTTCCCTAGAACTGTTCTATTTTTTCAACCTCACCAGCAGTTGTTCAAGTTCACACATTCCACCAGTGTTTTTGTGTGTGTGTGTGTGTGTGTGTTGTTTTGTTTGTTGGTTTGTTGATTTGTTGGTTTGTTTGTTTGTTTTTCCTACAAAAAGGACACAGGCTTCGATCAGTTACTGGTGCCAGTGTTTTGCAGAGTTCACGGATAACGGGAAGTATTACATTTTTGCCGTTGGAGCGTTGATTTCTTGGGTACAGTCACTTTTTTTCTGGGAGAAGTTCTTTTCTAGAAAAATAACACTCAAGTGTTGTCAGTTTTGGAAAAATACACTCCTTGGGGCGTTTTGTTCCTGCAGTCTTGGTTCACCGGCAGGGAGCTGACCCAGTCACTGAGCGATACGTTAGTTTCAAGCGGATTTGGGGCCCAGATTATATCGCCGCCACAGTCAGGTTCCAGTCGTTCGTTACACTAGTTTAACGCCAAGCTATGTCTCCGCCGGAGAGGCTGGACAGACTAGGTCAAATCTGCGAAAAAGGGCTTAAATATGAAGAGGTCGGCATTTCGAGGTAGAAGTGGGCAGATAGCTTTTTCTAAAGGATTTGTGTGTGCTCTTTCCATTTCTGGTGTCTGCCAAGGTGTCATATGCGTATTTTGTGCTGTAAAATTAAATGTTCAAAATGGTTGCCGAAAACACTAAAAAATCAGTGGAAAAACTCATAATGCGTCCGAAATTTTACAAAAGGACTTCAATAATTACTAAGTTTGGTCCCAATTGCCGGTATAAGAGCACAAGAAAAAGAAAATTCTATTGTCTAATGTCCTTGTGATGATATTTGCAACCTAATTAATCAATCCGTAGAAGGAATAAAGTTGACTAATGAGGGGAAGGAAGGAACTTGTTTTTTTTTTTACGCCCGGTTAACTATGATAATCAGGGCGAATGACCACTGCTTGGCATTGTCGATCTGAGAGTCTGACAGAAAACAAACAAACAAACAAACAACAGCAGCATCAACAACAATAACAACAACAAGGCCACGTCAAGACATGAAAGCGTCGTAAACAAAATCCGTATCCATAACTTTTGAATGATCAGTTATCTCTGAAATTAGAGTAACATGAAATAACACATATTCCATGCCAAATTCAGTCTACAGATGCCTTTCAAAGTAATCGTTTCAGGGACACGTCTTTGTTTCAGGGACACTAATTATGGAAAGAAAGAGGGGGAACGGCTGCATGTTTGACAAAGGAGGGAAAACGTAACGTTTCTGTATGATTAAATCAAAAATGAAAATCATTTTGAAGATAAATTACTTGTTATCGCGAAAAATAATTATACACACTTCTGTGGTCATAAATAAAAAATGGGCGGAAAGGAAGGCACAGAGAGAGAGAGGGAGAGAGACGGGGTGGCCTTTTTTCTTTTCTTTTTTTTCTTTTTCAAGGGCTGAACAATACTGATGCAATAATCACGTTACTCCGAATGCCATGACTTTAGGAACCTAACAGATGCACGAAGTGTCGGTATTTGGTGCTCATCAGAATGACACGACATTAGCAACCAGTTAAAAGATAGCGACTCTGGATGAAGCATTTCATCATTCTTCAACCGTTGTAACAAATATTGCCAGTGTCATGGCATTTGCATGTTACTGTGCATGGTAGATGAGACATTCTGCATTTGCAACTAATTCTTGTACATTGCTTGGTGCAAGCATGGAAGATGAGGTCAGCACATGCATCAGGACCTGAAGGAAGAGACTAGAACTGATACAAAGACATTGTCCCATGGTCTCAGGTGGAGGGGATTGTGGGTGTTGCAGATGACATTGTTGCCAAGCAGTTGGCCTGTTTGATGTGAAAAGAGAGTGCATCATTTGTCGGGGGCAGAATTTCTGGCATAAATTATGGGCTCTGTGACTCATGACTGACCGGGCCATGTTGACAGTGTCTCACTTTTGCACACTGTATTTTACAAATGAAGAGTTCTGCATCTCGGGAAGATCACCTTTTCTCTGTGATTTCAGCAGACCCTAGTACAGCTGAAAAACATTCCAGCAAGATTCCATGCCAAGGAGTCGAATTACACCCAATGCGGGCATGAAATCCAGCCCGCAATTACTGAAGCTGATGATCCCTTTCTATGTCTGATTCACGGTGGTGTGAGTAGGGACATGCTACCTTTTAATCCAGATTTTCGGACATTCCATTTTGTCAAAATGTACCAGCAGTAACACAGCAACATCAGTGTCTTGTGAAACAACAAAATTGCTGGACGCTTGGTTATTTACTGGAGGAACGCCGTATCTGCCTCATGAAAGGCCTCCAAATAGCTTGTGTCTGTATCTGGGTTGGGAGACTCAATTTGAGTGGCATCGCTGAAACCACCACCAGCAAAAATCGTCTTGTCAACTGGTGTCTGTAGTATGAGTGGCAAGGATGACACCAGCTTTGTTTATATCAGGATGGGATATGGTTTCCCATTTAGCAGGCAGGGGGATGACCCGACTTTCAGTCATTCTTCTGACTAGCTGGGAACCTTTGTTCATCTCTTCCTGGTTCCATGTTTGATCGAGGTTTCATAATATCTGTCAATGTCGATGCGCTTGAAAGCACGTCCAGCTTGCAGGTGAGACCTGATAAAACTATCGGCCAAATCTCCAAACACTGCTGCATGCTGAGCCTAGGCATCCCAATGGCAAAACAAAACAATACCACCATTTTTCTTTCCTGTTCCATTTAGCAATTTCTGACTTTGTTCTGGGTCTACTCAGTTGAACTTCTTCTTCGCACATTTTACCACAAAGATTCCATCTTAATTGTAGGTTTGACCTCTTCAGGGCACTGATGTATTTCACTCACATACATCGGCATGATACCAAAACCTCAATAGAATTGGATGTCAACACAGTTTGTCGCCTTGCATGGTGAAATACCACCCGTTGTGTGCCAGTATACTGTGAATCACTGTTACTGTCTACATGTCTGTGCAAACTGGACAGTAGGCAGTAACAGTGATTCACAGTGTTTCGCTACAAAAGGTTATATCGTTCAGAAGATATCATGCAGGTAAACAATCAATGACATTTTGAACCTTTGCTGTGACCCTGTCCTTGACCTTGGACATAGCAAACCACACAGTCCATGACATTGTGTGACTGCGGTTCATGATGATGTATCACAGTACCAAGTTCGGTTACTAAAGTTTCAGCGGTTCAGAAGGTACCATCCGGACAAACATTAAATTGAATTTTGAACCATTACTGTGACCTTGACCTTTTACATAACAAAAACACATTTTCAAAGTATGTTTTGGCTTATGATGGTCTACCAACAATCTAAGTTCGGTGGAGGAAAAAAATCACCAAACGTTCAGAAAATATAGCATTGATATAGTTGAAACAGTCATATTGTGATTATATAAGCCCTTATTGTGACCTTGACCTTGAAGATAGCATCCCAATTCTTGTGCACGACACACCGGCTCAGGACGATGGACCACCATATCAGGTTTGGATCCAAAAGGTTGAGCTGTTCAGAGGATATCTTCTGGACAAAGCCCGGCAGACAGATGCACGAAGAGACGGACACAAGGACACAGCGATTCCAGTAGACCCTGTTGCGGCATGTTTTGTCATTACAGCACGTTTTGTCACTAAGGTGACAAAACGTATCAAATTTGATGCACTGCCTGCACGTTTTGTCACTCCGGCACGTTTTGTCACAACGTGGTGACAAAACATGCCGAAGGGTCCACTCGCTGCACGTTTTGTCACTCCTTCGCCAGTAACACTATAATCTGTCTTTCCCTTCCCTCGTTGTGTGTGTGTGTGTGTGTGTGTGTTGTGTGTCTGGTATGTGTGTGTGTGCGCGCACGCACGTATCTGTTTGTGTGTGCCCGCTCGCAGGTGTGTTTCCTCGCACTGTGTGTGTGTGTGTGTGTGTGTAGTGTGTGTGTGTGTGTGTGTGTGTGAGTGTGAATGTGTGTGTACGCGCGTTTGTCCATGGCAGCCCGCGTGTGTGTTGTTGTGTATTGTGTTGTGTTTATTATCCCCGCCTCAATCAGCGCTAAACTGAAATTCTGTATTGCTTTGAGTAGACTACGAGGCTACTGCTGCCCGTAGCTCTGTGAGCTGTGTGAAATATGACTATAGATATCGAGACAGAGTGAAAATGTGGTTTGATTGTGTGTTGTGGATGTCCTTGTTTGATTGAATGGCGGGTATGGTTTGATGAGACAGAAGGTAAACGTGGATTGACTTTGGGTGTGATGTTTCATTCCAAGCAGCGTCTTGCACATTTTGTAGCAATAATATGTGCCTAACATGTTTGTTTTTTCTCGCTCTCCCTCCCTCCTTCACTCTCTCTCTTTCTCTCTCGCGATCGCTCTCTCTCTGTGTCTCTGTCTCTCTCTCTGTCTCTGTCTCTCTGACTGTGTCTCTGTCTGTCTCTCTCTACCCCCTCTCTCTCTCTCAGTGACTTTTTTCTCTGTCTCTGTTCCTCTCTCTGTCTCTGTCCCTCTCTCTGTCTCTGTCTCTCTCTGTCTGTCTCTGTCTCTCTCTGTCTGTCTGTCTCTCTCTCTTCTCCTTTTATCTTTCATTATTCTCTGTGTCTCTCCCTCCCCTCCCTTTCTCTCGTTCTCACGGTCTCACACTTTCGTTCTGTCTCTCCCACCCCCTCTCTCTTCTCCTTCTGTCTTTCGTTCTTCTGTGTGTGTCTCTGTCCCTCCCCCCTTTCTCTCTCGTTCTGTCTCACACATTCTCTCTCTCTCTCTCTTTCTCTCTCAACAGTGTATGTGTGTTTAAGTATGACTGTAGTAGGAGTGAGAGCTGAAGCTAACTTTTGAGTTGCGTATCGCTATGGGTATGTGTACTTGTACATAGTTCTGTTTTTAATTATTTGGCATATTTATTTTAGCTTGTCGGTGCATGTGCGTGGAAGCTAAAACTGATTTATTTTATCTCCTCTTGTCGAAAGGGCTTTTTTAAGCCAAAGACAATAAACCATCAAAGCGTCAAAGCGTCTCTCTCGTCTTTATATCTTTTACCTATTAATTTGTTTACATTATTGTTGTTGTTGTTGTGTTTTGTTTTGTTTTAATTTTATTTAGTATCCGATTCCTTTTCTTTGTTTGTTACTGTCGTTTTCTTAAGCTTAATTTTATTCCCCCCCCCCCCCCCCCTTCCCCTGCTCTCTCTGTAAATTACCCGAAATGTTTGTTGTTGTTTTTTAAATTTAATTTTTGACTTTGGCTCCACTTGTTTTTCACTGCTATCTTTTTCATTTCCGTTGCAGTCGCTGTCTCGTTTTATATGTGTTATTGTTATTATTGATACTGTATTTGTCTGTATCCTTCTATCATAATATTTCACTGTGAATGTCTTAGTTATTAGTAGTACTGTAGCAACGGCATATATGTGAGTCGGCCTTTGTGATAATGTCTTCATCATTGAAAAATAAAGTTTAATCAATCAATCAATCAATCAATCAATCAATCAATCAATCAAATCTCTCTCTCTCTCTGTGACTTTCTCTCTTTCGTTCTCTCTCTCTCTCTTTGACGCACGCACGCACGCACGCACACACCAACACACACACACACACACACACACACACACACACACACACACACACACACACACACATACACACACACACACATAAGTGACAGACACAATGTCACATGTACTGATATCCAAGTGAGAAAGAAAAGAAAAAAGGTGCAATGCCTGCACGATTTGTCACACCTCGTTAGTGACAAGACGTGCAGGCATCGCTGCACGTTTTGTCACCTTAGTGACAAAACGTGCCGTAGTGACAAAACGTGCCGCAACATACCCCCCCCCCCCCCCCCCCCCCCAGTATTTTTCGTGGGGTATAACAAAACCTGAAAGAGGACTAAAACAAAGCTTCGCATGTTTCGAAAATGCTATGGAACAACAAAAAGGCATAAAAAGTGTGTGAAAGTCTGGCGAATATCAGAACACGGTACTGACAGTATTTTTCAGAGCATTTTGTCAGCCATGTTGAATATCTTAGGATACCAGACAACGTGAGCATTTTTGACTTTGGCAGACCCCAGAAATGGATTCAGTACAGAAACTGTTCTCCGACAGCTTCTAACTGAGAATGCCTCAAGGTGTTTGATTTTCTGAAATTTGAAATTTTAGGAAGGGGTGTTTGGGGGGGGGGGGGGGGGGGAGGTGGTGTGCTAACAGCGATGTCAGACATTTTAATGTTTCATTGTGAGGGGCAAAGTCACAAGACTCAGTGTGTGCACATACCACACTGAATTGTTGAAGAGAGCGGAGAGCCGGAGAGCGTGAATCGAACCAGCCTAACGCCTTGCCAAACCGGCTCTGGCCGCCACAGCCAGGTTGCCGGGTTGGTTAAATTTGTCGCCATATTGTTTCAGAACAGGTACTGGCGGGGACCGAGATACCAGTAACTTGACTACGCTATCGTATCAGCACCAGAATGATTCTGCATTAAGATGGGCAGCGATAAGAGCCATTTTCCTATTTCGTCGACTAACAAAGTCACAAGTAACAAGTCACAAAATAGTACACTGTCCTCAAACCAAAACGTTTGAAGGGAAGGAATGCAGACAACGTCGGTTCGAGTCCACGCTTCGGCTCTCGGAAGCGTGGACTCGAACCGACGTAGTCTGCATTCCACAATTTAAAAAAAAATTAAACTGAAAAGGGACAATTTACACAAATCAACACAACAAAGGTAAAAGTATACAAGTAAAAATAAAACGGTAAAATGTAGCTAAACATCGCATTTGAGATCCGGCAATTACTGCAGTGCACAGTCGTTACTCATATTTCTATTCCTACCCATCACTGCCTCTCTATCACAGAGAAAGCAACGCCCACACACTCACAAACACAGCCACACCTACACCCACATTAAAAAAGATCGCCGGCATTGCCAACATACCCCCCCCGCCCCCCAAACACACACAAACACATACATATACACACGCGCGCACATGCATACACACACACACACACACACACACACACACACACACACTATCACAATTTTTTTAATCAAATTAATTTCCCACATATACAACTTTTTTTTTTTTTTTTTTTTAAGCCACAGCAAATGCATATCGGGGAGCGGGGATAGTTCAGTGGTTAGAGCGCCGGTCTCGTGACTCAAAAGGTCGCGGGTTCGAGTCCCGGCGGGAGAATCAGTTCATTTTCTTCTCCGGGGTCAGCTTTTTGTGCTGACCCTTATGTCTGTATCCGCTCCACCCCCGCCAAAAATATGTGTTACACACGGTAATGTCTCAACCGCAGTAGCCACACTCATGTATCCAGTTTGGTGGATATTCAAAGCGCGCTGTAAAAAGCTACAGTCACTCATTTAGAGCCTCATGCGATAGGAGCACCGCAGTGAGTCCGCTCAGTCGAGAGCGGAGAACAGCGCTACATAAAAGCGATCAAGAACAACTATTACCACACTTCTAAAACCCACCTATACACACGTGGGACCCCCCCCCCCCAACCACAGACACACATGGCATTAGCTGTCATCCCTTTCCCTCAACACACACACACACACACACGCACGCAACCAGACACACATGCACGAACACGTACACACATACACTACGCACCCACATTGGTTTTCCACTCGACCTCGCCGCTGCCATCTTCCTCAGTCCTCCCCAAGCCTAGTTTTAGCGTTATCTAAGCCGTTCAGTATATGTAAATTAAGTTGCCTTTCGTAGTATAACGGCCGCGTGTGCCAGTGCGGGTGTCTGCCAGTGCAGTCATGTGTGTGTTTGTGCGTGCGCGCGCGCGCGTCGTGTGTGTGCCGGCGTGTCAGTGTAGCATGTGTGTGTCGTGTGTGTGTGCGTACCGTGCGTGCGTGCGTGAGTATGTGCGCGCGCGCGCGCGCGCGTGCGTGTGTGTGTGTGTGTGTGTGTGACTGTGTGTGTGTGTGTGTGAGTGTGTGTCACTGAGCGGCCTGGCCGTGTGTGCGCGCGCCGCCATGTTCATTTTTGCGCTGCACGGTAAACTCCGTTAATATTTTGATTGTACTACACAGCCAGGAGATGCAAACTATGGGACCGCTTCAGTGAGGCTGATGAAGTCCTCTGAGAGCCTGTGTCAGGCCCGGTCGTGACAAAAAAAAGAAGAAAAAAGAAGTCAAAAACCGTGCCGGGACTGACCGTCACTGAATGCGGCAGCGGCCAGGCCAGCGGCACTGGGCCGTTAAGATCAGTCGAGGATGACCACTGACACTGTGAAAAACTGACAGTGATCTTAATACCCCTCCCCACCCACAGTCTCACCTTTTCTCTCTTCTCAGTTAATTAGTGTTAGCAAGTCCGGCTTTGATGCCATTCAGTCAGTTGTCACTACCCGCGGCGCATACCGTTTGAAATCTCACTGAACGAGTACACACAGTCTTGTCAGTTCAGTCTTTACCCCCTGATCTTGTGTCGTCTATATGGTACATTGACAGTTGTGTGTTATGGAAAGTTTTCATCGAAACTAAACGGCAAACAACCAATATTGTACCAGCCTGTGCTCATACAGACTGCTACTAAACGGAAACGCTGAGATAAAAATACATCCGTGTCGTCTGCTACTGCCTCCTTTTTGACGATATTTCCTGCTGCGCGCGCACTTCACACCGCACGCACGAGGGTAACACTTCAGGCGCATCGCGTCACCGAGTATTTGCGTCACGGCGGGGACTCCCCCACATACATGATAGATCCTAGCTGTGCCAGTTGGGTAAAACTGCCAACATCTGTCGTCTGCTTTCACTTGCTTCCGTTGTCTTCCACTGAACAGCCAGGTGAGTGGGTTCTTGTTTTAAAGTCTCAGTCGATCGGTATACCGTCGGTCAGCCTGGCCTCCACTTGTTGAACTGAACAGTACCGTAGACCTGACGCAATGTTAGGTTAAGTTTATCTGGTGCTGTCCTTGGTGGTCAACGTGCTGCAGTGAGGGCACCGACTGGACGGCGTTTGCCGAGGTTTATCGGCAGGACTCGGACTTACAGTGACTTGATTCCAACAGATCTAACTGTATTGCTATCTGGTGCCACGATGCGGATCGGGATATCTCCACAATTATGGCCCGAGGTGGGCTAACCACAATCGATATCTCGCACGTCTTAACTCTGACGTCGCGTCAGATGATCACTTTCCCAACGTTGAAAAGCCAACAGAACTGACAAAGATCTGTCTCTTTTCAAAGCCCTTGTACGTGGCCGAACAGTTCACTTCCTCACAACGTCAGACATTCTTTCACAACATTCATCTGCTTCCTGCACTTTCATTAGTTTCAGACGAGTCTTTTCTCAAATCGCAGTGTCTTCTTTTTAAAAGGAGTAACACCCTTCTAAGTAACTAGACTGATAAATACCTAAGCCAGATTGTGTGTGCGTGCGTGTGTGTGTGTGTGTGTGTGTGTGTGTGTGTGTGTGTAAAAAATCAATCAAAATAGTATTTGTATGGCGCAAATCCATATAGATAATGTGGTCTAACTCTAAGCACCTCACATAATGCAATACTGTAATATAATAATAACACAATACTATAATGCAGTATAATTTATGAAACAAACACATGACGTGTGTATACACATACACATACATGTATGCCCTTAAAATGACAACAATACTAAGTACTAGTTGTACAGCACACACTGCACGCACCACACACACATGCACATACCTACACACACATGCACACTCATGTGCGCATGCATGTGCGCGCACACACGCACACACACACATGAAGTAGTAGTTACAGGAAGATCATTCTCAGAAAATTGTTAGGATTGTTGATCAGTGAAGTGGACAGTGAAAAGGTAGGACTTAAGTTTGGATATTGAATGTGTCTAGGGTTTTTGCATACATGTCTGATGTTTGAAGGTAGAGAGTTCCATGGTCTAGCAGCAAAGTAGGAGAATGAGCATGCAGCCACCTTTAGTTTTGCAGTTGAATTTTAGCACAGTCAGTATGGGGCTATCATCTAAAGAGCAGAGACTGTGCTAAGATCATTGCGCATGTTAAAGATGGTGGCATGGAAATGCATGATTAAAACACATAATAGTAGCAGATATTCAAAATGATGATTGTGGTTGCTGGAAATCCAAAGAGAAGAAGCAGAAAAAGAATCATATGTCCTGAGTTTTTCAGAATTCCATGCAGAGCTCTTGGCACTGCCCCTCTCCTCACAAGCTTTCAATCTGACCACCATGTGTTACTGTGTGCTGATAGGTGGAAAACTGAAATGCACAATGATCTGAGCCTGATTCAGCGTTCATATTTAATCACAATTTGCCCCATTGAGTTGCAGCTAATATCTTTCATGATCAGTGAAGATGCACCAATATTTATTTTGAATGTTTTGTTCAGAATCAACCAGTTTGTGACTATGTCACTCTGTTATTATGCTGTAGCTTCTCAGGAAAACATGGGGGCCACTTACTGTTGTTGTTGTTTTCACACATAGTATTTATTATGGTGTTCTGATTGGCTGAAATGTTTGGATGATCAGCAGCCTGGAACCCTTTATACCAAGTTTACCCTATTTTCTTTCTGCAGTCCTGTAGTCCTTTTTTTCTTTTTTCTTTTCTTTTTACACCACTAACTTCAAAAGAGAGAAACCATGCTTTGCCTTTAGCTTTAAGTGGGCCATGTCTTGTTATTATATTAATGATCCATGTGATCATAATTATGCCACAGAATACAACATGAATATGTGTGAACTGTGATATTTCTTCTTTTTTAAAAATCAGGATGCCAAAACTTATTCAACATGTTTTGTTAAAGCAGAACTTGCTGACCAGCTGAAGGTTCTCAATCCAGTAATAAATAACATATCAGCAATAACATAACTTTGAACCCATGCTTTGTTTATAGGACTGAAATTAGCTTACAATGAATACTATTTATACATACAGTGGAGTTACTAATGACAGATGACCAGATAAGAGAAACCAAGCTGCTTTTAACTATTTAAGACCACATTTGTCTGATTTTGGGTGAGAACTTTGATTATAACACTGCATTTGTTTTGGAAGTAAATTAGGTGTTCTGAATATAAGATCAGTGAGGTAGGATGGTTCTAGGTTCTTAATATTGCGTGCATGCATGCATGCGTGTGTGTGTGATCTTTCTCAGTATCTGTCTGTCTGTCTGTGTGGAAATCTGGGTCCTAAATTATGTCAAGTTAACATTTGTGACGTCAAACCATGTGAAACTAAATGATTATGAGAAAAACATTTTCTCTGATGCACCATTACATATATATATGTAATACATAGCCAGGTTCAATCTCATTAATGTTTTGAATTGATGTGTTCTTAGAAGTAAATCCAGACTGTAGT
Organism: Alviniconcha marisindica; assembly: GCA_018857735.1. Taxonomy (NCBI): domain Eukaryota; kingdom Metazoa; phylum Mollusca; class Gastropoda; family Provannidae; genus Alviniconcha; species Alviniconcha marisindica. The sequence goes on along the minus strand of JABMCL010000509.1, from coordinate 1,041,165 downwards.
AATAAATTTTTACTTTCTGCATCTCTGCCTCTATGACTCTCTCTCTCGCTCTCTCTTTCTCGCTCGCTCGTTCGCTCGCACTGCATTTTCTGTGTAATCTATGAATGTATTGTGACTATATTGATTTGGCACATCTTCACCGTCTGTTTCTCTTCCTCTCCCTCTCTCGTTGACAACAAGTTAAAATGCAATTACTGAACTCGTTTTTTGAACGCTCGCCAAAGCCTCGAAAGCCTCCTGCTGACGGCGTCAAGTCCCTAAATGTGCATGTCAGCATGTCACGTGTCGCTCACGTAATGAGCGGCTGGTGACAGAGTCTTTCGGCATCCAGTCCTGCCCGCTGGAGGACTCACCCACAGATTTAAAAAAACTGACTTTGATAAGTCCACAAACACAACAGATAAAATTGAAAGCAAACAAACATACAAAAATCCGGTAAAAACGGCGACGATAATGAAAACTACGTAATTTCGTTTGTGACCTGTGTAGACACAGAACTGAGAACTTCTACCGTTCCACCCGTGACATCACATCAGAGACACTTCGGTGACGTCAAACTGAAAGTAGTTTTCAAGTATCCGACTAAACTTCTCTGGCCACCTACCGTAACAGCAGCGGCAATGGTTTGTGTATGTGTGTGTGTGTGCTAGGTAGGATAATTCCTAACATGTTCAGTTCAGTCTAGCACAGCTGTTCCCGAGCGAAAGACGTAGTATGTATGAATTCGGTCCATTGATTTAGCTGGACATGGGTAATCTCGCTGCAGGCTGTTATTATGACGTGTGAAGACACTCAAGCGTGTGCCAGGTTGCACGTAGTACGGCCGTGCACCGCTCTGTGACCTGTGAGTTGGGTAAGGTCAGCCGTGCACTGCTCTGTGACCTGTGATTGATGGGTAAGGTCAGCCGTGCACCGCTCTGTGACCTGTGAGTTGGGTAAGGTCAGCCGTGCACCGCTCTGTGACCTGTGAGTGATGGGTAAGGTCAGCCGTGCACCGCTCTGTGACCTGTGAGTTGGGTAAGGTCAGCCGTGCACCGCTTTGTGACCTGTGAGTTGGGTAAGGTCAGCCGTGTACCTCTTTGTGACCTGTGAGTTGGGTAAGGTCAGCCGTGTACCGCTCTGTGACCTGTGAGTTGGGTAAGGTCAGCCGTGCACCGCTTTGTGACCTGTGAGTTGGGTAAGGTCAGCCGTGTACCGCTCTGTGACCTGTGAGTGATGGGTAAGGTCAGCCGTGCTCTGCTCTGTGACCTGCTGTGCACCACTCTGTGACCTGTGAGTGATGGGTAAGGTCAGATTTAAACCGGTTCAGTTTGGGAAAGTGAATGCGGAGCGGAGACTTGTGTGGGTATGTGTGTTTTTCCCGTTCACTGATGGGGGCTTAGGGAATCTGATAAATAAAGGGGGGGGGGGGGGGATTTAAAAAAATCTGCAATCTTCTTTTATCAGCCTGAGCTGAATTTGTGACGGGTTGGCCTACATTTCTTGCATGTATATATTATGCGGTATATTATATGACACAGCTTTTGATTTTGTGTGAACCACTTTGGCCAGTGTCGTGCGACCTAAATTATGATGTTTTTGATTATATTTTTGTCTTTGAGTTTTAATATTCTTGCCGCCCCTCCCCCCCTTTCTCTCTCCCTCTTAACAATCAACAATTTTCAACACTTCTGTTGTTTAAAATAAATTGGTAAGCTCCCCACCCCCTCACGTGTGCCCCCACCCCCTTCACCCCCTCCACTCCCATTTGCTATTTTCGCGCTGAACATGCTACATTCAGTGTCTTAATTCCGACTTACACTATTTAAGCACCAGATTACACCAAAGTGAAAGGAATGTCGACCATTCTGCCGCTCAGACAGAAGAGAAGAGACTAACCTGACTTCATATTGGTCATCCAAATCAGACCCACACCTTTTTATTAAAAGGAGAAAAACGCCTTGTGTGTATTAACTGTGATGGGTTTCTTCCTTTTCTTTTTTCTTTTTCATTAGAACACATTTTGTTACATTGTGTGGATCGAGCGGAGATCAGATATAGTTTCAGACATGTTCTCTGAGAACGTTGTTCAAGAATACATGCGTGGAAGATATTTTGACATTACAGGTATTCTTGAACTTGACTTTTTAACAACTGTTGAAAGACACCTTAACAACTGTTGAAAGACACCTGTCTCAGGTGTCTTTTAACAATTCTTAAAAAGTCAAGTTGTCTGTATTTTTAGACTGTGTTGTGTCCGAACTGTGAGTCAGTTTTTTTGTTCGTGATTTGATGGCCTTTGTTCGGCGTGATGTGATTTTTAAACGTGTGATTTAAAACTGTTTGTTCATCCTGATGTGTTTTTTAAGTGTGTGTTTAAACAGTGTTCGTCCTGATATAGTTTTTAGATGTGTGTTTTAAAAGTGTTTGCTCGGTGATGAAGTGATGCTTTATGTCCTCAGATGTCAGTTGACATATTAGGGACAAGTTGTGACCAATGCCGAAGCACGGTGCAATAAATCTTTACGTCCACGGAAACCAGAAGGCTCGTTAGGACGGACAGTCCAGGACGTCCACCTCGACTCTCACACAGCTCCTGAATCATGTTGCTCGGGCTGGAATTGTTTTTTTATATGTGTGATTTAAACCGGTGTTTGTTCGTCCTGGTGTGGTTTTTAAAATTGTGATTTAAAGTGTTTTTTATTCGCCCTGGTGTGGTTTTTAAATGTGTGATCTAAAACAGTGTTTGGCCGTCTCGAGGAGACCCTATACGGTTGGCTGGCCGTTAGGATCCAAGAACTAACTACTGGGTCATTGCACGAGAGACGGAACTGCGCGTGAAACAGCGTAGCTGCTCCTGGACAGAGGAGGCTGCTGACCATAGCCAAACTCGTGGTTGACCCCACCGGTATAAAAGTGTGTACATAATATGGTCAGGCTGTTATGTGTATGTCGTATATTATAGCCAAGGCGTGTCTCTCCTCAAACATCCTTGACAAGTCAACACCAGCCGCTTTCGCAGGTAGAACATATATATCCTGAAGGACGCAGTGACGTGTCGAACGGTGTCTAGCTGCCACTGACGTCATCACCTTCCCGCCTGTCCCTCCCCTCCATTCTTCTCCCCGCTCTGCCCCTCTTTCCCCACCCCCCCTCCCGCCCAAACCATCACCGCCGACTGATGTCATCAGCGACCACTCCTTACACTCAGCAAGGGGATCTGTTTCTTCACCGAAATTTGCCAGTGCCTATACACCGCCTATACACCGCGGCAGTCGCTTTGCCAAATAATTCACTTAATTTACATCTGAGCGCTGTAATAGGATTACAGCGCTCAGATGTAAATTAAGTGAATTATGGAGATGTAAACAGCAGCAACAAAAATCAGTTAAGCGGCATTAGCTAGGTGGTTTCAGACTTTGTACAGCTTGTTGCTTTCAGACTTGTGCTGGGCACGTAATTGTAATGTGCAATTATGGGTTGATAGATAGTTGGTTTTTGACGCCCAGTCAACCATGACGGTTATATCAGCGTGAAATGAGATTTTTTTTTTTTTAATGAATTGGTCAGTGATATAACGTAATGCCCAGTCAACCGTGAAGGTCATACCAGGGCGAAACCGAAGTCATCCAGTCACAAAACTCTTAATAGATTCACTGTTGTCAACACACGACCCAGTATGGATGAAGGGAATAAACAGGACAACAACTTAGAGCGCCTAACCCGTCACGGCCCCAAACGCTAACACATTCCTTTACACACACATACATTTAGACAAGGATCCAAATGCACACACATACCACGCAGGCACGCACGCACACAAACATACCACATACACACACAAACGCGCGGCGTTCGCGCGCGCGCCACACAAAGACAGATGCACAGACACACACACACACACACACACACACACACACACACACACACACACACACACACACACACACACACACACACACACACAAAGACAGACAGATACACACGCGCGCTGAGACTGACACACACACGCACAGACTGACACGCGTGCACACAGACACACACACATACAGACGTATTTCAGAGCAAAGGAACTGATGAAAGGTTTTTGAAAAGAGAAAGGTTTTCAAGGCAAATTTGAATGAACTGACAGAGTCAGCACGACGGACAGAAACAGGGACTTGGTTCAAGGAGCGCTAACCACTGGGCTTAGTTGGGAATGTGAGGACGGATGATATTCTGAACACTCGGGTTGGATGAAGCTGAGTAAACTGAGAAAGCAGGAATTAGATAGACTCGGCGTTCCCAGCACTGTATGAAGCGCTGCACTCACACTCTGGCCACTCGAGGAGTGCGCTCTGGCCTCAGTTCCGGGGGACTTTGATTTCTGCGTCCGCTGTCCCTCACCTCGGGGTTGTAACGTAGGCTGTGTACACAACGTGCCTACGTCAAGGATTTGTCATTGCGGCGCTCCGGTCACGTGTGGTGTTCATAGTTTAGATTATTATGGACCTGTTATAGTTCAGTCATATAATTTAAAAGACTGTATAGTGTATAGATTACAAGTTGATTCAACCGGACCTGCGTTGCTTTTTGATTGTTTGATGACTTGTTGAAACTCAGTGAATGTGTAGTTCTCAGAGACGAAAGTGTCAAACATGGATAAGATTTAAAACGTATCCTTGTTGATACATTGTATGTATTGGCAGTTCGTTGGAGTGGCGTCGTAAAATCTAATCAGCATGCAGTTTTCCTTGCTAGAGTCTGCATCTCGGAAACTGATAAGTCAATGCATCATCAAGGATGTGAACAGGCTGCTTTTGATGAAACTGACAGGTATTTCGCAATCTCCCTTCCCCCCTCCCTCCACCACCACCACCACCACCACACGTACACACACCTCTCCTGTCTCCTCTCCCCAGTCTATCTCCGTGTCCGTCCGTCTGTCTGTCCCTGCAGTCTCTGTCTGTCTCTTTCTCTCTCTGTCCAGAGTCTCTGTTTCTCTCTGTGCCCAGAGTCTCTGTCTCTCTGTCTGTTTCTCCTTCTGTCCAGAGTCTCTGTTTCTCTCTGTGTCCAGAGTCTCTGTCTCTCTGTCTGTTTCTCCTTCTGTCCAGAGTCTCTGTCTCTCTGTTTCTCTCTGTGTCCAGAGTCTCTGTCTGTTTCTCTCTGTGTCCAGAGTCTCTGTCTGTTTCTATCTGTGTCCAGAGTCTCTCTCTTTCTCCCTGCCTCTTACTGTAAGCACTTGTTACGTAGCTAACTGCGAAAAATCTCTCTATTCAGCATCTTCCTCGCCTTCATCATCGTAATCATTTGTCATCGTGGATCATCACCACCATTATCATCGTCAGCTTCATGAACAATGCCCTCCTCGTCCAGCTCCTCCTCCTCTTCATCATTGTAGTCATCATCATCATCAACTTCATCAGCAATGCCCACCTTCCGCGTCCTTGTCCTCTTCATCATCGCAGTCACCATCACTATCATCGTCATCATCGTAATCTTCAACATCCTGAAGAATGCCCTCCTTCCGCGTCCTTGTCCTCTTCATCATTTTAATCATCGATCATTGTGAATCATCATCATCATCATCGACATCATTCGCACGCACGCGCGCGCGCACACACACACACACACACACACACACACACACACACACACACACACACACACACACACACACACACACACACAGATACAACATTTGATAAGCGAAATAGCAGCTGTCTGTTGCTTTTCAGCTGACGGACTTTCCATGCCCATTTATTGCCCATTACATATACCCCAGGAAAAGAGATAGCATCGCTATAGCTATAGGCCAGGTAACAATGATATTACTAATGCGCGTATCTAGTAATGAACTATTCTAGGTCTTGCTGATCACGAGAATATTATGCTTTGATGACGGAAACGGTTTAGGACTATAACAATTAAACTTTCCTGTAACATAGCGAATACTGATTTGCCGTTGTAAAGTTCTGTCGTTTCGTAATTGGTCGTTTAAGAACGTCTCACTTTTCTGCCATATGGGTATTGTGATTGCTCGATCAGGAACGTCTCACTTTTCTGCCATATGGGTATTGTGATTGCTCGATCAGGAACGTCTCACTTTTCTGCCATATGGGTATTGTGATTGCTCGATCAGGAACGCGTCACTTTGCTGCCATATGGGTATTGTGACTGGTCGTTCAAGAACGCACTTCCTGCGAATTAATACTGAGATTGGTCGTTTCAGGCTTGGTTTTTCAATTTAATGCCATTTTGTCGTCGTGATAGGCCATTTCAGAAGCTGTTGCTGTTGTTCACTTTCCGACCTGTATTGATATTCTGATAGGTCGTTTCTGAACGTGTTTTCGTTGTTCGCTTATATATATATATATATATATATATATATATATATATATATATATATATATATATATATATTTTATTGTGATAGGTCAGTCATTTCGGAACGCGTTTCTGTTTATTTCTCACCCCTTCTAGGCAGCTTCTTTCTTCCGCAGACACACGAATACATTGCATCCCCCATGTTAAAACTGAAACCTTTGGGCATCGCTCTTTTACTGTGCTCTAAAGCAATGGAATCGACCCCTTCTGACATCCGTCACATTCAGTCCTCCCATGCCTTCAAACCTGCGTTTAAAACTCAGCTCTACAAACAATACCACAGCACCTCCCCCCCCCCTCCCCATACCCCCATCGTCCCTCACCCCCGTAACATTTCTCGCGCGCGCGTGCGTGCGTGCGCGCGCGCGTGCGTGCGTGCGTGCGTGCGTGCGTGCGTGCGTGCGTGCGTGCGTGCGTGCGTGCGTGCGTGCGTGCGTGTGTGTGTGTGTGTGTGTGTGTGTGTGTGTGTGTGTGTGTGCGTGCGTGCGTGCATGTGTGTGTACGCGGGCGCGCGTTGCGGTGTGCGAGGAATACAATATGTTTATATGTTATTTTTTAGATTTTATGTATATATTGTTTTGTTTTATCTGGTAGAGCGTGATGTGTTTGCCTTTGTGTCTGAGACAGCGCGCAGTGGAAATGACCGCTGTTGTTATTTATTATTGTCCTTAATGAGCACTGCACGGCGTTGAGGTAGCCCGGTGCGGGTATAAAGCTGCTTCCCTGCCACAGATGTGGCCAGTACATGGACTGATGGAGACATCTTTTGACAAGTGTCGTCGTTAGAGAGACCGATCGCCTCATTACACGGTCATAGAACTCCAGATCGTTATGCCACGCCCGCGTGCAGAAGAGACCAATGAGGAGAAAATTGGTACTCCACTGGCTTCCCACCAATAGACGTATTGATTACAAGATTCTGTAGTGGGCCCCACCTCTGCTTGAACGGCCGTACACCAATTAAACCCGCACTGTTTGATAATTCTACAAGTCTGATTTTTTTTTTTAATGGTCATTTTCATAGTAAAGACTATAATTATAAAGACACTGCATTTCTCATTGGGGTGTTAAGGTAGCCTGAAGCACATATCTTTTGCAAAACGCTGCCCTAAACTCTTGGATAATTGTTCGAATCTGTGGCACTTCAAAAGCGGAAAGCATCGAGGGTATTCGGTTCTTGTCGAGGACCCGTCTCTTTTTACAGTCCCTACTTTATTGTTTATCTCTGCCCGAACCACCCGATTCCCCTGTGTGTGTGTGTGTGTGTGTGTGTGTTGTGTGTGTGTGTGTGTGGTGTGTGTGTGTGTGTGTGTGTGTGTGTGTATGCGCGCACGCGCGCGTGTGTGTGTGTGTGCGTGTGTGTATATATGTGTATGTGTGTTTGTTCGCGTGCGCGCGTTGCATGCGTTTGTGGTGGCAGTTGAATCTCAAAAAGCCTCCCCTATTCGTAACACAGGTCTGCATTGTTGGTGGCCATCGGCACAGTCATAAAAACTGTGATCTAATATGATCAAATTTTGTACAATCTGCTCTTTTTTCCTCGCTCTGGTGTGACCTACACGGTCGACTGGACGTTAAAAACCAACCACCCATCTGCTCTCTTCTCATTGATCATTCATTCATTTTGGACAGTTGTACAGCGCCAGGCCTCTGGCTCAGGCCACTCTAAATGAAGAGATGATTGATTTTTAGCGCCCAGTCAGCCATGGCACCTAAACACTAGGCAGGCACCCTAAATAAGGGTAGTTAGGAAAGATCATATTAACAAGTTGCCAGACATACCAGCACAAGCATGATTCAGCAGCAGACCTACCAAATTAAGAAATTAGCACTAATCTATAAACTTGTGCCGACATATACGCACGCACGCACGCACGCACGCACGCACGCACGCACGCACGCACGCACGCACGCACGCACACACACACACACACACACACACGCACGCACACGCACTCCCTCCCCCCTCCCCTCCACACACACATACACACACCAACCGTCCATGGACCTCTTGCCTTCATTGGCTGTCTGCGCGCCTTCCCTCCACTCCCCTACCGCTCAGGTCAGGTTAGTTGAAGACAGTATCAGAGATGTATGCTACAGCAGAGTCTCTTGTGCTATCTACTTGCTGGGGAAAGTCCATATGCGCTCCACCCCACCTCAGAAGTTTCCCAGTGATGCCTTTGAAATATCTAGTGTTGGTCCGCTGCATGTCTAGGTTGACACAGCGTGCCTACGCTAATCGTACTTGGGGGGTGGGGGTGGCGATGGGGAGGGGATCCGTTATCTTCTAAACATCAGCAGTGTGTGGTGTGTGTGTGTGTGTGTGTGTGTGTGTGTGTGTGTGTGTGTGTGTGTGTGTGTGTGTGTGTGTGTGTGTGTGTGTGTGTGTGTGTGTGAGAGAGAGAGAGAGAGAGAGAGAGAGAGAGAGAGAGAGAGAGAGTGTATGTGTGTGTGTTTGAGATATACTCCAGCGTGCATGTGTTCATATTAAACAGTTATGGCACAGACACTGTCACTGCATAATAGGATCACACGCATGCTGAAGTGTGATACATGGCTGCATTGTACATGGACATAACTGCGTGTCGTCTTTCATGGCCTTTGGCCATTTGATCAGTGTCCGCTGTCTACATCAACTAATGGGGAAGTGCGATTTATTTTATGTGTGTGTGTGTGTGTGTGTGTGTGTGTGTGTGTGTGTGTGTGTGTGTGTGTGTGTGTGTGTGTGCGCCAATTTGCTGTGCCCTTATTATTGCCCTGCAGCCTTTCCGCTGCAGGTGTGTTTTGTCACTTTTTTATGACTATTGGACAGTGTGATTAGTCGTGCGTGTGCAGTTTTTCGTGGGGCCTTGGTGTTCGTTAATTCAGTAGCACACTGCGTTTTCTCCTTCATTTTGACACTCCCCCTCCATTAACCTTGTGGCCATTCATATTAAGTTGCCTGCACGTTTCTTCTATTGTTTGGCTTGTCTCGTTTGGTCTGTCTAACTGTTTCCCCATCAGCGTTGTCATAAATGGAATGGACAATTTTTTGTTGTACGTTCTAATAGTCATAAATGCTATATTATACAATAGTATTACTCATATGGAATTGACTTTAGAATTGGCAAATGTGAATAGCAAAGTTTGTTGCGAGGATACTAATGCTGTTACTACGCAGCACCGAAAGAGCAGGAAAATGAGGTGAGAGAGAGAGAGAGAGAGAGAGAGAGAGAGAGAGAGAGAGAGAGAGAGAGAGAGTCTAGCTTTTGTGTGTTTGCGTACCTGTTGTGGGGTACGCGGACGCAGAAATTAAGGCCCTTCTGGTGAGACTCCGGACCGCAGAATGTTCTCTGTGTGTGGAGTAGATTAGAATGACAGCCTTGCATGCTTTACTTTTAATATATATACACACTCTGTGTGTGTGTGCGCGTGTGTGTGTGCGGGCGCGCGCATATGTGTGTCACTCGGTGTGTATGCGTGCTTTTGTGTGTGTGTGTGTGTGTGTGTGTGTGTGTGCGCGCGCGCGCGCGTGTGTGTGTGTGTGTGTGATGAGGGAGGACGGGGGTGGGGGCATTTTTTTCTTCTATTTTCGTATGAAACAAACAACAGCAAAGAGAGAGAGAGAGGGAGAGAGGGAGATGGCCTGTGTGTCAGTGAGTGTTGGAATGTTGATCCGGTCACGTCCATTCCCGTGGATTTAGATTCGCCATCCGTTTTGATGAAACACTAACTGCTGTCGGTCATCATGGGTCTCGTACACTCAATTGTCAGTATAAAAACAATTCATATCAGCCACCTATATCGTTGGTTTCAGCAGAGTGCAGCCACACGCACGCATACATAACACACACCAAATAAAGGAATATATTGATAAAGTAAACAGAGAAATAATATATCGGCTTCTGATTTGAGCTATGATTACCTAGTGTTATATATAGATATGGTCTAGTTTCGTCATTTTCGTGAAATGATATCTCGGGCTGAAAACAGACAAGCTGGCGCGCGCGTGCTCGTTGTGAATTTAGGTACGGGTTCCTGCTGTGTCATCGCGGTGGGTGTTTGAAGATCATCCGGCAATGTTTACTTCTTGTGACCGAGTTTTCCTATCATTGCCTTGTGACCATTGCTTTTTAAGATGATTTTTTTTTTTCTTCTTCTTTTTAGCTGTTCTATTTTTCCAGTACTGTTGCTTTGTGCAGAAGCAGAATTATAGGAGTTTTCATGTTGGATTTTCTTTTTATAAAAATATTGTTTGGTTTTAGTACTGCTTTTGTTTTTAAAATGGATAAGAGACAGGAAGAAAAAAGGAAAAAAAGAAGTAAAATTCATCTTTATTTTAAATTTTGTTATGTTTTTGTTTTGCGAGATTGTTTTACTCTGTTCTAGTCTGTATACTTGGTGTTTCATAAATGTATTCAGTTTTTACCTTTTCATTTTTTTCTTTCAGTCTTTGTTTTAACAAACAGAGCTCTGCAAGCAACATTTATAACTGCAGCATACACAAACAATCTGAAACAAAGGAAATAAAGTTGACTGCAAGATCCAAACATACAGAGGGTTAAAAAGAACGCTTATTTTAATGGGACAACAAAAGGCATGCACGTGTCTTGTTGTCCCATTAAAATCAGTGTTCATTTTAACCTTCTGTACGTTTGGATACAGCATAATTATTCCTCGCGTGTACACAACAGCTTTCTTTCTCTCTGTTAATAAAAGTTGTTTTGTGCTCTCTCTCTCTCTCTGTCGCGCGCGCGCACGCGCATAAGTGACCACTTCTATAGGTGCGCATTTGAAAATGAAAAATGCGCTAGGGAAATTGAAGAGAGAGAGAGAGAGAGAGAGAGAGAGAGAGAGAGAGAGAGAGAGAGAGAGAGAGAGATACGTACAAGCTCCTCCCGTTTGAGCAAACGTTGAATGGAGATTTTGCTTTGACAAGTTAGAATCGGTTTGGGCGTAGGCCCCCTTCCACTTGGACTTTATTCAGGTCAGGTTTAAAATAATCCTGGTTCATGTCGGCTGTGACTTGATTTGAAGAATTTGTTGTCAAGTTGTTGCGAAGGGGGAAAGGTATAAGTATAATAACACTCCCCACGGTTTGTGACGTTGTGTGTCACTCCAGATCCAAACACATAAAAATTGGTGTCACTCAGCAACAGCAACAACAACAGCAACTCGCCTAGAGACAAAAAACAACACTCGGACGGGGACAGAGCTGTGTCAGCGTACAATAATAGCATAAATCACTCTGAGCTCAGGATCTGGGTGAATGTGGAGGTGGCCGTCCTGGGCTCCCCGTCCCTAATAGTCCTTATAGTCTCTGTGGACGTAAAGCAACATTAGACTGACATACATCATTGTCATCACACCTGCCACATAGTCAATCTTGGCTGTCCGTTAATGTATGCACACCTAAAGTAGGGCGGGACTGGGACTACACAATTCAAACAAAAGTCACTGAACGTTTACCCGGCCCCTTCAGAGTCCAGGCGAGATCAAGAGAAGGGAGGTGAGCTGGATTCTCACGAAAAAGTTACTTTCATTTGCAGGTCCAGGCGAGACCAAGAGGAGGGAGGTGGTGCTGGACCCTCAGTCAGCCCAGAAGAGATCAAGAGTAGAGAGGTGGATCTGGGCTCTGAAAGTTGGGCTTCTTTTGCTTCAGTTGTTACTCGACAGCAGTGCTACGGACATTGTCTTTGTGACGCTGTTCCGCACAGCAGTTGAAACAGCAATTGCATAGTACACTAGTTGCTGCGCAATGGCGAGGGGACACCGCCTTAACATTTTGGTTGTTCTGGCGGTGGTCCACGGCCTCTTCGGTCTTCCGGGTCTGTGCGCGCGGTCGAACCTTCACTCTTTCACTCCCTCCCCCCCCCCCCCCCACCCCGTTCCCGTCCCTAATAGGCCACCTCGCTTCTATGGACATAAAGCGAAATGTTTACTTACCCGGCTTGAGCCGGTTTGGCCTAGCGGTAAGGCGAGGCTGGTAAGCAGAAGGATCTCGGTTCGATTCCGCTTCGGCTCTCCTCTCTCTTCAGAAGTTGGGGTTTGTGGACACTGTCTCCATTGTGACTTTGTCCCTCGTAGTTGATGAAACATTAAAACGGCTCTCATCGCTGCCCATTTGAATGCAGCAGTCATTCTGGTGGTGACAGTGTGGCGTTAGGTAGTCTCCCTCTTCCTCTGCTAGGTCCTGGGATCTCGGTCCCTGACAGTACCTCTTTGGGGACAACACGGCGTTAGATATGGTTAACCAAGCAAGCAAGCCGGCTGTGGACGGAGTAGCCTGGACGGCGCGTAATCTACCGTTGTCCTTCACTTCCGTTTCTTTGGGAGCAGCGACGGTCTGACCATTGTGGACTTTACGACTGGTGTGTATAATGTGCAAGCTCAGGAAAACTTAGTATTCTGCATTTGCTGACTTGTCCGATGTTCAGTGACAGTTTGTGACAACTAGGTCAAAACCTGTCAGTCTGCGGCGGTAGCCACTGGGAAATTGATGCTGTTGTTTGTTTTATACGTTGTTCACGGGTGGTGGTGTAACTGAATTTGAAGATGACTGTCACACTGGGACTCAACGAAGACAACGTGCGTATTTTCGGTAAATGTGCCTTTTTCAAACAACGAACAAACTGTTACGCGGCACACGCGATACTTCTGCCAGTTCATATGGCTCAGCGATTGGAAGGCAGATCTGAGTCAGTGATTGGAAGGCAGATCTGACTCAGCGATTGGAAGGCGGATCTGAATTAGTAATTGGAAGGTAGATCTGAGTCAGTGACTGGAAGGCAGATCTGAATCAGTGATTGGAAGGCAGATCTCACTCAGCGATTGCAGCGTCACCCCTGGAAAGCGTGAGGATGGAATGCAACCCAACCAGTGTAAAAGACAATTCCAACGCAAAGCTGGCTGCCAAAGTTGGGAAGATAGACAAAACGTTCGGAAACAACGTCTTTTTAGTTTTAGTGTTACTGGGATACAAGACAATGTGCAAATGTTACGCAAGTATGCCGTCATTTTTCCGTGGAAATGAAGTGGCTGATTTTCCGTGGAAGCAAGAAAAATTCTGCTACTAGTGGGTGCTACAAAATAACTATAGATCATATCTGCCTTCCAGTTCCAGTCACTGACTCAGATCTTGCTTCCAATCACTGAGTCAGATCTTCCTTCCAATCACTGGGTCAGATCTTCCTTACAATCACTGGGTCAGATCTGCCTTACAATCACTGGGTCAGATCTGCCTTCCAATCATTGAGTCAGATCTGCCTTACAATCACTGGGTCAGATCTGCCTTCCAATCACTGGGTCAGATCTGCCGAACTCGACCCATGAGCCACTCTCTTCTTCATTGTTGGCGACCAACGCGACCAACCTCTTTACACAAAAATCGTGTTTAGACTTAGTGGTTATATCCCATTTAGCTGTAACCTGGCATCAGCACTACAGGCAGACTGACGGAGGTTAGGTCTTTCACGTGCTAAGACGGGGGTGGAACTGACTTCACTCTGGAGAAAAAAAACGTTCTCGCCGTTCCTGCCGGGGATCGTTGATCTAAATGTTTTAGATCAATGGAATCGAACCCGCGACCTTCTGATCACGAGTGGGGCGCTGTAGCTACCACTGGGCCATCTCCCCCCCTGCCTATGCCCCCACGCCGACAGCCGCCCCCCCCCCTCCCCCACCTCCGACGCCGCTGATTAAAGTTAACACACACACACACACACACACACACACAACCAGATACACACACAACCAGATACACACACACACACACACACACACACACACACACACACACACACACACACATGCACACACGCACATGCACACACACACACACACACACACACACACACACACACACACACACACACACACGCACATGCACTCACGCACATGCACTCACGCACACACACACACAAACACTTGTAACAAAAGTCGTAATAAGTTGTCATACCAAAGTCTTGCATGGTCACTATAATTATTATTAAACCAGATTGGGATGTTAAAATTTATTGCATTTTGGTAGAGGCAGTCACATGGGATTCAGTGTAAGAAGTTGATCACATTTACCAGTGTGGGTCCCTTCAATTTTCGTAAATGCTTTTCTCCATGAACACTAAATATGAATATGTAAACTGGATGAAGAAATTCTGAGCTCTATACCATATTTATGTAATGTACATAATGCTAGACGGCAGTGTGGGCCCTGATAATTGATGTACTCAAGCTACAAGTGGAATGGCATTAGGCCACCTACTTCAGTTCCTGAAGTGTGTATGCATGTGTGTGTGTGTGTGTGTGTGTGTGTGCGCGCGCGCACATGCGTCAGATGTGCTGGACATGACAATTACCTTTTTGTGTTTTATCCAAATACCTTTTAATGTTCTGCTTTTTGGAAAGTGTTGCCTTTAGCCTAGGCCTTACTTTAGAATCAATATGCCTTTATGATCTGAAGCTGCACCTTTCTTTCTGAGGTGTCTTGACTCTGACCACTGGGGTTCTTTCTTGTTAAGCATACTTCATATTTGAAAAATATAACAGCATAATGTGGCTTTGCTTTGTGAATCAAACAGGCAGGAAAAACAGTCATTCAACATCTAATTTGCATATGTACAAGTGCAGGATTGCATTTTTTGTAATGCCAATACAATTTTAGCTCAAAATATAGCACCAGAAAAAGCCAGCAATAAAATACTGTACACAAGAAGATTTCCCACCATAATATTAAGTCAGCCCTGAGCTCAAGCATCTGAAGTTTGACAATGATGTACAATTTTCCTGATAACATTAAATTTTTATGTGATTTGTGCATGACTCAACATACACAAATGATGCCTGTTTTGAGTAACTTTCACTGTTGAGTGGATATAAAACACCAGTCCACCAGTCTCTGGCTTCAAATGACTGAGTCCTTGATACAGAATACTTTATTCATCCCATTATGGGAAATTATGGTGTCAACTTGCACGCGCTCAGGGAAGTTTGTTTTGACTGTGTTTTGTTCTTTGCTTTATGATGGGCTATGTGCTCTAATTTGGAAAAATAGCCACATAAAAAGAGTACATTATTATCATTATAGAAAGATGATGTATAATTGACAATGATGTACAATAATAAATGATACAGTCATACCTTATTGGGTTTTGTTTTTTGGATGAAGCCTGTGCTGTAGGCTGGAATTAATATGTATCAGTGTAAATAATACTGTCATACCAAATTGCTTTTTTGTGTGTTGGCAGTGTGTGTGAATGGTGTTCCAAAATATTTATTTGCATACAATGCAAATTCATGTGTAACAGCTGCACATTGTACTTAAGCTTGTGACCTCAAAGACCTCAGTTTCACTAGTCTTGAATTGTCATATGTTTGCAGCATGTATGGCTATACTGTTTGACAGCCATTTGATTTTAACATACTGTCAACCACACAAGGTCATCTCAAAATGAAATGTGTGATGGAGGCCAGCCACTGTAGTTTTTTTGGTAAAGGTGAAGACAATTATGAGGTAAATGTCAGGTCATATTCACAGTAGACATCATGGCACCACATTATCTAGCCATCATAGTGGCACAAAATCCTCTATTTATGTCTGCAGTTCATCATCCAGAGAGGAAGACATGGCAGCGGCAGAAGAATCCCTCCTTCCCATGAAAAAGACTACTGGCAGGAAGTGCATTGGCATCCTGGGAACGGGTGATTATGCTCGGGCCCTGGCCAAAAGACTGATCTTCTCTGGCTATGATGTCAACATGGGTAGCCGCTCACCTGCTAGCCGTCAGCTCGCCCTGTTTGATGAGTGCCTGTGTGGGGTGCAGATGATGTCACTGGATGACTG
>JABMCL010000509.1:877500-1020000 GCA_018857735.1 Alviniconcha marisindica | reverse complement strand
TTTTAAGAAAGCAGGAATGCTCTGTCTTTGAGGTATTGATAGTAAAAACATGTAATTTCCCCCTACCCCCTGAATTTATTTGTTTGTTTTTCAAACAAAACAAAACACACACACACATGCATGCACCTCACCCCCCCCCAAACAACAACCAAAAACAACAACAGAAAAAGCAACTGATAACAAACTATGATGGAGATTAAGATAGAAATCACATGAATCTGTGCTATTTGACAGGAAAGTAACCACACAAGATTTCTGGTCAACACAGAATACCGATAACATGAAAGGCATTGTTGGTCCCAATAATTTTGTTTTAACAGTATTGTATTAGAAAAATGCTTTTTGTTGTTGTCATGCATGTTTGATTGTTTGTTTCTTATTCCTCGCAGCCATGTCCCCCCTCCCCACCCCCTTGCTCCACTCCCTGACATTTTGGTCCTTTCAGTTACATTTGCTGTACTGTAGTTGTGCTGTGGGTACATTGACTTACCAGTGCTTTCACAATGGGTGTCTATATATATATATATATATATACACACAGCATTCCTTTCTGGTATGCATGCACTGCAAGGATAGCTGTCTTGCTTCCTTCACCATGCAGTGAGAGAAGGCAGCAGCAGGTGGATCTTTAGCACTGACATATAGAATTTAGATAAATGAAGCAGGTCTACTGGTAATCTGCTTGTTAAATGAATGTGTAACTGTTGTGCATTTTTGTTTTAAAGACCAGTGTGTGTGTGTGTGAATGTGTGCATGCACATGCGCATGCATGGGCATGTGCATGGGTTGTTATTAACAACAACAACAATAAAAAATGCAGAAAATATTGTCACTTACAGATTGTGCTTACAGTTTAATCGGATCCAGTAGTCATGACCCTGTGGTATCCATTATGGTTTGATGTACAAAGACAAGTGAAAAGGGTGATATCTTTCCAAAGTGATACCGGGAAATGCTAGTCTAAAATGTCATATCACTATATAGCTTTAATTACATGTGCATATAAAATGGATAAAAGGGTAGTTTTGACATTATTTTGTCCATAAAACATGTATGTGTAAAGATATGTACAGTTGCTTATTTATTCATCACTGAATAAAGTACTTTTAGTTTGAAATATAACAAGACCAACAATAAAAGGGTTATTATATAATCATGAGCATCGCCAGTGTTGCACAGGCTGTTTGTCTGAGACTGATTGAGTTTGTTTTAAAATTTTGCTATGTAGTATTTTCTTCCCATTACAAGGATATTAATTTTTTGTGGTCAAGAATCTCTGGACATCCAGCAGATGTGTGTAATAATTCTTTGCTTACAAATGTGAATCAAAAGACTAATAATACAATCCTAATTCTTTTTTCACGTATTTTTAAAGTCAGTTATACAAAGACCATGAAAAAAGCATTGATGCTGAAAGAGTATGTTTGTTTTATTCATTTACTTTGCTTGCCATTTGTGTATGTTTTATTTGATTTGTTGTGGGTTTTCAAGTGCATAGGGCACAGAACAAACAAACAAACAAAAATCAATGGCAGGGGTTGAATCATACATTTTGTGTGACAAGTAATTACCACTCAGTAGATCTGTGATTTGTCTTGCTGTAGTCACAACTGAAATCACATTTGTTTTCAATTGCTCAGTCACCCATTAACCTCCTCATCCCCATTTCCACATCTGTTTTCCCTCGTTTCCCTTCCTGCATTCCTTTTTACTGTTTCCTTCCCTCATTCTCTCTTCCACAACCTCCACTGCCCTGACCTCTTCTCCATCATCTTCACCAAGTGCAATGAGCATGTACATGGCATTAAACTGCACTGTGTGTGGACATTGACATGAACATTTTTTTTGGGGGGGGGGGGGGGGGGGGGGGGTCAGTGGCACACCCCTATGGTGGTGCAAAGCAGCAGCTCCAACCCATGTACTGTTATAGACCTGTGTGCTGATTGTGATTGGCTGTGTAGGGTTATGTTTGCATGGAATCTTCAACTTAGTGCCATTATCTTTGTAGTGGCACCATTACATGTGCATGTGTCCTGTGTGTGTGTGTGTGTGTGTGTGTGTGTGTGTGTGTGTGTGTGGTTGGTTTTTGTGTGTATGTGTAAATCAAAATCAGAATCAATTTTAATGTTGCAGAAATCAACAGATATATTTTACTATAAGAGTAAGACACATATCAAATTCTGTGACAATGTATTTGTTGTTGTCGTTGAAATGTTTTTGGTCTCTCTCAGGGACTCTTTGCAAAAAGCCAGATCAGATTCATGGGCATTGAAAAGTTAGGCAGTTAGCTATGAAGATATGTACAGTTTTGCATATACTTTGCAAAACACATCTTGCTGTCATCGGACCAAAATTGTGTTACTAGGTTTGAATGAGGCAATTGGGGACCCACAGGGGTTAGAAACAGCTTTTTCTATACAACTTTTAACCATACTGACCATCATTTGCAAACTTAACACAGTTGTGTAGAAAGTGTTATATCACATTCAGTACTTATTTTCTTTAGCTATGTTTGAGTGTCTGCCTCTTTGGCACTCTTATTTGAAGCCAGCTCACCTGTGCTCCAAGTTTTTGCCATCAGTGAGTTATGGAACTACTCTGTATTCTGCAGTGATATTGTTAAACAGAGCTAGTCTTCATACGTTTTCTTTTTTCCAAAACTGTATGTTGGCTTTGACTATTAAAATGTGGAAATTATTTAATCCTTCTTACATTCAGCAAGAACTTATTTTTTCACATGTCTTCAAATCGAATTCCACACGATTACAAGTTCTATTTTAACGTTTTTTTTTATGAACTATAAATATGGGATCTGCACAACTGATTGTTGTGACAACCTGGTGACACATGTTTGTTTTAAGTGTTACTAATCATTTGATTGTATAATATTATATGCCCAAAGCACAGTCAAATAGCTTGCAATATTTAGGGTAATAGGAAAGATCCAAGTGCACAAAAAGTTAAAAAGAACACTTGATTTTCATAGGACAGTGCAAAACAAGAAAGAAAGAAAAAAAGTGCACATTTTTGGGCAAACCCTATGTTTCAAGCAGTGAACTGACAGGTAAACAATGGAAAATGAAAACTGTTTGCTTAGCCTGTTTGGGTTATTGGTGCTTGAGTGTGTGGAAGTGTTGTAATAGGAAAGCTTCCCATTATTTTGTTTACACCTGGAGCTAATTACAGAATTGTATGTGTATATTGTCTTGGAGATCAACTTATTTGTTAAGCAATCGTTAAAAACAAAACAAACAAACAAACTCTTGGATCATCTGATTTGTTTTGTGCCCATCTCTGATGCATATGTTACATGCACTAAATACTAGCATGTCAAACATTTGTGTTAATCACCCTAACATTTTCTCCTGGGAAAGCCCACTGATTGCATGTGTCCTTTATTTGCCTGTTTAGGTATGTGTTGTTTGGCAAGGTTAAAGCATCAGTTTTTGTGGAAAATGTTTCCAAGGTATTTGCAGTGATGTAATGTTGGTATTATGTCTTTCCATATTTAATGAATATGGGCACTTTTTGTTTTGGGGAGAATACAGTAACCTTTGTTTTATCTCTGTTTATATTGAATCAATATTGCTTGAAGTATTTATGGAGTTGATTAAGTTTTACTTGAGTCCTGCCTTTGTATCGTCAGGGTATTATAAACATGGGATGTGAGTTGTCTTGTCTGTATGGAGAATCCTACCCACTCATGTAATGATAAATGCCATTTATGAACAGGGTGGGATTTAGAGTACTTACTTGGTGTGCATCTTTCCAAACTGGGATTTCATGGGAAAATGCATCATCTATGTTATGCGCACCCAGTAGTGATATAATGAATATCTTTGATCATCTGAAAACAGTTGCCCTTCACCCATGTATTATACAGTTTTAGCAGTTACCCTTCACTCCTGTATTTTATGTATAGTTTTAGAATTATCCTTCACTCCTCTGTTTTTATGTGTAGTTTTAGCAATTATTGTTCACTCCTGTATTTTATGCATACATAGTTTTAGCAATTACCCTATTCTTCACTCCTGTATTTTATATATAGTTTTAGCAAAAGCACTTCATGCCAAATATTGAATGCTTTTTTAAATTTCCCAAACAGGTATATAGTCTACCATCCATGGTTTTGGTACCTAGTCAGTTATATTCCTTAGAATAAAGATGATCTGTGATTGTGACCTTTATTTCTGAATCCAGGAAGTGCTCATTTTGTCTGGATGCATGCTTTTACCGGTATATTCAAGGTAGCATTATTCTGTTCTTTTGCATTTGACAATTCCAAGTGCACTCCTTAATGTGATCCCTCCATAATTGTTTGTGTTTGTGTAGCCATTTGTATGCTGATACTACTTTTCCAAATGTCTGGGTATACACTTGACTGTAATACCATATTTCTAGGAGACAGGCTTTTATCCTTTCTTGTTTTGTTTCATTTTTTTCTATGGCCTTCTTGCTTTTTAGTTTCATTTCTGATTCCTTTGTTAGAAGTTGGTAATGGAATACATTTTCTGCTGCTGTCGTTTTCAACAAGTTTATTTTACTTCTTTCTTCATTATGTGTGTGTGTCTGTGTGCGTGCATGCATGCATTTGTGTGTATGTGTGTGTAACATTTTCAGTCTTAATGGGATTCTCTCTTTCTCTCATTGTGTCTTGCTATTCAGTATTTGACATGCATTTTGCTCAGATAAACATAAAACCAAATAGTGTCCATACAAAACTTTTTTCATCACTTCTGTTGCTTATGCTGTAATAGGGAATTTGCATTTGATTGCGCCTGCCTTCCATTTGCCAGTGATATTTTGGTGTCCACACAACAAAATCAATTGGTAAGTACGATTTCCTTTGCACAGGGAGTATGCAAGCGTGCCAGAAGCTGCGTAGATTACCAACATTCTGGAAGCAGGTCATCTTTTTTGGTGCATTTTATAAAAATAAAAATAAAACCTGTTGAGACTGCTACAGCAGCCCCAATGAAAGACCATAATAAATGTTACAAACCCCCAAAATTGTCTGAAACAACAACAAGAACAAAATGGAGTGGGTTCGTCTGTTTTTGTTTGGGGTTCTGTATATAGCTATGTATGTTGTGACACTGCATAACTTCATAAGTATTAGTTACCAACCCAGTTCAGTTGTTATGGAACCATTCATTTTTGTACTGTTGTGAGTAAAATTAATCATCCATGAGTTAAATATATAGCATGCACCATGCAGAACAATTCTCTTTAAGATAGGGTAATGTTTTTATTTTGTACTTTTTTTCTCTCACAGCATTAATATTAGTTTACTATGCTGTGCATGCACTGTTGAATGCCTGTCACACTTTCTTTGTAAGAAGGAACAGAAGGACATTGTGCTGTGCTGTGGCACAAGCTGTATGGTTTGGTCTAGCACTGCCGGTAAGTAGTTGGACACAGGATGAAATCTAGTCAAGCCCACCTGCAGAAGTTGTTCATTGACACTGTCTAGTCATCTGGCCTCCCACAACCAAGGAAACACTGAGGTGGCTGACACCACTCACTATCCCTCTTATTGCAGAATCAGTGTGGTGGTGATATTGTGGCATTAGGTGTAGATCTAGTCTCTAACCATCCCACCCCCTGGGATTTTGATCCCCATCTGTACCTCTCCAATTTGCAGGATACTTAACTTTAGTCATTCATTGTCCTTCCCATTTAAATCTGGCATTATTTGACTGAGTATCTTGCATTATAGGTTAGACTATTAGCAGCAGGTAATCAGCTGTGTTGTTTAAAACATATCAATTGTAGTATTGCTAGCTTTGGCAGCCATCCAGTCATCTCCAGTTATTGTAATATCAAGTCGTATATGACAGTGGTATATTTTTCAGTGCCTGTTTTCAAGATATAATCTAATGATTGTCCAACAACATTCTCTGGTTCTGTTAAAGCACTTGTACAGAATAAACAAAGGGAGTTTGTAAGTACTTGAAAGATGTCATCATGGGGATCAGGGATAGTTAACTGGTTAGAGCGCCATACTCATGATTGAAAGGACTTGGGTTTGAGTTCTGGCAGAATTTTCTTCTCCAGGGTCAACTTTCAGTGTTGACTGTCAATCTGGTATCCAGTCCACCCCATGTTACCGCAGTAGCATGTAAAAGATCACGCTCATTCTGCCATAAGTGCAGGTGGCAGGTTACAACTAACACACATGCACCCTATTTATGTGATGTGACATGGTGCATGGATGTATGGTATACACAGAACATGCTGAGATGGCAGTAGTTTCATATGGCAGCAGCCATATAACAATCAAACAGCGGGGGGGGGGGGGGGGGGGGGCTGTCATTTTTTCTGTCTCCATATCCAGTTCCAGTGTGAATACACTTTAAACTGAGACTAAAACATGTACATGCATTGGAAAGATATAAATATGCATGTTTCTTTTTTAGGTGGTCATTTTAACAAACTTTGGAACAAAAGACACACTGAACTTGGGAATTTTGCAGATATTTCAAAGACCAAAACACACAAAAGCTTAAAATGTGAATACTTTTTTTTCTCTGTGTTTGTGTGTAGGACATATAATTTTTGCAGATTTTCCTGTTCTGAGAGATAAAGGGACAGCTATTTTACACGAAAAGTGAAAACTTTTTTATCTTTTGAGTGTTAAGCATGCTGAGATTTGCAAGATTGCAAAATAATAGGCAAGTCTCAGATTCTACATTTTGGTTAGTTTCAGATGGCATTCAAAGAAGTGAAAACAAACAGAACAAATAACAAAAACAATTCGCCTTCATAATTATTTAAAATCATTATCACTTTGTAATTTGTTAAATCATTGTGCCATTATTGTGCACTTTGTTTTGATCTGTTTGATTGACAAAGCCATTCGTATATATATATATCTTTTGCTTTAAACTTGTTTGGATTGCTAGTAGTCATTTGTGTTCTGGACTTTTTTGCATGAAAATCTTTTGTTGGACAATGGACATAAAAATATGCCATTGTTGCATGTAAGAGACTGTGCCTGTACCAGCTACTGATTGTGACTTGCTTAAAAAAAAGCCTTCTCACATTACTGTTGATCAAAATAGACTGTGCCAGTGAACTGCTTTAATGTGTTGTAGATACATGTGCCAGTGTGTGTGTGTGTGTGTGTGTGTGTGAGAGAGGGTGGGGGGAGGGGGGGGCGTGCTTGCCCGGAGATGTATGAAGACAAATAGTTGAGTATTACCACTGCAGCACTGTAGTTAGAGAGAGAGAGAGAGAGAGAGAGAGAGAGAGAGAGAGAGAGAGAGAGAGAGAGAGAGAGAGAGAGAGAGAACAACAACAAAACAGGAACTGAGCTAGAGCACTTTATTAAATATCGCAAAAGCAAAGTTAACCAATAAATAACACTGAACACCTCAAGTGGATAATATTAGTACATGTAAAAGTGTTTGCAGTTGAGTTTTTTTCCATCATAGGATAATGGAAACTGTGATCACAAATACTTAAAAATGTTTTCTTTTCATGATTGCGTAAAGAAATACCATCTCCATTTGTTTTCTCTTCTTGACTTAGTTGCAGTCAATTTCATTCCCATTGTTGGAAAGGTTTTCAGGTGGTTACTAAAAATCTCCTGCTAAGAGTTAGAACCAGATCTGGTAACAGCACACACAACTATCTATCAAATACTTTTACAAGATATAAATCTGAAACAGATCAAGATACAGTTTGGTTTTACACAGCTGAATTGAGTAACCTATTCTTTTTTTTCCACCTTCAGGATTTGCTTTTTATCCTCGATTCATGCCATGGTACCACCAAAAGTAGATCCAGTGCACTAGGAAGGAGCCAGATGTGTTGCAAAATGTAGCATTACTTGGCACTTTCTGAGAAGGGCGGGTCTGTTTTAGCAGTACAATTTCATTTTAAATTTCCATTTATTTTGAAAATAATGGCAACTGCTTTTAACACTTTACAGCAGTAGTTTGTCCAAGCAGATAAATACCTTCAAAAAGTACCAAAAGAAGACAGATTTACAACACATAATTATTATAAGTGAATGCATGCATGCATGCATGTGTGTGTGCGTGTGCGTGTGTGTGTGTGTGTGTGTGTGTGTGTGTGTGTGAATGCAACATACATGTTTGTGCTTGTAATATGCTCCATAAGCAAATCACCAAATGCACATAAAAAACACAGAGAACAAAAGGTATTAGCACAAATATTTCTGCTGTAAAAAGCATACAGATACCACACACACACAAAAAAGCACAACATGCAGAATGTAAAAAGCATAAAACAGATCCAAAAATACTGACAAAGGTTAGGACAGAATAAAATATATTAAAGATAGCATGCAAAATAGTGTATACACACACACATATATATATATAGCATACACTAGCAAGTAGCTTTGAAATGTGGATGTCTGTCAAAAAGACCTGGACCCTGCTTACATCACAGAGTGAGATGCCTATTGCTTATTGGTGTCCATATTTTCAGTGATACTGCTCCTAAACTAGAGTGCAGTATAGAATCAACACTGCAAACAATGATAACCTAAAGTATCACTTGACACTCAACACTGATGTAAGTGATAACAGGAGTGGATAAAATCATCCCTTCACCTTTAACAGTATTACTGCATGATAAAACTATCACATTTGTGCCCCCCCCCCCCCCATGAATAAAACAGCATGATCCATAAACAAAGAAGGAAAACTCATAATAATTATATCAGCATTCTTGCTGACCAAAACAAACCCAACCAAACAAAGTTTGTTGTCTTGTGTGACAAAATACCCCACATCGTGTAATTAGATATTGAAAGTCCCTGTTACCATCAGCATACTATAATAATGTACCCATTTTGTTTGCGCTAGGTCTGGTTATAATAACACATGTAGTTTGTTGCATGTTGCAAAGATATCAGTGGTACAGAAAAAAGCCCCTGTTGATTATTTTGTTATCTAAATGAAGACTGTCATAAAATAATTATTAAAGCTGTGGCTATTTGAAGTTGCTGCGCACTATGGCAGACATTTTGAGAAAATGACCCATAACAGTTTTGTGTCATTTCACTTCATGTCAAATGAAGACTCATAAAATAATTATTTAAGTTGTGTCTATCTGAAGTTGCTAAGCATTACACCAGTCATTTTGATAAAATGTTCCTGAACACTTTCATGTCATTTTGCACAGTTTCTTTAGCAATGGGGGTTCAGAGTTAGCCAAACTTCCAGAATGTTTTCACGGTAACAAACCGGACAACAGTGTATGACATGCTGGGGGCACAAATACATTTTATTCTGCCAAACACTGGTCATTTCACATAACATTAGCATCATTTATCCTCAGGTTTTAACAATTTAACATTATTTGTAAAGGAAAATATCATAACTACTTGATAATTTTAGGCCTAAAGAACATAATTCTGTCAATTTTTTATTTTATTTTTAAATCATCCAAATTGACCCCCAGCAGCTATTTCTGTCCCTAGGGCTGACTGACAGCTGTGGCTTTTGACTGGATTTCACAGGAGAGGGTCATATGTGAGCTCTCACTGTGATCCAGACCTTGAAGACCGCAAACAATCTGTTTACATGATACTCTGGCTCAAGATGATGCATCACCATACCAAGTTTGGCCACAAAAGGTTAAATTGTTCAGATCATCCCGCCAAACAAGTCACTGGGACCTTGACCGTGAACACAGCAAAGCAAGTTTTCACAAGACACTCCAGCTTATGATGATGTACCATCAAACTGTGTTTGGAAGCAAAAGGCTCTGCAGTTCAGAAGATATGACAGAAACGGTCATATTTCAATAATATATGACACTGACCTTGAAGCTAACAAAAGATCTTCCCCACATGACACTCCAGTTTATGATGATGTGTCACCATACCATGTTTGGCTACAAAAGATTCAGCAGGTCAGAAGATAGTACCTGGACAAACATTAATTTAAAATTTTAATCTTCACTGTGACCTTGACCTTGAACACAGCATACCAATCTTTCCACTGGACACTTATGATAATCTACCACCAAACTAAATTTGGTTTCAGAGGAACCAACAGTTAAGATATAATAAAGTCATATTGTGACCATGACCATGACCCAATTATATCACATGGCACTGGCTCATGATGTTTGGTTGCAGAGTGGTTCAGAAGATATCTTCTGGACAAAGCTCAAACACATGGACAGACAGACACATGGGCAAGGTGATTCCAATAACAATACATAACAAAATAACAATGTATGATGTGAATGTCTTTAGGTCAAATGAGTATGACCAGTGGAATGCTTCAGTCATAAAACTGGTCCCTAAACCACACATTTTTCCTTTGGTGCTTGAATAGGAGTGTTGTCTCTGTGGCCACAAGGCACATTAAACATCCCCCCCCCCCCCCCCCCTTTTTCTTTTCTGTTGGTCACTACTCACTGATCAGATCAACTGCAATTCCATACAGATCCCCCACAGAATAATCAACAAAAATGAACATAGTAAACCATGATTGTATGCTCAAGCAAGCAGTTTAGCTAACAATAATGTTTTAAGGAAATGGAGAGGGACACATCATTGTTATAGAACACTCCTGGTAAAACCTTAAATAATTACAATAATTAAGTCTCTTTGACTTACTGTCTTATTATGTTGTAAGGAAACATGACACCTCTTTCTTACTGAGCAGCTGCAAAACAATTAAACACAATGTCTTTGATTGACTAGTTATGTTGTGTGGAAACATGACACACTTTTGTTCCATTGATACATTGCCAAACATTAAACTGTTAACTGACTAACAAGAATAATTAGCACAGGGTCTTTCACTGTCTGTCTTATTATATTGCATGGACATATGACACACTTTTGTTCCATTAATAAGTCACAAGACATTAAATTGTAAATTAATTATAATAATGAACACAGGGTCTTTGATTGCCTCTCCAATTAACAGTAACAAGGATAAGATGGATTTCAAGTCATCACAATGCTCGCAACAGCAAAAAGATAAACAAAAAGAGGATACAGAGTTACAACATGGTGGGTGAAGCTCTTTATCACCGAAACAGTGGCGGCAAATGCTTACTGGCGACAGAAGCTGACTAGGCTGTAACCACAAGCATCACTTTCCTGTATCAATTGGGTCAAGGACAGGTAAGGAGAAGAGCATGTCTGTTGACAACTATTAATAATAATTGATACTTAGAGTGCCTAATCCGCACAGGCCCTAAGTGCTTACACATTCTTTAAATGTACATACTTTCAGAATTCAACTATTGCCAATGCTGCAGCTGAAAAACAACTGTTCTTTTCTCTCATCAACCAGAAACACTGAGGCTGGTGTGATCCCCCCCCGCCCCCCCACCCAAAAAGAAAAGAAAAGAACAAACAGTAGCAACAAAACCTGCCAGCAAATGCAAGATAACTGGGTTGATGTATGATCCACTGGAACCACAACTAACATTGAACAAATACTGCGCCAATCTGTCCAGGCATTATTGTACAGATACAATGTGGTATGCTGTAACAAGGTATTCATCTGTTATGTGATAGTCTGATCTTTTCCAATGTTGATAGCACTGAAACTTGGCGAGTATGGATACTCATCTCTGGGCTGATAAAATGGGGAGCTCAGCTATAAATGTATAATACAATACTTTCAAAAGCAAAGGAGAGAATCACAACCAAACAGAAAATGTTCCCTACAAAGGGGAAACATGCAGGCAAATGTGCTTCTAAACAATCACAATGTCCCAACGTTCCATCATGTATTCTCCTCCTGAAGTGTACATTGCATGGAAAAATATCCATTTTTTATGTGTACATACTGTGGTGTATTGATGCAAGAGTCAGTAGGAAGCTGAAATATTTGTATCCTACTTCTGTTCTGAAAACAAGTTTGCTTGTATTACCCACAGTAAGTTGCTTCATATACACTTCACAACTGGATTCCTAATACTCCTGATCCTAAATTTCCTTCAGTCCAAAGCTTCTGCATCTTATCACAAATATGGCAATGGTGAATGAAAACAAACAAAACCCAAACCAACTCCCTCTCAAAAAACACCTGGAACTCAAGATCACGAAGTCAAAGACAAGCTCCTCAACCTACACATCCTTGAGATGTCAGGAGAATTTGGCCAAGAGGCACATAAAAAATGTCATCACAGTCGCAGAAATGGCTACAATAAAGACAAACAAGTATATTTGTGGAATAAACCACCAATCCAGCTATAAAAGGGAAAACCCTGTTTGAAACAGATGGGCATCACACATGACACAACCTGGATCAGCTGTACGAGTGTAACAGTATATTCAACAAATTGGGGACTGAAAGAGTATATTTAACAAATTTGGGACTGAAAAAACAAACAGCGAATAAAATAAAGATCACTTTCATTGACTAGATCCATGCTGTCTAAAAAGACCCAACATTGAAACTCAAACACACTGTGCACCTTTAAAGAAAAATAAGCTACTTACAAAAAGCCAAAACATTGTGACTGAGTAAATATTCTGGCTTTTTTATGCCTTCAAAACAAAAGGACTGCAAGTAATTGTAGCCCAAGTAACTACTGCTGCACATTTTGTGAGAAAAAAGTTGTTTTCAGACTGCTGTATAGTCCATGACACATGACTTTCAGCCTGCCCCCCCCCCCCCCCCCCCCCCCATGAAGATTTACACATCCCACACAACATACTGTGGCTGCTGCGGGTTGAAACAGAGAGGGTTCCATGATGAGCTCTAAGCACCCACCTCTTTCCTCACAACCTTTCCATCTCATCACCATGTGGGTACTGTGTTCACATACAAAAAACACAAAAACAACAACTCAAAAAAAAACAAAAAAAAAAACAAAATACACAGAAGGAGAAAAGAGAAAGACAAAAGATGATCAAAAGGAATAAATTGGTTAACATGACTATGGGTTGCTACATCTATACAATTTACAAAGGCTAACATCTATGTAACGATGTCATGCAACGGTTAAAAAAAGAACAAGAATAATATCAGACAATAGAACGATGAGAAAATAGTACTTTTTTTCTTCTGATGTTATGCATTTCACCACATTTTTTCTTCTTCTTTCATGTTATATGCTTCTCACCAATTCATTGGTGCGTTCACCTTCATGTTATACTTCTCACCAAAATTCACTGGTGTTGTTCCCTTCATGTTATGCTTCTCACCAAATCCATTGGTGTTTTTCCCTTCATATTATGCTTCTCACCAAATCCATTGGTGTTTTTCCCTTCATGTTATAATTCTCACCAAATGCAGTGGTATTTTTTCCTTCATGTTTTGTTTCTCACCAAGTTTCATTGTTTTTCCTTTATCATAGTTTATATTATGCTTTTCACCAAAATTGTCCTCCCTTGATATTGTGCATTTCACAAATTCTGTTGCATCTTTTAGTCCGGTAAGGAAAACACAACACACATAGACTCATCCCAAAGACAAGAAAGATTACTAGTTAAATTTCACAATTACAAATTGAAGTGTTTGTGGTTTTACTCAGCACATAACTGCTTGAAACATGTTTCTAATGCAGAATGTCTTCACCACCTCAACAAAAGACCTGGAGAACCATTTGGTGGCAATTACCAGCTCATTATCACATCAGCTTTTATCTTTGGTGAGATTTACAGGAACTCCTTTATTGGCCCATTAATGACACAGCCATCACCTTTGGTGGGGCTTACAGGAACATAAGCTGGGGTTTACAGGAACATAAACTAGGATTTACATGAACTATTGGCCCAGTACCACATCAGCAGTTACATGGGTACTTGAGAGTTCATACCAGTATATTTAAAATGACAAGTCCCTTGCTTCAAGACATCCCACTTCTTGTGACTTTTAACTGTAAAACTGCTCAGAATATATACAGCAATTGTTGATTTCAGCAAAACAATTCAAACACATACTGCATTTTCTCTGCTGCTGAAAAGAAAAACTCTGTGATAATAATTACAAATTTACTGCTACCTTCTCCCCAAACATCCGGGTTTTTGCTGAGGGATGCTAACAAAGGAAAAGAAGCTAATATGACGTGAGCAGAGACTCAGTTACCTGGCCACTTGTACCTGTGCTGATTTATCCTCGTAGAATAAACAGAAACCTCTTGATTCTGCTCAGCTCACTGGAACCCCTGATGATTTAAGAAAGACCACCCCATGCAAATTACCATCCTTCTCCTAACACCTCATCATTGTTAACTCCCTTGTTTACATATTCTCAATAAACCTGTTGTTGTCAACTGTTCTGCTGAAATTCACATGTAACATTGCCACTCTTTAAAGATTACATTTTGTTTATTACAGTCTATCACAGCCTATTAAAAAAAGAGAAGAAATCCCCCCAGACAGAGCTCACAAAATTTACCACATGTATTTTTCTTTACTTCAATCCATCATTGCACAACATGTGTGTGTAAGCATGTGTGTGTGTGCACACATACATGTGTGCATATATGTGTGTAAAAATACATGTGTATGTGAACCTGTCTGTTGTGTTTACAAGTATGCATACACACGTATGCATATATGTGTGTGTGTGTGTGTGTGTGTGTGTGTGTGTGTGTGTTGTGTGTTGTGTGTGTGTGTGTTACGAGGGGAGGGGACTTGGGGTATCTTTTCAGCAATATCAAATTCTGCTAGTAAATTTTGTTACATAATGGGGGAGTGGGGGGGTTCTTTCAAAGAAGCCCTTGTTGACTGGTGGAGCCAGGCTGACAGTGGATGTTGCGCACTAAACACTGTTGTAACTGGCCTCGGTGTTGATTTTCATTCCTTGCCATCTTCCATTCTTTTCAGTCCTTCCTTTGAGTTTCTGTCTTATTCCATCTGCTCATATTTGGCTTTGCTGATAGACTTGGCCAGACAGCATGCCAGGATAGCTCCAAGCACCTGCAAGTCACCACAATCAGAAGTTCTCAAGAGTAAGTCACCTGTAAGGTGAAGCTGTCAATAAGTACAGGTTCAACACACACACTTCTTTTTTGTACACACACACAAAGATGTATTATTCATGCATACACATATCCCCTTAGTTACCTATCCCCATACACCCCTCCACCATTTCAATTTAAACACAAACTGCCTCTATACTTACAAACACATTGTCCCTCCCCACTGAATTGGCCACACATGCACACATGCATATACACACACAAACTCCATGCCCCCTCCACCTCCCTCCCAGCCCATCAGTTGGAAAGCACACAAACATGCATGCACCCCCACCTCCCCCCCACACACCAACAAACCCACACATTCATCTATTCACATGCACACACAAACACTCAGACCAACCTGGAAAAAAGATATTCCCAGAGCCACACCGCCAATAGGACCCATGTTGCCATTGATGAAATCCACGACCCGTTTGTGACAGCCCTGAAACAGTTACTACACATCAAGGATACTGTACACTTTTTTTCACTAGCATTACGAACAATATCCTTTTTTCCAGATCAAGACAAGACAAGCAATCAGCATTTTCTTTTTTAAAGAAGAATAAAAACTGTAGTGGTTGTGAGGCTGCAAACAAGACAGCAGCCACACAAGGTTTTAGCGAGGGAAACCAGCTGACTTCATTACTTCCATTCATAATGAAGGTTCAAGGCGTAAAGTTCCTGGAAGTTTTTTTCTCTTTTTTTCTTGCTTTTTTTTTTTTTTCTCTCTCTTTTTATTCCACCCCTACTTTTCTTCCATCATTATTTCCCCCTTGTTTTTATCTTGACAATGTTAATTTCCAACACAATTACAACCTCACTTTTACAATGGACAAATTCCATGTTAGTTGTGATCTGCTCTTTCATCTTGTGGCATGCAAAAATTCTTCCTCCCTCCCTCCCTTATTCCTGGACAAATATGAACTTTTATGAAACACAGGGGGTGAGGGCAGGGCGAATCTACACCTACTCCACCAGCATCTTTTTTCTCTTTTCCCTCTCATATTGGTTTGTCTCTTCTTGCCACTGGCAGAGTTTGTTCTGTTGCTCCCTTCTCCAAGGACCTCTTTTATGTGTCGAAAAAAGCACACATGACAAAACATTCTTCTTTTAAAGTCAGAGACGACACATTCAGTATGCTGATTCTCAGCCAAACACAGATGAAAGTTAAGTGGTAAGAAAGATTTGGATCATCAAAGGTTAAAATGAACTCTATTTATTAAGACAAAACACAACATGCAAATTTTTGGGGTAATCCCCTTTATCAAGCTACAAAACAACACTTACACAACAGCTACAAAACAACACTTACCAGTTAAATGGTGAGAGAGAAAAAATGATGAAAAATGAGATGGAGAGCTAAGCCACTTATCTGTTTTTGATTCAGCTATGTTGTTTTCATGTCCAGTGCTTGGAAGAATGTTGGTATGACAATGATGTGTAATAGGTGCAGGGCTCCCAATAGTGAGTATTTTAAGGTCTCTGGGACTCCCTGCTACAACTTACATCCGAGGACATAGAGCAACACAACCGAACCTGGTGAGCGTTTGTAAGCCGGTTTGGCCTAGCGGTAAGGCATCAGGCTGGTAAGCAGAAGGACCTCAGTTCAATTCCGCTTCGACTCTCCTTTCGCTTTAAAAGTTGTGTTTGTGGACACTGTCTTGTGACTTTGTCTCTCACAATTAATGAAACATTAAAATGGCTCTCATCACTGCCCATCTTAATGCAGAAGTCATTCTGGTGGTGACAGTGTAGCGATAGGTATATAATCTCCTTCTTCCCCCACTTCCATACCCCCATCCCCCTGTCCCTAATAAGCCTTATGGTGTCTGTAGACGTTAAGCACCATGTTTACTGATGAGCGACTGTGCAGAGTTCAGGAGCTGTGTGAAAGTCGAGGTGGTCGTCCTAGGCTCCCCATCCTAACAAGCCTTATGGTTTCTGTGGATGTAAAGCAACACTGAACCATGCTTACGCATTCGTCACAGTTTGTCCCTAATATGTCAACCTGACATCCGAGGACATTAAGCTCTACATCATCATCATGGTGAGCTACAGAGCTCAGGAGCTGTGTGAAAGTCAAGGTGGATGTCCTGGGCTCCTGTCCCTCATAAACCTACGGTTTCTGTAGATGTAAAGCAACACTTCAACCATGGTGAGCTAGACTGTTACGAAGAAGTTAGACTTTCATTTGTGGGTCCAGGTGAGATCAAGAAGAGGGAGGTGGTGCTGGACCCTCAAGAGAGCCCAGGAGAGATCAAGAGGAGGTGCTGGACCCTCAAGAGAGCCCAGGAGAGATCAAGAGCAGGGAGGTGGAGCTGGGCTCAGAAAGTTAGATTGCTTTTGCTTTAGTTGTTCCTCAACATATGTGCTATGGACATTTTCTTTGTGACTGCTCTGCACAGCAGCTGAAACAGCAATTGCAGAGTAGGCTAGTTGTTATGCAATGGCGTGGTCCCCACTACCTTAACATAGTTGTTCTGGCAGTGGTCCACAGCCTCCTCGGTCTTTCTGGGTCAGAGTGCATAGTCGTGCCACTCACTCTTTCTCCCTCCCCCTTCCCTGTCCCTAATAAGCCATCTTGCTTCTGTGGATGTAAAGCAACATGTTTACTTACTCTGGTTGATTGTTCCCATCCCTAACAAGCCATAAGGTTTCTGTGGACGTAAAGCACCATGAAAAAAGAAGAATTGCCTGTCCCTAATAACTACATCTGTTGCCCCACATCATCATCATTTGTTGTTAGGTGTGTGCTGATGCATTTGTGTCTGAGCACTGATGAGTATAGTCTTCATGACGTTTGGGGTGCAGGGTAGCTGTTGGTTTCCAGACAGAAGAGGTGGTACAAACAGTTCACATGACCACATTTTAAGTCAGGAACAGGTCTGGACTTAGAAAAAAACACAACTTGGCATTTTTTTAGTGCATCCTAGTTGGAGGTTTAGTGCATCTTTTCAGTTCTAGTGTGTAAGGGACACACATTTGTGTGTTAACGGGAGCCCTGTAGGTGTGATGTAATAAATATTATATGACATAAAACTCAAATGGCAGAGTGACAGAGAGAAAGGGGAGGGGAGGGGGGAAGAGAGTGAGAGCTGAGCTTTAGAATACCGAAAAATGGGGCAGGGGGAGGGGGCATTTCAAACTTGAAAAAGGAAGATTGTTTCCAGTTCCAAACATCCCAGGGGATGAATGAGAAAACCAGAGTACCTACCTGGGGAAAACCCCATTAGTTGGATGCAGAGAAAACCCTATTGACATTAATCATGATGATGGTTTCACTGCTATCAAAACTCAGGAAAACAGAACAACCATAATTATGGAAAAAAGAAAAAAAGAAAGAAAGAGTGAGCTACACATACGCACTCATGCATTAACACACACACTATTGCAGTTCTGTAGTTGGCTGCGGTGAAGGCATCGGAATCCGGGGGGGTGGGGGGAGAAGAAGAAGGGGCCTGCAAATAAACAGAACATTTACAGCCTAGACAACAGCCAAGTGACAGCCATGTATAGTTATAGTCTTTGATTCATTCCACCTGGTTTCCTGCTGCCAAGTTTATTAATCAAGTGTGATTCCATGTCTTTTCTGTCATTCACATTGTCTGTAAAGAGAAGCCACAGTCCTTTTATGCGAATGTCGTGACCAACATCCGTGACATGCTGATGCGATCTAAGCTGTGCCACAAGAACACCACAAGAACACCAGGAACTGCAATCAAGAACATGTCCTTTCATCTGTACCAGCACCAATGTTACTGGTCCTAAGTCCCAGATGAACATCACAAAACAGTTAAACTGCCTGATGTACAACACTGTTTATGTCATTCATTGCACCAGATGCGCTCAACTCTACATCAGTGAAACTGGACGCACCCTTGAAGTGGGTACTTCAAAGAAAACCTTGTGGAAGGACATTAAACACCAGAGAGACAAACCGGCTGCTAATCACTTTAACCAAACTGGCCACACCATCTACAACATTAGTGTAAAAGGACATGAATGACAGAAAAGACATGAAATTGCACTTGATTGATAAATTTGGCAGAAGGAAACCAGGTTGAATGAATCAAAGACTATAAAGGTATAACCATACATGACTGTCACTTGGCTGTTGTCTATTTAGGCCTTATATGGCTGTAAATATGCTGTTTAATATGTAGGCCCTTTTTTTCTCTCTTCTTCTGCCATAATGTGTGTATGCATGTGTGTGTGTGTGTGTGTGTGTGTGTGTGTGTGTGTGTGTTGTGTGTGTGTGTGTGTGTGTATGTATGTGCATGTGTGTAGCTCTCTCTCTGGTTGTTTTGTTTTCCTGAACTTTGATCATTGATGGCAGTGAAACCATCATCAAAATTAATATCAACAGGGTTTTCTGTGTCCAACTAATGGGTTTTCCCCCTGGTACTCTGGGGTTTTTCACATTCATCCTCAGGAATGTTTGGGACTGGAAACCTTTCCTCCACCCCCCACCCCATTAATCTGTATTCCAAAGCTCAGCTCTCACTCTCACTCTCCCCTCACCTTTCTCTCTATCACTCTTCTGTGCCATTTGAGTTTTAAGTCATAAAATAGTTATTATATCACACCTATTACACGTCATTGTCATGCCAACATTTTTCCAAGCACTGGACATGAAAACAACATAGCTCAACCAAAAACAGATAAGTGGCTTAGCTCTCCATTTCATTTTTCTTTTTTCACCATTTAACTGCTGCTTAAAGGAACTCTCCTTTGGCAGCTAAATTTCTCGTGTGCTTAAACGAACATGATCAGCATTAAAAGTTTTGTGATTGAACGTGCCATTGATTTTATAACGATTTTAGAAGGACTTTCCCAGACAGTGTTACTAACACTGTTTTCAGGAGCTCTTTTCCGTGTTTCAGTATGCCATCATTGATAGGATACCAGAACTTCTCAGTTTTGTGTACATGTCATGTATAAATTATTTTTGTCAATGTTAATTTTTTTAATCTGGACAATCTGTGTGATTTAGTTTCATTTTCCTAACGTTTTCATAGGGAAACAACACAAAAAAATCGGAAATAAATTGATATTGTTTGAAATTGCCAAGATGAACAATGAAATGATGTCTAGCATTCTTTCGAACATTTTAGGGTGGCCATGGGGAAATTCATCCAAACAGGTATGTTTGATTCCCATGCACGCTTCGAGGCACGATTTTGTCACACTGCCATTTTGTTGGCTCAACCAACACATGCTCATTGTGGTTTGTAGACACCTTCGACAAATCGCAGACTAGTATACAACACAACTACCCATGTGATTTCATGAACATGAAAGAAAACATTCTTTTTCTGAGGAATGAGTGAACAACTACTGGTGAGGTTGACAAAACTGATAGAACAGAACTAGGGAAATGTATTCACCTGTACGACGTAACACAAAGAAACAATGAAACACAAGCACTTTCGACAGAAAATTGTCTTCTTCAAATGCAAAAAACAACAACAAATAGACAGGTAATAATAAAAGAATAAGGAAGCAAAGAAGAAGACAGACAAGAAGAAGCTGATGTAAAAAAAAAAAAAAAATGTTAAGAATGGATACACAGATTTAAAAGGACGTCCTCAAAATGCCAAAATTAGGAAGATTTTTAAGTGGGCAGATCGTGGCAAACATTGAACTTCAAAACAAACAAGATCTGCCAACAGTATTTGGTCCTTGCTTTTCGTATAACCCACACTATGTTTTTTTTTGCCAAGCGAATAGCAAGGCTCCCAAAGTAGAACAGGTTTTCCCACACGTTACTTGTAACAATCACTCGTTTGTTGTTTTGTTTGTGGACTGATCCATTATGAAGCTGATTTTACAGTTTGGAAAAGTTCAATTGTAGGGGTACTGAGTGCAGTTCACAAGGTGTTTGGGCGGCCAAAGTTCCCCCAACCGAGCAAGTGGATAAATTTCCCCCATGCCACCCTATGTGCTTGGCTCAATGAAATGATGGCAAAATCATTTTGACGTCATTACAATATCAATAATTGACGCAAGATTATAGAAAGGTGAAGGAAGAGTCAAAGGAAACAATGGCTCTAGAAGTAGTTACTGATGGCAAGAATGACAAAACTGAAAAGAATGATTAGGAATATGTACACAAGAGAACACGGGATGGGACATGTGTTTTGTTTTGTGTGCCGCCTTCTTTTCTGCTAATAGATAATAAATACATTCTTTCATGTGCTATTGTAAGGAGCAAATAGCCCACTGAACGAAAGCAACGAAGAACTGAGAATGAAACAGTGGTGTTTATAGCTTCATAGTTCTTTTCCTTTTTTCAAGATTATGCAATCAAAACAGATAATTTGGAGTTACTACCATTTATCTTTGGAGGACCAAAAGAAAAAAGAAAAAAGAAAAAAGTTTAGCTCGACTGGTGAGAGACCGACAACGTAGATACAGGTTGTGGCTGGTAAACCTGGGTGACCAGGTGGAGAGTTGGAGAGTGCGGTGCACAAGGTTAGACGTCTGTGATAGGAAACTGGCAAAGCTGTTACTGGACAAGTAAAAGAAAAGGTTCCTGATACTTCTTTTTTGATTGATAGGAGTAGTCTACCGAAACCATATGCTTAAATATTCTACTAAGTACTACCTGTTTGTGTAAGTGCGTGTTTCTGGCCTGCCACCGGCTGGTAGTTGTTGTTTTTCTTTTCATTATTATTATTATTATGGTGTCTAAAATATTTCCTGTAGTAGCATTGGATCAAGACACTGAGAAAGAATTGTCACCTAACACTTTGGACCTCGGTCCATCACTGAGCATTATTACTAAATGGCAACTACAGGTCTCATCCACTATAGTGAAGTACACATAGCACGATTACGAGATTTATTCATAGAAAGACATAAAATTATTCACACAATCATCAGCTAAGTCGCCTGACAAATTATTACGCCTGAGCAGATTACAAGCCTGAGACAATGCCATTGTCATGGCCGAGTTTACAAAAATTTGTGTAAACAACAAAACGTAATGACGTAATACTCATTCCGAAATAGCTGCACCCAGGGGGAGATCCCCAATCTATTTTTAGAACACTACAGTTATTCTTAAATTGCCGCATTTCAACAGGACCAAAGCAGAAATTAATGCTACATAATAATCGCACATAAATCAATAAAAATGCATGCAAAAAATTAGTTTTTTTAGCCAAATCTGCATGGGCCAGTCCCTTTAAGCGTTGTTTTGTAGCTTGATGAAGAGGATTACCCCCCAAATTTGCATATTGTGTTTTGTCCTAATAAATAGCATTCTTCTGAACCTTTTATGTGTTTAGATCTTGTTTTAGAATGCTAGCAGTCATTCTTGTTTCAGATTTAAGTGGTAAACAGCTATGAACAAAAGAATCACATCATGTAAAACAGGCAGAATGAAGTTTTAATTTTCTATTATTTTAGACTGAATGAAGTGGAGAAGCTGTAAAGAAAAAAATAGCATTGTGTAAATCACACTCTGATGGGACCAGCTTGTGACAGCCATCAGGTAGTAAGTCAGTCTGTGTCTGACACTGCCTGTTGTTAACTCTAAACAATGTATATAAAAAAAATATGTGCCCGCCTAAACAAGACAGACAACACAAGAGACAACACAAGTTGCATTGTACTGGAACTAACCAATGCAGTGAGTATGGCTGAACATAATCTACCTCCCTGCATCCCCCCCACCCCACATGCCAGACATACATGAGTGAAGACAGGCAGATGTGTGGCATTGGCCTGCACAGGCAGATTGCTGTTTGGACATGTCTTTGCATCTCCACGGCAACATGACTGTGGCACCGTGTTGGGGTCAGACTGCTCTTGTTCCCATGGTGACGAGAACCAGTCTCTGTAGCTGTTGATACCACAGCAGCCCAGCTGAAAAATGCAATAAACAGTTTTAAGATCATTCCAAAAGTGCAGCAAGTGTGGTCTTTAAGAGAGAGGTGGTCACTGGTCAGGGGTTTATCTACATGAATATGTATGACCTGAGGGGTTTGATGAAAGTTCATATTAAAAGAGGGAAGCCGCTGGTCTTTTATTTGGGAAATCAGCTGTATGTATGAACGTGGAAGGATGCACAGGTCTGATGGAAGGATTGGACGCACATTTGGAAGGATGCACAGGTGATATAAAAAATATAAACAAACATCCAGCAGGTTATGAATGTTACCATGAGGACTGGGAGAGGGAGGGGGGGGGGGGGGGGGTATCCATGTGTGTGCATTCAACCAAGTTCAGCTCATCATTAAACATGCAATTATTTTGTATGTTAATCAACAGAAGTGACAAATACATGGGTGTCAAAATAGGTATACCATCCCCTACCCCACCCTAATTTTTATTCCTTTTTTTTCTCCTGAATTAATATCACATGCTAAACTCCCTATGCCATATGCAAGTACATTATTGCATATATCACCTTTTGCTGCAGTTCATCGAAGGCATTGGTGATCTCCTCCTGCCCATTTTGGCCATAGCGATCGATGGCATTATTCAGACCCTCCTTGAATCCCTGCTCCAGCTGTCCAAGAAACAATTCCACATCACAACAGTGAACAGCCATTAGACTGTTTTTAGCAAAACATGGGCAAACATGCGCATAGGGTAGGTGCAAGTGAGAGGTCATGCAAATGAAATGAAAAACTATAAACTGTAAAATGTTATAATGAAGACAGGAACACTGGTCAAAATTACAAAAGTAAGGTATAACCAATGTAATATACACATTGACAAGACTTGGAACAGAAACTGATTTGGCCTGATCATCAAAATGATGTTGATGAAATCTATGTTCTGGTTTGACTGCCAAGAGGTTATCAAACATGCTCTTTTGGCAATGACAGGTGACTGGATACCACCCCTTTATGTTTCCATTCATTGGTCCCTTTTGGTCCAAAGACCCGGGTGGTGAATGAAGGGGCACAGGACTGAGTCTACTGTGGCACACCTTCCTCTTCTAAAAGTTCATGTTTATCCCCCACCCTAATCCTGGTATACCTGCCATGGTAGACTGGGCATAAACAATTATCTATCTACATTCCCAACCAATCAACTAAATATTAAAATGGCTTAGAGCACTGCCCATCTTCATGCAGAATCATTCTAATGGCAAGAACATAGTGCCAGGTATAACCCCCACCCCTACTCCAGATTTTGGTCCATGTTTTCATTAAGAAAAGTGGAAGAGGGCAATACAAACAGGTATAACCCACCTTCCCCTTGTAGATGAGCAGGGTAATGCCTGCACTCAGCTCCATGATGAACACCAGGAACAACACCCCACAGTACTGCACACAAAATTCAACAGTGTCGCACACAGTGGTTTAATAATTATGCACTGTGCTCCATGCTGAACAAAGTACCACATCTCTGCAGTACCACATACAAAAAACAAATTCAACAGCTTTCATCACACACAAATATATCACAAGGTCACAACACACACAAGGTTAACCCCTCAGGATGATCAAACTCTGTCATAAGCAAATGCACATTTCAAAACTCTCCTCACATATCCACTTGTTATCCTTTCTCAAGTCCACAAAGTCAATCCCTGCACAAACATAAAACAAAACATAACGTATCCACAAATATCAAACACAACTGTTTGAAGAGTTAGTCCCTTCAATATCACCCTTGTTAATAAACATATAAGGCTAGAACAAGCTGGTATTTCATCAACCATTCCATATATCAATACAAGATTAAAGGAAAATATAAAAAAAGGAATGGACAGAACCAACTGTTTTTAAAATAAATGCATAACAGCAAATACCAGTGCCAGCATGATAGAAAGCTGCACATACCACCTATCTCCTAGCTGCTCAACAAGAGCAGAGCCATAAAGAATATAAAAAATGTTTTTAAAGCCCACCCCTTAACAAAAAAATGAAAGTTTTCTGGAGAAAAAAATCAGGAGAATGGACCATTAGCAGAAAAATTACAAGGCATAAAAAGCAAGAGGCCTAGGCAGAAAAAATGAGAGAAGAGATACGAAAGGGCAATCAAATGACAGCCCTGAGATTCCAAACAGGAGAGTGACATCAGACATCCCTGGCCTCCTTTTGGGGTGGCACCAGTCGTGTTAGTGATAGCCCTGGGTATCACCATCAACCAGTTAAAACAAGAGTAGGCCACTGGTAAAATCTACCCTCAAATCACTGTACTTGCCCCATCTTCACTCCACTGTAACTGGGGCTACCTTGAAAGCTGGGCTGCAGCTGTGGGCAGGTCAGGAGATCAGGCACAACAAAAAATGAAAAGCCATTCCCTCTGTATAAACATGTAAGCTCAAACAGTGGAATGTCCCCCCTCACCCCCCATTTCCAATACCATGGCAGCTTCAGTGTTACCACCTTACCATGTAGAGCAGGAAGGAATGTCCCTTGACAGTACAGCAGCATCCCAGAGAACCAACCAGCACAATTACAGCACCCACCCCAATCAGCACATATGGGGCTTCTGGCTGGTAGATGGAGGACAGCTCAAGGTACTTGTACAGATCCACCTTGGTCCAGATACCTATGGCCAGGATCACTATACCTGTCACCTGCAACAACATGAACAGTGCCATGTGCAATCCACCTTGGTAGATACCATTGGCCAGGATGACTATACACCCATCACCTGCAACACCATGAACAGTGATAGGTACTTGTACTGATCTCTCTCTCTCTCTCTCTATATATATATGACCTAGATCACTATACCTATAAGTGTCACCTACAACATGAACAGTTACTGGCACTTATACCGATCCATCTTGATCCTGATACCTATGGCCTGGATCACTATACCTGTGACCTGCAACAGCATGACCATGCAGTGACAGGTACTTGAACCAAACCAGATACATATAGCCAGGATCACTACGCCTGTCACGTGCAGCAACATGAACAATAACAGGTACTTGCAAAGAGCCACCTTTGTTGAGATACCTGCCCAATAGGTTTATATATTCATTTAGCTGGTGGGCAAAAATATGTGTAACTTCAGCAGGACTGCAACTTTCGCA
Organism: Alviniconcha marisindica; assembly: GCA_018857735.1. Classification (NCBI taxonomy): domain Eukaryota; kingdom Metazoa; phylum Mollusca; class Gastropoda; family Provannidae; genus Alviniconcha; species Alviniconcha marisindica. The sequence goes on along the minus strand of JABMCL010000509.1, from coordinate 994,064 downwards.
ATGACTCATTAACTACTGTCTTCATCTTAGTCCTCATCACATTGTAACCTCTTAATTTTACTCTTGCAGGAAGTTCAAGAATATTCCACAGTGTGTGCACCTGGGTTGGGCAAGATAAAAGACAAAACATTTTCACAGCAAGTTAAAAACACATAAAAGAAATGTCAAAGAGGTTGGGTTCACATTCAACTGCAGGTTGGAACACAGTGAGGGTGTTAGGAGACATCTAATGGTGGCTACAAGTTTATGCTGTAAAGATAATTATTAAGGTTTGATTCATCAGTATTTTTCATAATATATATCTATATCTTGTGTAAATAAAAATCAAGACTATACTCATCACTACAACTGCATTTATTTTCTCTCTAGTTTTTATGCTTCCTGTATATACTTTCATTCATTGAGTCATGTTTTACATAATGTAAATTATGCCTATAATTTGTTTTACTCATAAGTTGCTAAGCAAGGACTAGCTGTTAAACAGGTCAACTTAACCTGAACTACAATCCTTGTAAAATAAAGTTTTTGAGTTTGTTCTTTGTGTGTGTGTGTGTGTGTGTGTGCGTGCGTGCATGCATGCGTGTGTGTGCGTGTATGTGTTTCTCTTTGTTGAAGAACTTGATGGTTGTACTAGAACTCAATCAATAATTTGCATTCTGAGGCAGTGATTTTGATTAAACCAATAAATGTCAAACGTAAAGGGGAGGGGGGATGAAGGCAAAAACAAAGAAACAAACAAAGCAAAATTACAATAAAATGAGAGGGGAAAATAAGACACCCCCCCCCCCCCCCCCCAAAAAAAAGAGGAGAAGTTGTAAGTGTAAAGTCTGTACTCCTTTAACCCCACAGCACACTTTCAGAATAAGGTCCCCTCCACCCAAAACAAATGCCTACCAGGTTTAGATCTCATTGTTGAAACACTTTTCCTTGTTCATTGGTAAAGAAGAAAAGAAAAAAGGAGGGGTTGAGCTGTTAACTGCATGTAGGCTTGCAAACACACTCTGGCAGCATTACATTACCACCAGATGCACAGTAACCTGAGTAAGCTGCTGTACCAGTTCCGTCTGTACTAAGTCACACAGTGTTGTGGTGCAGGACTACACAACTCAGATGATTGTCCCCTGAACCTCCCAGTGGTTTAAACAAAGCTCATAAACATGAAAACCACCTCCCACTGGTTAAAGAAAAGCTCATAAACATGAAAACCACCTCCCATCATGAAAACCAATCCCTGTAATGATAGTGAGGGTGGGTGGAATACTACACTTTTAATCTGCAGTCCTAGAGCTCTACCAGTTTCAGGGAACAGTGCCTCTGGGCAGATTTGTTAGCCATAACAGGGCAGTTATTGATCAATTTGCCTGTAACAATGGATGCCCTGGGACAATGAATTATGCCTTGAGCTGGGCCACAGTCTGTTTCAAATCAATACTGGCTTATTCTGGGGGGTGAGATAATACACTTGACAGCAACTGTCTCAGTCAAATCTCTCATGCATAATGAAGTGCCTAGTAAACAATAACCAGTCTTCATTTAAGACTGAAGACAGTGAAGGTAAAACAGTAAAACAACAAAAGCAAAATTGACTTTTCTGGGATTTCTATTTTTGGGGGGTGGGGTGGGGAGGATGGAATCTAACTTATAAAAATGATTTAGTCTGTGTACTCTACATGACAACTCAACTTACATTTCAGCTAATGGCCTTCTGAAACACATAGCTGTCAACCCCTTTTGGGAGTAAACCTTAGTCCAGAGTTTGTGAACCTGTATTTCCCTTATGCAGGCCGGGGTTTTTTGTTGTTTTTTGCTGGTGGCAGTGGCATTTTGAATTCCACCCGGCACATGTGGCAGTGTAAGGAAGAAGCAATGTGCGAAATTCACATGCATGACTTCAAATCTCACTTCCAACAAGATTTCTTAGCCTACTGCACCAGGCCAGTTAGTGTGCATTTGGCGATGGTGTGTGTCAGCTGCTTGTTTGACAGTGTTTCAATCTTTTTGCTCAGTTTAAAACAACAGCAAAATCTTGTGAAAATTATGCTTTCCTGTATCCATATATCCCCCCCAAATAATGGATTTTTTTTTTTTAATACTGGTAAACTGTATGGGTTGACAGGTATGGAAACATAAAATTTTATGATAATGATGTACAAATAAAAACATAATAAGGATTACATGGCAAAATACCCCCACGTGTTCCTAGATACTGTAAGTGTAACTAGTGTAAGTCACTGTTATAGTGTTAATGTTATGAGCTCAGTGTACTATAATTGTATAAAGTATAAATAAATGCTCACTTTGTTTGCACTGTTTGGTTATTAATAACAGACCTATTTTGAATGCAAAGATATGAGTGGTACAGAAAATACAGGACTGACAAACATTCAATGAAGTTCTGAACCTTCACTGTGACCCTGACACTGAATGCAGTAATCCAATCTTTTCACAAGACATTCCACTTTCAAGGCTGAGAAAAAAAGGAAAAAAGATAGAGTTTAGAGAAAGAGAAGGAAGAAATCAGAGTGGTGGAGTGTCTGGGGCAAGCTGTTCCAAACAGTTGGGAGAGCCTAAGAAAATGATCTTTCACCACACTTTTGTGTTTATGAGGGGTGACAAATGTCTGGGTTCCGGATGTGGATCCTAACTGTTTTGCTGGATGTTAAGGTTGAAGAAGATCAGACAGATACTGGATGCAATGTATCATTGGTAGCCAATGTAGAGTTTGAAGAATACGACAGATGTGGTCAGATTTCTTAGCTATATGGGTCATTCTCCTGAAAACTGGTCAAAACTGTGACATACAGGGTAAAACTTCAAAGCATGAATTTATGTTGTTTGGAAATGAAAGCTTGACATCTCTTGTGTACATAAATATAAGACATAAACTGACAGGGTGACTGGAACTTGGTTAATTGTGCATTATTTTACGTCATAGGTCAGTGTCTCAGTGTTACAGAAGACACCAGAACTGCATGAAGAGTCGGCTCAGTGGCCAGTTTGACTCTTGCCTTTTTTAAAATTTTACTATACAATATTTCCTAATTAATAAAGGAATATCTTTCACTTCTGACATTTAAAAAAAAATTGTCTTGCTTCTTTAACGATTTTGGTTTAAAATGTCTTCTTTGAAGTACAGGAAATAGATTACACATTTCTTTTCCTGAGTTTTTTTTCTTTTCCTTCTTTTTCCCCCCAAACTAATTGGGGGGGGGGGGGGGGGGGAATGCTTGCACTAACTTGGTCTGAACTCTATATATAAAATATACATGTCAGAGGGATATTTGTTTCTTGCTTTCTAAAGTTAATAACCAATCGCACTTAATTAGTAATCTGTCTGAGTGTCTCACATGTTATGTGGACATCATCACAAGTACAAAAGGATATAAGAATAACACACTTGAACCATTGACCAAAAACTTAATAAACAAGTATATTCATTACAAAAGCAATGTTATTTCCACATTTTCTTGATTGGAACCGGTATTGACTGCTGCTTTAGATATCGGGATAGCCAAGAGTGGCAGCAATCTAGTCCACAGTCCCCCAAGCCATATTCTCTGTCTCATGCTCTGTGTAAAAGCAAGAAAATCTTTTCACGGTGTCTTACCCTGTCTTGTGATGATGTACCATCAAACTAATCTGGATAGCAAAATGATATTTCTGAATGATATTCTGGCTGATGATGATGATGCATCACCATACTAAGTTTGACTGATCAGATATATTGTCCGGGCAAACATTCACTGAAGTTCAGAACCTTTACTGTGACCTTGACCTTGAATACAGCAAAGCAACCTTTTCACAAGACATTCTGGCTTATGAACATGCACTATCAAACTAAGTTGGTCGCCCACGAAAATCAGCAGTTCAGAACATATAATAGAAATAGCCATATTTGATTGTATGAACCAAAATTCAGTTACTGTGACCTTGACCTTGAAGATAGAAACCCATTTTTCGCATATGATGCTCTGGCTTATACTGGGTTTGGTTACAAATGGTTCAACGATGCATAAGATATCATCCAAACTAACATTAACTGAAACTTTTAACCTTGGCTGTGACACAACAATCTTGAACACAACAATCCAACATTTTCGCTGGACACTTCTTTGCTTATGATGATCTACACTCAAATTGAGTTTGGTTGCAAAAGACTCACTGGTTTTTAGAATTAATAAAAGATATAGTAGAAACTGTCATATTTTGATTATATAAGCCCACACTGTGACCGTGACCTTGAAGATAGAATCCCATTGTTTCGCATGACATTCCAGCTCATGGTGGTGCACCACAATACCAAGTTTGGTTACAAAGGTTGCAAACAAACACTCAGCTGAGTGGGAAAAAATGTGTCACGAGCATTACATGCCTCACCCCTGAAGACACCACAGTACTTTCCCTTTTCTAGTAAAATAATACACCACACACAGCGCAAAAAGAGGTCAAACGTTGCTGCCGCAAGTCAGCTGATGTGGACTTGTACATTAGGGTAGGTCGAAAGTCAATGGTACAAGCAGAAATAATTATTTTGTGTGCTCGCACGTTACACCATTGTAAAACACCACGTCAACCACCCCTGAAGAAATGACTGTAATTTATTTCGTATCTACTCTCATGTCATCAAACAAGCATTAAAAATAAGATGAAATGTGGTTATCTACCAAGCTGATGAAAAAAAAAAAAGTTCTTTAGTTTCCGTTGCGAACAAGTCACAATATCGTGATACACACTCAGAAGACACCATCGGTAACGTGCGAGATACTGATTATCTTACCTTTGTTTGGAGCTGTTAATAGCAAGCAACACACAATAAATACCATTTGTATGTAAGAACTGGCCTCCTTCTTTCTCATGAAACTTGTTTTTATTCCATCATGAACGATTCCAAGGAAATATCTGCAATTAGCTAACCATCCCATAGCCATGTCACAAATGGCGGCCATGAAAATGTCGCAATTTTTACCAAAAAAGGCTCACAGCACAAGAAATAATGATGCATTTACCCATTGTGGCATTTGCCTTATTTCTCCAAACACATTACATCAGAAATATAGCGGTAATTTAAAAAGTTTCATGTTTTAGTCTAATTTTTATTTTATTGGGAAAGCGGCACCCTCTTTGGTCCAGTTTTCAGGAGAATGACCCATATATATATATATATATATATATATATATATATATATATATATATATATGTAAACACAAGCCTTGCTGCTGCATTCTGAACTTTTTGAAGTTTGTTATTTGAAGTACTGAGCGCACCATGGATACACTAAGTTTGGCTAGATGAAAAAGTTAAACAATTCAGAAGATCTATATCATCTGGACAAAACATTAACCAAGTTTTGAACCTTTGATGTGGCCTTGACTATAGCAAGTTTTTTTTGCACAAGACATTTTGGCTTGTGATGATGTATCATCAGAGTTAAAAGAGGTAGCAAAAGGATCAGAAGTTCAAAAGATATAATAGAAAATCATACTTTGATTATATGTGCCCTTGAAGACAGCAACAAATTATTTTTTTAAATAAAAATTCCACGACACTCCAGCTATGATCATGTACCATCACACCAAATTTTGAATGCTTGCTATGACCTTGGCCTGTGACTGACAAAGCAATCCAGTATTTCCACCAGATATTTTGGCTTATGATGATCTATCACCAAAGTAAGTTTGGTTGTGAAAGAATCATTAGTTCATAAAGTTACAGTACTATAGTATTCTTAGAAAGTCACATTTTGATTACTTATGAGCCCTTACTGTTACCTTGACCTAGAAGTTAGTAACACATCTTTTTCAGATAACACTCCAGCTGATGATGTATCACCATACCAAGTTTGATTTCAAAAGGTTTAGGCATTTAGAGGATGTCACCTGGACAAATATTAATTACAATTTTGAATGTGCTTTGACCTTTACCTTGACTGCAGCAATCCAATATTTCCATTGGACACTTTGGCTTATGGCGTTCAGCCAACAACCTAAGTTTGCTCAAAAAATAATCATTGGTTCAGAATCTGTAGTAGAAAGCTAAGAAACAGTCCTATTATTTACATATTAAGCCAACACTGTGACCTTGACCATAGCAAGGCAATTTTGTTATTGCATATCATTATGTCCCATAATAATGCACTGTCTTTTCATATCAAGCTTGGCTACAAAAGGTTGAGCAGTTTAAGATATCTCCCAATGGTAGTGAAAATTTGGACACATCTCCCTTTTTCATCTCACCTGACCTTCATCAACTTCATATATATCTATAGATATCTCTCTCTCTCTCTCTCTCTATATCATTTTAGAGGAGACAGGATTTATTTATTTGATATCACAATATCATTTTAGTCTCACAGTGAATTGCATCAACACACATAATATAATGCAATCTTACAATTTTAGTAACTAGTGGTGTGAACAAACTAGATAATGTATATATATAATACAGCTACAGTACAATAAGTGAATAACTGAGAAACTATATTCTGTGAAGTATAACTATAAGAACTAGAATTAAACAATACAGATATATATTTATATTATATAATAAACATAATGCAAATGTATTATAGAAGTACTTAAAAATCGATCACAATTTTCAGCATTTGTCATCAAAAAGCTTCACTCACAACCAAGCTGTAGCTTGATATAAATATATTTATATTCAAGATATAAATATTTATATGGAATGGAATAACCACTGGTGGTCATTGGATTATTGTTGTCACTGGTATTGGATTGCATCCCATCCATTTTGTGTGATGGGAGTCAAGATAGGCCAAGCATTCAAGCCATGGCATGCTGATCTGTGTGTGTGTGCACACACACGCATACATGTACCACATCTATCAGATTGATGAGTAAAAGGAAAGAGATTCATGAAGAGAGCGAAAACTCGAACTCAAACTTTAATACTCAATGATAGTACTCAGTAATAGTAGTGTTAGGTCCATTTGGACCTATCTAACAGCCAGTCCTTTTTATACTACAAACACAAATAAACACGACAAGTATTATTAAAAGCTTTACTTTACAAGGATTGTAGTTTAGGTTCAGTCAAAAACCTGTCTAACAAGTAACAATTAATTAACAACTAGTTCTTGCTATGCTACTGATGAGTAAATATAAAATTATAGGCATCATGAATGAGTGGGTGAAATTTTATACATGAGAATTTCCACACAAAACACAGCATGTAAACCATGTTCACAGTGCCAGACGCACACTTGCATACATCACTCAGTTATATATTATGAACATACAAGTTACAACCAGCAAATAAGGCAGTAAAACAACTGATCAATTCATATGACTAATATTGGAGAAGAAAACAGTAGTCAATGCTTATTTGATATAAAGAACAGTAAAGCCCATTCTTAATTGGGTGAATGTTTCTTCGCGAACCCAGTTGGAAGTATTCGGCGAAGCTAGTTGGTTCTTAATTGGGCGAACTTTTCTTCGTGAACCTAGTTGGAAGTATTCGTTGAAGCTATATTCGCTCGACATGTTCTGGGAACATTCGCCCTATTCAACAATCATTGCCTCTGATTGGCTGAGAGCAGAGCTCTCCTGTGAATGAAGAAAAAATCAAAATCAAAATGGATGACGGTGTCGCTAGGTTCTTCACTCGCTTCGGAGGGAATTTGTTTATTTGTTGACTTGTGGGAGGCACAGCCTTGTCTCGGAGACCCAGAATGAGATAGTAGTTAGTTGAATTACCCTGTGAGGGATGATTAAAGTATATTGACTTGACATGACTTGACTTTAGCCTACATTTTTGATCATGCTGTCTGCTGCGCATCTGCTGCAAGTTCGGGCCGAAGCTTGCATCTCATTACGAGCCAGTTGAGAACGAAGTAAAGTTTGGACTGTCCGAACCATGTTCGGCGAACTAAAAATTCAATTAAGAAATGAATCACTGCTCGTCGAAGTGTCCGAAGTATGTTCAGCAAACAAACATTCGCCCAGTTAAGAACAGGCTTAAGGGAGAGGGGGAAAACAAAAGAAAAAAAGTCACCCTCACAGGCAGTTGAAATGGGACTGGGTGGAGTTCTATGGGTGTATAAAGTAGGTACCAGTCATTGCAATGCCAATGGCAATCAGTCAAAAACCTAACAACTAGTCCTTGCCAAGCCACCAATGAGTAAATATCAAATTACAGGCATCATTTATATATATCTATATATATATATATCTATATCTCTCTCTCTCTCTATATATATATACATACATAAGGCATGAATGCGAGAGACAGACAGAACAAATTAGTTTAATAGCTAACTCAGTAACTGTTCTACTAAACTAGTTCAATAGCTCTCATTCAGTCAGTTTACACTCTCACTGTACTGCCATTATTATTTGGAACTTCATCAGTGGGACAAAAATGAAATAGTTTGGTCAGAGCTGGTTCAATACTTCTCCAAACAGTTTTGCAGAGCTCATTTAAACCATTATTGTTTCTTCATCTGCCATTGTGCAGAGATCTGCAGTCTCAATGCTTTCATTGTACAATTATGCACAGTAACTGGTCCTATGAAAACAAAATGATTCCAGTCAGCTGGGAGTGCTGGCATTCAAGGACTGCAACCCCCAAGCAATGATTTATATATTCCTTCTTCCAACCACTGCCATAAATTGCTTATGTCACAGGTTTAATAATAATAATGGACATTTCTATGGCACATGATCCCTAGCAAGATCTAGGGCACAATGTGCCATAAAATAAAAAAGGTTTTGGGCCATACGCAAGAATTTACATACATCAATTTCAGTAAATAAACCAGTTGTCAGTAACCAAACACGACCAAACTCTGATTTTAGCACACATGTATAAGTAGATATACTGCAAATACAAAAATGTACAGCAGGATATTGCACACACACACAGTGGGGCGTGTGGTTGGGGGAGGGGGGGGGGGGGGGGGGGGTATTATTAATTATATGCAGATTTGAAGAGATATATATATGAGTTTTTAAGGCCTGCTTGAAAGAAGATGTTTCCCAAAACCTTCAGATAATATAGCATTAGCAGCAATTTTGTGACAGAAGACTCGAATTATACCACTTTACCAGGTGGAATTTTTTCTCTCCATATGTTCATGATGCGTATGCTGGCACACATAAAACCAAAATCATTTTTAATACATATATATATATGGGACTTTTGCCCGTGCCCTGTGTTTACATGAGTGCTTCAATAATACCTTAATTCCAGTCTTAGTTATAAAATACTAATACCTGCTGCCTTGATACTGTAATTTCACAGTCTTAGTTACAGTATGCTAATACCTGTTGCTTTGAGTTGATACCTCAGTGCTACCTTAATTCCATAGTCTTATTTAGTAATACTAACAGTGCCCAAACCTTTTTTGCAAATTTTACTGAGGGGTCTGACAACATGAGATAGACTTAACTTAGGCAAATCTGGTGGACAAATGCGCAGAAATAAAGAGTGCCCCCTAAATTTAATAACCGGTTACAGCTGAGTTTGGATGAAGGGTGCTGGAACCTGAGGCTTGGAGTGTGGGATGACTATGAAGATTATTTTGCCAGTCAGGGTTTGGCCCCTGACTCTGCTATAGTACTTAGTAGCCAGGTTGATTTAGTTGGATATTTGGAAATGAATACTGTCAAGTGTGATTCCCCCCCCCTCCCCCCCATCCCTTTATGCATTGCACAACATCACATGTATAATAGTCAACCCTTATGATATCTCAGCGTAATATGTCTGAGGACTGATGGGTTAAATTAAGCAGTATATAAAATGACTTTGTGCCAAAATGTGGGCACAAAAATTGACAGAGGGGTTGAAAACTCAGGTTCAAAATTATCTCAATGAAAATGCTTTTTATGAATAGTTGTATCCTTAGCAGTTACCTTGCAAAAGAGGAAAATACTTCCTCTACGTTTTTTGTAATGTTAGCTGTTAAATGCCTTTAAAGACAAGATTAGCTTAGATTAGCTTGTTATTTTTTGTCTGATGCCATATTTTATGTACAAGCTGTTGCATTGTTAAGAAGGAAGAAAGACCGGTAGCTGAAAAAGTATTGCCTTGTCTGCTTCATATATTATAACTTAGCATTTATGATGGAAATTAGTTGTAATGTTTGATGTCTGGCATACACTGTTACACATGATCTTTTCTTTTTTGTATTCTGCAACCAACTTTTTATGCTTAAAGTTAAACTGATCAGATGTGCAACTGGAAGATTGATTTGCTCTCTTTTTTTGTACACACATACACTATGGTAAATCAAGCAGTAACATTTAATTTACACAGGTAATGAAAAAAAAAACTGAAACAAGAAAGACTGCCACAGTGCTAGCATTCTAAAACAAGGTTAAAAAGAACACTATTCCACCATAACACATATCATCCACTAGGACACAACACAAAAAGCTAATTTTGGAGCGTGAACCCCTTTTTGAAGCTAAAACTGTAAAAGCAATGAGATGTAGGATATTTATCTGCTTTTGGTTGAGTTGTTTGTTATGTGAACTTATGCCATGGTCATCAAACATTACAACAAAATCTCTTTTTATTAAATATTTTCATTACAACACTTCCTAATCCTACAGGGCTTTTGTTGTTATAATACTTCCTACAGGGCTTTTATTGTTGTCTTTATCATCACTGATTTACATTACACTTGTCAAGAACACATCAATTTTATGAAAATAGCAATTAGTATTTTTCTATTATATCTATCTTCGTATCTATCATATATATATATATATATATATATATATATATATATATATATATATATATATATATATATATATATATATCTCTTTCTTAAGTAATTTTATAATTATCAGTAACACTAACAGGGATACAGTCTGCAATAGTTCATATATATATGTTTAATTAACCTCAGGGATTAATTCAAATACTTGTCGATGCTTTTCTGCATCTACTGATAGTAATATTTTTTTGTCTTCTGCACAAGTAAATTGGACTATGATAGTAATAAGTATGAAGTCAATCCCTGTTACTAGTTAGATACTGAGATATATATATATATATATATATATATATATATATATATATATATATATATATATATAATGCAGCTCCTGAAGTGAAAAAACACACGCATTCATTCTGCAAGAAGCAAGTGGAATCTCAGGATAAACAAGATCGCTTCCTGTGTTGATCAGCAAGCAAAACAATGAAAAATCACTGTCACACCAGATGCTGAATGCGTCACATGATACACACAAAAACTAATTAGCCTATTAAGTATTATACAGTGCACAAATGTTCACTGCCATCACCCTCCAAAGTATGAGTGCTGACTGCAAGATACTGGACTGTTCTAAAAACTTCTATTTCTGTTTGGATAAATCAGCTTTGCTGGATGATTTTTCCTGCTCTGCTTTCATTCTATGATAGATCTAACTGCATCAACATGGTGCAATGAAGCATATGTCAGTATTTTCTCACCCAGGGTCAACTGAATTGTCTGTATCATTGTCTGCTTCAAATGAAGAAACCCTTGAAACGACTGAGAAAACCATCAAACCACCAGCTGTTAAGCAACATAAGATATAGGAGTACAATGATGTTTGGATGACACTTGACAGACTGTCTTTGGCACAGGCATGAAGACGACACTGACAGTGCAAAGTCTGGCGCCTTGGCATGACTGTTGTTTTGCAGACTGTGTTGTGTCAGGGTGGAGACTGGAGTGGTGAACAGAAATTTTACTTTAAAAAGAGAAGCATGACCTCTATTAAAATGTTATCGGGGGAGTCCCTTTTGTGTAATGTTGACTGTATTGGCTGACTGGGCTGGCACAGGATTTTTTTTAAATTGCTGGTACTGTGTGTACCGAGAGTCTCAACTTTAGTCCAGCTAAAGGATCTTTAATGTACATTAAACATTAATTATTATGTCTTTGCATGCAGACAGTATGTATACACACACACACACACACACAGAGCAGACCTCATTTCAAAGACTCTTGTGAAGGACAGTCTGCACAGAGTTTGACTCACACTCCAAGCATCGCTTACCAGCACCTTCCTCCAAAGTCTGCCAAAATTGGTTCTGCTACTGAAGGGGCACTGTTTACCTCTGTGCAGCTGTCCATTGATGTTGCCAGTACCCTCCAGAAGGTTTGGGCATTAATAATACTGTGAAAGCAGCATAGCAGTGAAGCATGAGGCACATCTGCACCAGGTAAGAAAAGAGTTCCGTCTAGATTCAAATGATTTTGGTTTTATTTGTGCTGGTGTAAGCAACGAGGGTGGTTATTAAAGAAATGCTTGATATACTTTAAGTTGTCTGTTACAACTTTATTGTGTTTTGGAATCGGGGACGAGAAGCTTGGTCTCATGGCCATGGGCTGGGTTTTGGGTGAAGACGTGAGTTCCCTCTCTGGGTTTGGTGCCAAACAGGCCACCTACAAACTTGTACAGCATGTTGATTTTGTTTGAAGTACGACATAGTTTCTGGGCTTCCAATTCAAGTCGACCAACCTGCTGATCCAGTACAGCACACGGGGGTGGTTGTGGAGCCTGCGTTGTTCAAGGCTGTTCCATTTCAGACTGTCGAGCAGCAATTGTATGGTACCAGGCATCCTGTTTCTGAAATTGTTGCAGGCATACCTTGCTGCTTGATGCTGTACCTTTCCGCTTGTGGGGGTCCCAGACAGTTGATGTGTATTCCAGCATAGGGTGTACCATAGTGACGTACGTGGCGGACCTGATCTTTGTGGTGCAGCCTTGGAAGCTCCTCCGGAGGAAGCCCAGTGTCCTGTTTCCTTTGGCCACCACCATCTCAGCATATAGTCTGTCCAGGAGAGGTCATCTGTGACCATTACCCCCAGGTATTTTCTGGAGCTCACCACCACTAGTTGTTGTCCATGGAGATGGTAGGTTGTTGGGAGTATGCTCTTTTGTTTGCTTGGTTAAATTTGATGGTGTTGAAGCTCATCTGCCAAGTGTTCTCCCAACCCTCCAAGCACTGTAGGTCCTGTTGCAGCAGTTCCTGGTTGCAGATTTTCCTGTAGAGGAGGCTGTCATCTGCGAACAGTCTGATGTTAGAGGACTTGATTGCATCAGGAAGATCGTTGATGGAAGCCACAAACAGAAGAGGTCCCAAAACTGTACCTTGGGGTACACCAGACAGGACTGGAGACAGGGACGAGTGTGCACCTTCTAGGACCACCTGCTGACTTCTGCTGGTGAGGAATACCTGGATCCAACTCAGAGTGTTGTTAATCACTCCGTAGCAGTGGTTTCTGCTGAAGGCCTTGGAAAAGTCAAGCGACGCCAGGTCTACTAGGTCTCCTTGAGCTAGGTTCTTGACAATGTCACGGGCAGTGACCAGTAGTTGTGTTTCACATGACCACATCAGTCCACTGCTTCTTTTTAAAGCCATGCTGGGCATGGGACAGTATCTGGTGGCCATCAAAGTGTTGCATGATGCTGCTGTGGATAATGCGCTCCAGTATCTTGCTGATGATGGATGTTAGGGATACTGGGCAGTAGTTGGTAGGCTGATGGTGGTCCTCCTTCTTGAACTTGAAGATCAGCATGATGTTGGTCTCTTTCCAATCTGAGGGTAGCTGACCAAGATCCATAGAGAGCTGGAAGATCCCCTTCAGCACTGGGATGAGCTTGTCTGCTGCTGTCTTCAATATGAAGGCTGGGGTGGAGTTTGGTCCATTATAATTTCAAGGCAGAGATTTTGGAGAAGTTTGTATCACTGACTGTGATGTTTGGCATGTCTGGGAAAGGCTCTTGCCTTTGCTGGGGATGTTGGTGGTGTCCTCCTCAGTGAAGACAGATTTGAACTGGTGGTTCAGGATTTCCACCTTGTCCTTGCTAACATTGTCGCTTTTCAGGAAACCCTCCTTTGTCCTTCAAAGGGGAAACTCCTGTGGACTCCTGTCCCTTGCTGACATTCTCTTCCATATACCTTTTGTTGGCCTGTCTGATCTTGTACTCTGTCTGGGTTTCCAGTCGTCTGTAGCGATCTGCGTCCTTCTTACCCATCTTCCGTGCTTGTTTGTGTGCTCACTTTTTCCTATGGACAGCCATGTGGACTGATGTGTTGATCCAAGGGCTACTATATCTGGGGTGGAAATTAGAATGGTCTTGGATGGGACTCGCTTGAACTCCAAGATCTGGTGGAGTTTCTCCCTGAAGTCTGTCCAGATATATCTGCTCTAGGGCATGAGGTGATGCAGTAGTCTGGGTCACAAGTGAAGGCTGGTGTGTATTTATGTACATCCTGCTTGATCAGTTGATGCCTTCGATGTTGGCTTGTTTCCACAGATATGTCTTGCGACGTGGAGGCTTTGGATGATGGGGGGGGGGGGGGGGGGGGGGGGGAGAGAGAGAAGTGTCGTAGACTTTGTAACCGCACTAAGCCATGGTCGCTGTTGGCTACTGCCGGCTGTGGTTTGCATCGAGTTTTGAAGCTTGGGTGGGTAGTCATGATAAGATCTAGAGTCTTGTCTTTCCGGGTGGGAAAGTCTGCCTGCTGCTCCAAAGTCCAAGTCATTCTCTATGACAAGGTCAAGAATTATCTGGTTTAGCTGGTTGGAGTACTGTTTACCTTCGTGATGGGAGTGTTTGAATCTTTGTTCATGAATTGAACAAATAATGAAGAATATCAACATTACTTGTAAAAACTCATTAGATGTAGATCAAATGTGACCCAAGACACAGATTGCTCAAGAGCAGCAACCTGTAGGATGCACCGATTTTGCTTTTCACTTTCCGCTCAGCAAGTTCCAGATTTTCAGCCTGGCGTCCGCAAATATAATACTGAAAACAGAAAAAAAGATTCTCACCCAAAATATGAAGTTGAACACCATCATCAGCGTTTTCATACACGTCACCACTGGTGCCGTATTTAAAGCAGAATCCACCCGTCCCTTCTTCATGTTTCAGAGTGTTGATCAGACGATCACCAGACAAATTGTGAGGCCGCACTGGTTTGTATGCGTACAGACGACAAATGAGATGATCATGAGACCGGAAGCATTGCCTTTGTGACATGTGCGCATGCTCACAATGCACATGGCCGCCTACTTCGAACATTTGGAATAGCACTTCGCAGACAACCCATGCGGAAATTCTGGTACGTTGATGGGTTTAAAATTTTGTTGTACGTTATTTTAAAGCACACAATGCATCTGCATTTAGGATAATATTTTTTAAAGGTTAAATGTGTGGCTGCTGAACATATACTGCATAGGCCATTAGCATGATTAGGTCGACAAGGGCAAACGACAAAACGTCTGCTTGTGGCCCACACTCCGAGCATCGCTTTCCGGCACCTTCCTTCAAAGTTTGGAGTGTGCTTGTGGCCCACCCCCCAGCGCTGGTTTACGACATCCTTACTTCTGAAACAAAAACTTTGGAGGAAGGTGCCGGAAAGCGATGCTCGGAGTGTGCTGGTGGCCTAGCCTTCTGTCGGTATCATCGTGATGTATGTAGGCAAGTTTCTCTGACCCCCCCCCCCCCCCGATCCCCAGCCCACATCACAACCCCGGCATGAAATGAAACAAAATGATCAGAAGAGGATTTGAAAATGGGTTTTGGAACATGGGCAGATGGAAGAAAAATTAAACAAATTACGAGAAATCCAGACAAAACTTAAAAGAGTTTTGAGTAGTGGTATCTTAATCTTTGACTTTTGACAATCTGTTCATGGTACCATTTGAAGTCTTGTGGCAGATCATTGATCAGCATTAGTTGATGATGATGATGAAGTGATGCTTTATGTCCTCAGATGTCAGTTGACATATTAGGGACAAGTTGTGACCAATGCCGAAGCACGGTGCAATAAATCTTTACGTCCACGGAAACCAGAAGGCTCGTTAGGACGGACAGTCCAGGACGTCCACCTCGACTCTCACACAGCTCCTGAACCATGCGACAGCATTAGTTATGCGTAAAAAAGGCAATATAGACATTCCCATGAGAGGAAATTTTAGAGTGCTCTGCCCCTGCGTAAGGCGGAAGTTTGTTGACTGGGACGTTCCTGCGGCTATGTTAGGCCTACTGGGTATCGCCTGAGCGAAGGCAGTTTCGATCAACCGCAATACTAAACCATGGGGAAGGATACTGTGTGTGCTGTTTGGACTACAAAGGAAAGGAGGTGGAGGGACATGAATTAAAGTTGCACAGATTAACTGCTCTGCGTTCATTCTAAAATTGTGTGTGTGTGTGTAAACTGTAATCACACACGCACACACACACACACACACACACACTATTAGTATTACTGTCCGTGTGTATATATATATATATATATATATATATATATGAGCCTGTGCCAAAAGGTGCTCGGCGAGGACCATCCATTTTTTGGTCATAAATGCTTCTTCAGGTTTAAGTTTTCTCTGAAGAAACCTAACTTTATCTGAAAGAGTATGCATCAAAGAGATAATAAAGATAAACTTGACTCCCAAAGTCAGTTTTGAGTTAGTAAAATATGAAAATTTACACCAAGTCCGGGCCGAAAATCGGCAAGGAAGGGTGGACATTTCGGGTGCCCCTGCTTCAGTTGTCGTTTTGTTTGCATCTTTCTTCTTTAGGCAATTTTCCCTTTGCTGCCTGACAGGACATAGTCAAAGCTTTTTAATGCTTGAGAAAACGGCTCATAACGATTTGTAAAATCTGAATAATTGAAATAAACATATGTTTATTTTGATTGAAACGCATTGGGTCCTGTTCCAATGCTGACGAAAACGTTTGTCTGCTACTATTCACTGCGGACTTGTGGGTGGTGAAACAAAGAAGCTGTTGCTAAAATCAGTGTTTAGTTGAAAGCAGTGATAATAAAAGCGTTGGATTCCGTTCGTAATAAACAATTTCAAGTTTAAAATTTCAATGTTTTTATTCTGTCAGTCCGTTACGATCGAAGAATTGCCGATTCTGGGGATAAATGTCAATTTTGTGAATGCGGTCTTTTTGCACAAAGCGCGGCCATGTTTACCCACTTTCTCTTCAAACATGGTGCCAACAAGGAACGGTGAGTGAATTTTCGATTTGGGTCATGTACCTTTTTACAGTTTCGATCGAAATGTGATGTTGCATCCGACAGATTAAATAGTTACTTTTCATTGATACAACGTTATTTTTGCATTTTCATTCATAATTGTAAGCGAAGTGACCATTATTCAACAGGTTTCGGTCGGCAGTGTGCAAATTCAAAGTGATGTCTTCGTTCGATAGCCCGCTGTTTCTCGGATGTTTCGAGGTCAGTGTTTCGATCGCGAGTGACCGAATTTTGCACAGTAATGTCCACGTTTCGATCAACGAACCTAATTTTTTCTTAGTGTTTCGACTGAAAGAGAAAAACTTATACGTTCAAGTGTTTACTTCGTAATGGCGAAAATACCCGTTTTTACGACGGCAGACGTTTCGGAGTTGATTTGCCGCTGTCGGACAGCATTTTTTCATTTGTTCAGTCGATTGGAACAGCATGATGCCATGACACAAATTCTTACTCCTCAGTACACTTCTGCAACTCTACAGGTTTATTATTGCCGTCTGTGATGTGAACTAAGAGTTTAAAAAAGGCATAGCCGTAAATTATCTATTTATACAAATTGTACAAATACACAACAACAACAACAAAAAGAAGAAGAAAGAAAAAGAAAAGAAGCATTACCATGACATTAACATTGTGATTAGGGAGATGTTTAAAAAAATT
The DNA here is from genome assembly GCA_018857735.1 of Alviniconcha marisindica. Lineage (NCBI taxonomy): Eukaryota > Metazoa > Mollusca > Gastropoda > Provannidae > Alviniconcha > Alviniconcha marisindica. The sequence goes on along the minus strand of JABMCL010000509.1, from coordinate 976,384 downwards.
TTTTTTATCTTCCCAGGCCTTCCCATTTCCTGGGATGAATAAAGCATATTGTTATTGTTGTTTTGGTTCTATTTCTAGCAGGACAGATGCATTCTAAAGTGTGTGCTGAAACTAGTGAAAGCCAGAATAGAATTTCTTAACTGATGTAGCTTTTTTATGTGCATTGCAGTACAAATACAATATAGTGCAGCATATAAAGTAGAATTATTGTGACAATTCACTATAAATATGCAACATGAAGACAAAAAAATTCATACAACACAAAATACAATACACTGTGGCACAATGTAGGGTGGGGTGGAAGTTAGTAGGGATGAAAAGACCAAATGAACAGAAATTTAAACCTGGTATTTGTGTTATTATGTTTCAACTACAGCACATATATATATATATATATATATATATATATATATATATATATATATATATATATATATATGTTAGTAATATTACCTAATGTCTGATATAGATATGTATATATATTCGGGGGAAAGTCAAAACACACACACGTGGGCGTGCAGACACACACTATATCTTATATGCATGTAGGTCTCCAGAGTTGCATACCTATAAATAAGGAGACATATCCTCAAAAACAGTTGTTATATTGCCTTATTTTGTACACATGCATGTTTCTTTTCAGGCTAAAGAGGTTGATGCTCCAAAAGGGCAAGAGCAAGTGTTTTTTATGACACAGCAGGGACAACATTAGTGGAGCATGAAGCCAGATTCGTCCTGGGAAGCACTGCAGTACTTAGGAACAGCAGAGAAATAAAGATATGTCTCAATGCTGAAGTGCCAACTCACTGAAAACAAATCTTTTAAATTTATTAGGATGGGAAGAATTAGTGTTAACATGGAAAATTCTCTATGCTTTGTCATCAGTTTCCAGATTTTGCATTACTGTTTCTGGTTACTTACAATGTGTTACAGTTGTTATTCCAGGTAGTGAGACTTGAATGCCAAATCAATGTCTTTCGTAATTGAATTTTACCTGCTGTTAACAATAGGGTCTAGGGTGAATGTACATTTGTAATTCACATGGTTTTCTGTTTTGTCAATGAAAGAATAATAATGACAACTTGGCTGTACTTTTTCTAAGTCACATACTGACTGTCCAGTGTTACATATTCCATTGTGTCCTCTGATATGCGAGGCATCTGACAGTGCATTACTTTAAATAATGGTTTCGGCCTTGTTCAGTATTTACAGCAATGTGTCAGATGTAGGAAACTAAGTGATTTTATTAGCTGTGCATATGTTTTACAGGAAAGGAAGTGTTGTGTCCACCATAGAGTTGTTACATCCAACAGATAAAATGCTGAAAAAGGGCCTTTGACAAAATTACAACTATACAAGCAACTTGTTTAGTGCTGCAGTCATTAAAACCACTACTAAATCAGCTGGTAACATTTTGTTGCAGTGTAGGGAAATCAGCACTGTTATTTTATAAGCTGTGTATTGTGAGCATGGGAAATGTTATGTCCATCCAATAATCGTTACATCCGACAGATAAAATGTAAAAAAATGTTGTTGATGACCTTATTTCATGCTGCAGTCATGGAAACAACTATGCTTCATAAATTCTAATAAACACATCCTAATTTTGATTCAGTGTTGTGTTTCATTTTCATTTTATTAAAAAAATAAAAGGTGGCAGTCTGTCGGATGTAACACAGGACATCATTGTTATGATTTTGAATATGAAATAAAAAGTGAATTGAGTTGATTTAAGTTTACTGTCTTGTTATAAATGATGGATGTTTATTTTCCCCACAGATTGATAGCAATCATTAAATTCAAGGATTAAATCAAAACAAACATTTTGTCCTGTGTTGCATCCGACAGATTCAGGTGTCCGTCTTTAAATGTCTTTTTCTCAGACTTGCTTCATCAAGTTATCTTTTTAAGACCTGAAATGTATATAAAAAAGACTTATCTTTTAAATGGTGTTACTTGCTAAATGACTTTTCTGCTTTTATTTTTCACCCTAATGTCCACCTTCTAAGCAGCACCTTTTGGCACATGCTCATATATATACATACACTCTGCTAAAATATGTAAGTCAGTTTAGACACATTAAAAACACAGCTATTAAGACACACGCACACCCATACATCTATCTCATTCTCTCGCTTACACACCCACATAACAACACCTCCCCAACCCGCCCCACACCCTCCCCCCTCCCACACACATATATACACATAACCGGTATGTATGCATTCTACTTATTTTAAAAATCGATGTACAAATAAATACAGCCACAGATTAAGAGTACAACAATTAAAACACACATACTCGTACGCATATGCACACACACACACACACAAACTGCATGCATGCATTGTGCTTTAAAAAAAAAATGCAATTCGCAAAATGCAGTCCTGACACAGTGATTGATGTAGTTTTGTGGTTTTACATTTTGTTAATAGTTACTTTTCAGTTTCATTCATATGCATGCTTCTGTGTTCTGAGAGGAAAATAACACTAACTAACAAGTATTGAAGTAATTGGGAATAAATCATTAAATGTCTACTTGATTTTTATTACCATTTATGAAAAGTTTTGTTAAATAAGCAAATAAAGAGATTGTCTAGAAGTGATTCTGCTTCCTCTTTTAAAACTGTCATAAAACACCTGCTCAAAAAATAATTTTTAAACCTCTTGCTCAGTCTCTTCATTTTCTTTACCACTTAACTGTGTGTGTGTGTGTGTGTGTGTGTGTGTGTGTGTGTGTGTTTTGTAAATCACTGCACACCCATTTTATATCTTTATTATTAATATTCCTTTTTATTAACCGAATTAAACTTATCATAAGTAGTCCATATATATTCAAAGTGTTGATATACATATTTACAAGTCTATAATAATGTGTAGGTGAAGAAATTGCAAATTGTACAAATCTCCCTCACCTCCTCACCTCCTTCCTCTCTCCCTCTCTCTGGCTCAGTGTTATGAGAAAAAAAATCTTCTTCCACTCACTGTTCAGATGTTTAATTGAATCAGTCATAATGAGAAATGTATTGCAAACTATTTCAGTGTCTGAGTACTTGTATTTCTAGTAAACAGTTCAAGTCCCTGGCTTGTAACTTACAAAACTGAATGCAGAAGCAGAAAAATATTGCCATACATTACATAATTTCAAAACAAATGGGACAAGAACTAAAGGTTCATCTGGTAGAGTAGCAGTGTTCTCTGACATTGTACAGTGTACATATTCATCCTTCGTGAAAATTTACATATATATATATATTATATGTATACAGACAAACTGATAGGCAATGCCATTTGTTAAAATGCAGGTTAGGTTGGCTGTTGATGAATTAATTTTATGAATTAATTTGTCAATGCCGGTAGCCATGTGTGATTATTTATGTCACTTATTGTAAGTTGAACATTTTCCACTCTTCTTTGAGTAGCTGTGCTTACTGTCTTTGAAGAAATCACTAGTCAAGCAGCTTAGGATCACATTCAAAAGCCTCATAACTTGAGTCTGACTGTGTGTGTGTGTGTGTGTGTGTGTGTGTGTGTGTGTGTGTGGCTAATTTTACAAATAAACATATGATTTTAAATGTAGTCTTAGTTATTAAATTATACTTGGGATGTGAATTGATTTGATCAAATTGTATCATTAGTTAGGGTGGGGCAGCAAGGTCTTCAGTGCTGCATTTATGTGTAATATTGGTTGTTGCTACAACTATTATGAGTTGTGCCTGTTTCTGTGTGTGTTTAGTGTGAGTACAGCAGCTGTTTACCTGAGTGTTTAGTGTGAATATGGCTGTTGACCTGTGTCTTTATACTTTTGTCTATTCTTATTCTCTCTCTCTCTCTCTGTCTCTCTCTCTCTCTGTCTCTCTCTCTCTCTCTCTATCTCTCTTTATTTTATTTTTGTATATATTTTCATCAGTATTTTTATTTACATTTACTTCTACATTTTCTTTCTTTGTTGGTTTCCTCTTCTTTAAAAAAAAACATTATTTACTCTTATTTTCTTCTTCTTCTTCTTCTTCTTCTTCTTCTTCTTCTTCTTCTCTCTCTCTCTCTCTCTCTCTCTCTCTCTCTCTCTCTCTCTCTCTCTCTCTCTCTCTCTCTCTCTCTCTCTCTCTCTCAATGATGCCTGTAATTTTATATTTACTCATCAGTAGCTTAGTAAGGACTAGTTGTTACACAGTTTTTGACTGAACCTAAACTACAATCCTTGTAAAATAAAGTTTTCAAGTTCGAGTTCTCTCTTCTTTATTTTTTCTCCCTTTTGAAGCCAGTCTAATGAAATTGCTCCTCATTGTGGGAAAATAAAGTATGATAGATTACAACGGACAAGTTCTGCCTTTGTGCCCCTGACCAGCTGTCCATTTTTCTTCGCCCATACTTTTAAATCTAAAAATTAATGTTCGTCGAGTGAAATGACCATGCACTTGCCTCTGTTGAATGGCAGCCTGAGATGTACCAGTTGGCAAGGGGTGATACTCGTAACAAACTCACGCCTTGCTCATGGGAATCTAAAAATAACCACACCCAACTGCCAAGTAGTTCTTATTTGGGTTGTTTTTATCTCCCTTTTAAAATTTCATGTTGTTGTAAAGTTGGGACTTCATATTTCTGAGCGGTTCTGAATGTAAATTATGAAAGTAATATGATTTTATGACATACATTTTTGGGGTGTCATGTCAGACTCAGAGAATTTAGGACTGAAAGTCTCATGGCAGTACTTTGTAAGTCAGTCCAGGAATTTGAACTCTTTTCCAGCAGAATAAAGAGTTTGTGAACTTATTATTCCATGTAGAGGGGCAGAAGACAGAAAAGATGCAGGAACCAACAGCGGAAAGTCTGATTCCAGGCTATTGTGTGGTTCTCAGTGTGAATGTTTGTACCCCTGTGCATGCTAAGAATGTAAGATATGAATATGTTACAACTCATTCCATAATCAATTGAATTTGAAACACATGTGTATTCCAGTACAGCCCCATCTTCAAGATGTTGAGAAGAACTCCCACAAGAATTGAGCTGAAAATAGATGACCTAGAAGAATTTGAGGCAGCAAAGAAGGCCCGGGAGCTGGAGCAGAAGAAACAGAAAGCAGCAGCAGAGAGTGGCAACAGCAGCATAATTGTGACACCAGAGGTGGTGGGCAACAAAAGTCGGACAGATGTACACCAGAGAATAGGGTATGACCCAAAACCTCTTCCACAGCCATCCCGCCTTCCACACTGATGTAAGTGTTTCTTTAAGTTCAACAGCACTATCAGTCTCACCTGTTCCTCCACAGCCCTCTTAGATTCCACACTGTTCTTCCATAGGCCTCTTGCCTTCCATACTGTTTCCCCAGCCCTCTCACCTTTTACACTGTTCTTCCATTGCCCTCTCACCTTCTACAGTTCTTCCACAGCCCACTCACCATCCACACTATTTTTCCACAGCCCTCTTGCCTTCCATACTGTTCTTCCACAGCCCTCTTGCCTTTCATACTGTTCTTCTGCAGCCCTCTCACCTTCCACACTGTTCTTCCACAACCCTCTTGCCTTCCAAGCTGTTCTTCCACAGCCCTCTCACCTTCCACACTGTTCCTCCACAGCCATCTCACCTTCCACATTGTTCTTAATCTTCATTATTATGCAACCCTCTCACTAGTCTGAGCTTCCATACTGTGTTTCTTCCACAGCCCTCTCACCATCCACACTGTTCTTCCACAGTCCTCTTGCCTTCCACACTGTTCTTTCACAGCCCTCTTGCCTTCCACACTGATGTGAGTGGTTCTTCCATACCCTTCTCACCTTCAATACTGATGTGTTTCTTCCACACCCCTCTCACCATTCAAACTGTTCTTCCACAGCCCATCCACCTTTCACATGTGTTTCTTTCACAGCCCTTCCATCTTACACACTGATGTGTTTCTTCCACAGCCCTCCCACCTTCCACACTGAGGTGTTTCTTCCACAGCCCCTCCACTCTAAACTCTGATGTGTTTCTTCCATGATCTTCCCACCTTTCACACTGATGTATTTCTTCCACAGCCCTCTCACCCTTCACACTGATGTGTTTCTTCCATGATCCTCCCACCGTCCACACCTGATATATTTCTTCCACATCCTCCCACTTTCCACACCTGATGTGTTTCTTCTACAGCCCATCCACCTTCCACACAGATGTATGTTTCTTCCACAGCCCTCCCATCTTCCACACTGATGTCTCCATGTGTTTTTTCCACAGTCCTTCCACCTTTCCACACTGATGTTTGTGTTTCATTCACACTCACCACCCTTCCACCTTCCACATTTATGTATGTGTTTCTTTCACACTCACAGCCCTTCCACCTTCCACACTGATATTTGTATTTCATTCACACTCACCGCCCTTCCACCTTTCACACTGATGTATATATATGTTTCTTTCACACTCACAGCCCTTTCACTTTCCACACCAATGTATGCGTTTCTTCCACAGTCCCAAGTCCACTTTCCAAGTCCCAATTTGAGCAAATAGTTTCCAAGTCACAATTTGATTGGTTGAACAGTTTCCAAGTCAAAATTTGATTAATGGAACAGTTTTCAAGTCACAGTTTGGTGGCTGTGAGATGATGGTAAAGAAGAGAGAGACAAAAAATAAAATAAATTACATTGTGGCACCGAGACTTGTGAGAGCGAATTGAAAGATAAAAGCAAAACCTATTTAGGGATCAAGAAATTGCTCTTTCATGGTGAGTCCTGAACTCATCATCATAGGGTAAAACTACAGGCTGTGTTCATGTGTAAATTACAGCAAGAGTACTTACGAATTTGAATATTATAATGTAGAAAAGTTCTACTGTAAGTATGTTGTGCTTTTGTGCTCCACTGGGAACTCTGTAAAGTCTCTGAGTACCTACATGCAGAAATCTGTCTGTGTCTTTGAAATAGTTATATTGCTGGCAGTTTGTGGCTGGGGTAAAGCCAGCGGCTTAGGTGAAGATTTGCAAACAAGTAAGATTCTGCACTATAAATCCAGTGGCTGACAGGGCTCCCATTAGCAAGTATTTTAAGGAGGTCCCAGGGACTCCCTGCTACAACTTTTAGAGGGTCCCTGGGCAGTTTTAAAGGGTCAAGTCTAATGTGAAATGGCAGCTGTGCAGAAACATTCTACTTTACATGTGATACCCTGTGTCCTTTCTACATATCATTATGAGTTCTGGGTTCAGTTCTGTCAGACAATGTCACTTTTAGTTGTACACAATAGGTTTATTCAAAGGCCTATTCTCGTAGTTCTTGACTATGTCAGTATTACTCTGGTGGTTGGCAGCCCTGCCAACTCTGTAGATGTGTTTTATAGCTGTGAGTATTAAAAGGATTTTTAAGTAGCATAGTAAGAAAGCAAAACATATGGCACTTTCAAACACAAGACCTAATACTAAACAGCTAATACTGTAATAGTGTGGTAGGCCTGTTACAAAATTAAATATGACCCAAAACAAATGGGTACACAAAGTTTCTCTGCTGTAATACTTTCACAAGGACCACCTCTACATATTGCAGAAGTTAGAAGTGTGTGTGGCTCTGCGTAATTGCTTAGTATTGATTTCATGACGTTATCGTGTAAACAAACGGCTGAAAAAACAAAAAAACAAACCACAGCATGTTGGATCTCATTTGAAAGATATTAGCAATATCTATGGAACAGTCAAAGAAAAACAGTCTACAATAGTACAAATGACATCAAAGCCTCCGCAAGACTTAAAATTATCAGTATGAGGTACCGGCGATTAAAAAATAAAATGACAATTCCGTATAAAAATAATACAAAATGATCTGAAACAGAATGACTGCTAGCATTCTAAAACAAGATCCAAACACAAAAAGGTTCAAACGAAAGCTTATTTATTTTGACAAGGATACACAGTATGCAAATTTTTGGTGAAGTCCCCTTTGTCAAGCCACAAAACAACACATAAACAACATATTGAATTGCGGTACCAACCATCAATCAGCTGGTAGAGTCAACATTACCTAGGCCTAATAATGTGCCCTATATGCTTTGTTGTGTCATATTGTTACAGATAGATCTAAAATAAAAGTGAAGCGGGAAAATTGTACAGCAAAGCTGATCTATCCAATCAGAAATGGAATGGTCTGGTATTTTGCAGTCAGCACTCATACTTTGGGACCTATTCATTTGTGTGTGTGTGTTTGGGGGGGAGGGGGGGTGCTTGCAGTGAAAATTTTCACAGTTTTGCCTGCTGATCAACACATGAGGCAATCTTGATTAGTCAGAGCGTCCACTTGCTTATGGACCCAGGGTACAGAGTATCTCCAGCAGGCCAAACAGAGTGCTCAGTTTTAGCCGGTATGTGGTAGGGCACCTTTTTTTTTTTTAGCGGAGGCTCTGGACATGGTATAAAGATATCCTTGATTATGAGTTTTGTTGGCCTGCTAGACACGAAACAAACAAATATAATTCATGCACATTGTGTTATGATAAGCCCATCTGAAAGCACCTTTTTTAAAATGTGACTATTTTCCAGAGTACTGAGGATTGTTATTATTTGTCAACAAATGCATGAAAAGCCTACATGTCTAGAGAAGTATGTCTATATATATGTTCCTCAGGGAGTTGGAACAGCTGACACCACAGCACTCTCCATAACCAGATGTGCATTCAAGTCCGTGTTTCCTACAGATGCATTGCTTTATGTCACAGTTAGTCTTGCACATGCATCAAACTACCTTTAACAGGTCTGCTGTTATTGAGAAGGAAAAAAAGCAACCTTTTTAAAGGCATCAGCTTTCCTCTCATCTTTTGGCTGCCCTAGTTTTGCTCCTATTGTATCCTTGTCTGAGGCAAAGGACTTTGGAGGCAGTCATTTCTTGCTTCAAAAGTAAAGGCTGCATGTTTGATGATAAACAGCATCAGCTCAAGTCTGCTTTTGACACTTTGCTCCCACTCATCTCCACGCTGTGATCGTACTTTGAAAATGTAGTTTTAAAAATCAAGTGTTCTCACTAGATGCACTTTCGGGCAGTTGTGAACATTAGCTTCATTGCCACAAAAAGACAATATCTGGCAAAGTTAAAGTGTTGATTTTGTGAGCGCCGGCTCTGTGTAAAACCTGCTGCAGATTCAGTTTCTTGTTTTCTTCTCAGGTGACTTTGGGTGCTGTGCTTATTTGTGAAATTGCGACAGCATTCTTTGTGTGCCGTCTCACCCTCTGACACAACAACTGTATGGCCACACTCTTTGCTTGCTCTGTTGATGGTGTCTCTTCCTCTATGGTTGGCACGACAGTCGTCCTACCCAAATCAAGGGCCTCTCCACACAGTACGCACTGCTCCACGGTATTCCAGAACCCCCATTCTTGAAAAGAAGATTGCGAGATTAATGTGCAGAATGGGTTTCCTCCCACTGGCACACAAAGCTCAATGTCTACACACACACAAGCGCGCGCACATGCATTGGCACACACAATTGGAGAGGAGCGATGAGGCAGACAAAAAGACTACAAATCTCACACGTTGAGCAGTGACTCTTTGCATATATATTATTTTCATGAGACAGTTGCTAGTTTGATGAATACAGCAGGCCCAGTATTGCAGTAATCACTGACCATCACCTGAAAAGTACGATTTTTTTCTCACATTTCTAGCGCATAAAATAAACTATCACTTTAGCAAACACGTCAGACGGTGACGTCTTTTACATTGAAAAGCTGTCTTTTTTAGATCATACTTGTGATCTTCACCAAAATATATCTGACAGTGAAATCTTTTAAATTTAGAAGTAGTAAATTTCAGATTTTGAAATCAGTAAGAAATCTGCCAAAATAGAGAAAATGTCTTGATTTCGTGCTTTTTCAGCTCTTTTGTAGCATCATGTGATGTACTTATAACAAAATAAGTAAACTGCTTTTAACTAAATTGAAGGATTACCGAAATCATATCATAGCACAGACAAATTACTTGGTAACAAACGTGAGGCAACTAATGAATAAAAATGTAAGAATTGACCCATTTTGTAAGCGATACATTTAATTTTTACTCGCAAGCTGTGATCAGTTTCTTAACTGTTGTGCACATTTACTTACTCTGTCTTCATGCACATGTTATGAAAGAGAAACTGATCAGCCTTGGGCAGAAATATACAGCTACAACTGCACCATATGCATGCACAACGCTTTTTGAACTGCCCATAAAAAATTGTCTGCAGCCAGTCAGTTTACAGGTCAATCCTGCTGGGTCATCTTGACTTTGATGCCGATTAGGCTAGCCTATATGCAGGGCAAAAACAAGCAACAGCTGTGATCTTTGAGTAGCAGTTATCTATTTCAGCTGCTAAATCGGCCAAAGCATGATGATAATAAGCAGCACTTACCAATATTTAGCCAAAAACCGGACCAGATCAAACGAGCGTGCTCGCAAACTTGTGTGGGGTCACATCCGGTTCTGGTGAAAACAAAGGGAAAAAGCCATGGTGGACGCGCATCGTCATAATTACAATGGCAACTTTTTTCAAATCAAAAATTAAAGGTTATGCAGAGACCATGGCAATTCTAACTCAGGGAGGGCACTAAGCTATGTTAACTTTGTCACATCCATACAAAACTTATTGTGTACGTTTTACTTTTACCCCATTATTTATGAGGTGCAGACTATAAGGCTGATGCTGTGTCAGTGTGTGTATTGTCTTAACATCACTCAAAACCAGAGTTGCCTCTCTTGCTTACTTTTTAATGACCACAACAAAATTGCCCCTTGTGGGATGATTAAAGTTTTTGAATTTGAATACTTTGGTGCTATTTGAACAAAATTTACTGTAGAATTTTTTTTTTTTTTTTTTTTTTGGATAGCTAAAGTTCACAACAAATTGTTGTTGTGTGCTCTAGTCATTGTGTGAGTGTGCACGCACTTGTGTGTGTGTGTGTGTGTTTCCATATAATACCTTATGTAAATTGTTTTGGTAGGACTGTGCTCTACATGTGTATAGAATATTGTATTTAAGTTAATATGTATCCTGTGAGCGCTCAGGGCCTTGATGAGTGCGTGATAAGTGTAAATTATTATTATTAATATTATTATGTTAGAATCCTTCACAATGGCAGTCTGTACATGGATCTCTGTTTTAACTTTTATCCTCAATTTCTCTGCATGATTTTGTTAAACCTTTCAGAAGCAGAAGACCAAAACATCTCACAATGTAGGGTATATAAAACACTGACACATCTGGTTGATTGTTCCCATCCCTAATAAGCCATATCAGCTGTTCCCATCCCTAATAAGCCATATCAGCATATGGTTTCTGTGGATGTAAAGCACCATGAAAAAGAATTGCCTCTCCCTACTGACGACATCTGCTGCCTCACATCATCATCATTGTTTGTTGTGTTAGGACAGTGTATGCTCATGAAGTTGGGGAGAACAGGTACTTGTCAGCAACAAGGTCAGTGCAGGGTAGCAAGTGGTTTTGAGACAGAAGACGTGGCACAAACAGTTCACATGACCATATTTTAAGTCAGTCAGGAACAGGTCTGGACTTCGAAAAAAGCACATCCTGGCATTTGTTTTAGTAGGACCTGTGGGACCCTCTAGACGGAAGTTTAGTGCATTTGGTGCATTAACAGGAGCCCTGGGCTAAGGTAAAGGTTGGTGAACAAGTAAGATTACATATTGTAAATCCAGTGGCTGAGTTGAAGGTTGGAGAGCAAGTCATCTGCTGACCTGTCAACATCTGTGGAAGACTTTTGTCAGTTTTGAAATTGTATGCTTCACACCTTTCAGTCAGTTGTTTACATGGTCTGTAAAAGAAAACACTGTACCCTTTACTTGGAAAACCTCTGTAATGTGTCCTGTTCCAAGAAAATGAAATCCTTCTTGTTTAAATGATTATCATCAAATTGCTCTGACGTCTAAGATCTGTTGTAATGAAGTGTTTTGAACATATCATCCTCCACAAACTCATGAAACACACGAAACCCCATTTAGACCCATACCAGTTTGCGTACAAGCACAACAGAAGCACCAAAGACACAACTCTCTTTTGTACAGTGCATATATACTTATCTTGAAAAAACGGGTTCATTTGTCTGAATTCTCTTTATCGACTTTTCCTCTGCCTTCTGCCGTACAAGCACACCTTATGGCAAGCAAACTTTTGAAACTCGACGTTAACCCAAGACTGATTCTCTGGATTGTCGACTTTCTTGTCAACCGTTCTCAGACTGTTCATCACCAAGCTGCACTCTCGTCTTCCTCCTCTATTTCCACTGGCTCTCCACAAGGCACTGTCCTATCTCTATTCTTTTTACAGTCTATACAAATGATTCCACAGGCACTGACACAACACCAATCATAAAATACTCTAACGATTCTGCAATAGAAGATCTTTCCAACTCAGATTCTGTTTATTTTGCTGAAGTTGAAAGGTTCAGTAGTTGGTGCAGGGATAATTCCCTTACTGGTGCAGGGATAATTCCCTTGACTTAAATGGAAAGAAAACAAAGGAAATGCTGATTGATTTCAGAAAAGCTCCAACTGTCATTCCAAATCTATTGATGGCGTGAAAGTTGAAAGAGTGACTGAGTACAAATATCTAGGAACAGTCTTAGACAACAAGCTGAATTGTAACAAAAACACTGATTTTATTCACAAAAGATGTCAGGCAAAAATATTTTGCCTTAAAAGCTAAGATCTCTTAATGTCATTGCTGCTGTTTTATGCACTTTTTACCAGAGTTGTATTGAATCAGTTTTTAACATTTTCATTCCTGTGCTGGTTTGGTGGCTTCAATGTGAAAAGCAAAAATGTCCTGAGTAAAGTGGCGAATGTGTGTGGCAAGGTTGTGGGTGAAAGACAAGAATACTTAAGTCAGTTGTATGAACGTTGTGTGGTATGGAAAGCTAGGGTGATTGTGGATGACAACAGCCATGTCCTTGCTAAATGTTATGAGATTCTTCCATCTGGTAGACGATTTTGCATACCAAAATCTAATACAGTGAGATCTGCAGTCAGTATCATTTCTGAACAGATAAATCTGTTCAAACATCAGAGCATGTGTGTGCAGATGTGTGTGTGTAAATTACGTAAATTACTAGTTTGTTTTATATGTAACTTTTGTATTTTCAATAACTGTTCTTTGAGTTCTAAAATACACAATATGTGTTACTGTGTACTGTGGTTAATGTTCAGCCACGTTTTAATTTCATGAATGAGATAATAAAGTAATCTTGAATCTTGTCAATCCAGTGGCTAAAGCCCATAGAGGTTGTTGCACAAGTATGATGCTGTGCTGCAGATCTGGTGGCTGTAATTCAACTCCTGGATGCCACAGGGTAGAGGAAGGTTGTTTATTTCTGGGTTAAGACTTGTGTGGTCTTCAGTCTTGTCACTGCCTGTCTTGCCTTTGTGTGTGCAGCACCCACTGTACTGAGATCATTGTGCAGGTTAAAATCCATGTCCATCTTTTGATCAGAGAAGGCATCATGCTCATGGTATAGCATAACATAGCAGAATAATCAAATTCAAAATGATGATTGTGGCTACTCCTAATGGAAGAAAAGAAGATGATGATGACATGACACTATTCACAGTTTGTAGAGTGTAAATATGTCCATGCTGCAATGGCATGCTCTCTCAGTCATTGGCTTGCCAAAAACAAAAAACAATAACAAACAATCAGTCAAAATGTAAAGTTTCTCCCTTGATGATGACATTTAAAAAGGTTTTTATTTTTATTTTGTTGAGGAGGGCAGAGTGGTAGGAATGTGACAGGCAGCAGACAATGCAGTCAAGGAATGTAGAGGCCACAGCAGATTCAGCAATCAGGTTAATTTTTCAGCAGAACAGTTTTCCAGCACCAACACAATGGCCTCTCACATGCATATAATAAGTGTGGCATGGGTGGCAAAGAAAACATGCTCTCCCTAAAATAAAATCAGCTCTCTGGACAACAAAATAGACATTTGTGTTTTCTTGGCCCACAGGACTACAATTTTCTCAACAATAAATAAACTGATTAAATCATGAAAAACATCAAATGAAAGCTGAAGTTACAATCTTTTAAACCCTGTAAACAAAATATACAAACATGACTTAATTAAGTCACAACAATAGTGGGAAGCATGGCTTACACCTGTCTACATGCAGATTTGTACAATGTAACTAAATTGCAGCTAAAACACCGTGCAAAATACTAATATTAATCAAACTTACATCAGAATAAAGTGCATGCTCAGACAGTTAAAATGATAGATAACAATTATAATAAAATGCTCTATGTGAGAAGCACAATACCCTCAAAGACTAGCAACAAAACGATTGGTGTGAACTTTCACCTAGTGCGTGTGTCCTTGCAGCATTACTGGTATCAAGTAGCCCATTAATAAAACTTAGTCACAGTGTCTACAGTAGACAATACTTGGTTTCTACCAAAAATAACTATACATCAGTGAAGTCAGTTAGACAAAACAGTATACTACAAAGCACTGATCAACAAAGAATCAGTTTAATCAAGTCAAAACAGCGCTTCACTACAACGCAGAGAAAGCTAGGCCAACATGCAAGTGACAGTTATAAAAATAGATTTACGGTAAGAGAACAAGGCATCGGCTGCTGGTTTTTAACTTGATCCTGTCTAAATAAATATCACATATATGATATATATATACCAATTCTAAAATGTCAAATTATATTATGCATGGCTTGGTGCACAAAAGGGAGTAGGTTACAAACAGCATGTGGTCAAAATGTAATTGGGGGGGGGGGGGGGGGGGGGGAAGATTTATTTGAATTCAGTGAAAAATTGATTAGAATGGAGCATGCACCTGGCTTAGCCTAGTGTAGGTTAGCACTGTCACAGCTACAGTGTCACGGCTGCAGTTTCATGTGGCACCAGCCATGCCAGTACTGTAAGTACACCACTTCGGTGGATATTAAAAAAAATGCGCTGTAAAAAGCTAGTCACTCATGTAGAACTGCATGCGAGTGCATTGAGTGCTCAAGAGAGCGGAGAATAGCGCTATATAAGCGATCAATCAATCAATCAATGTGACTCACACAACAAAAGCGTTATCTGTTCTGGTTCCGGGTTTACTAGCAGGGCAGTAACGAGACTGCAAGGATATGATAACTGGGGCAGGACCAATGTGGAAACTATACAAAGCCCACTTGCTTACTCTTACTATTAGTGTATGCAGATTGAGAGAAAGGGGGTGTATGTCTTAGAGTGTGTATGTGTGTTTCATGACTAAGAATTATTGAGATATGTTCTTCGTTGTGCGATCGAACAACAGCTTTAATTTCCTGCTGGGATGAATAAAGTTTATTGTTATTGTAACTCCTTACATAATTATATATTAACTTTTACAGATTTGAGTAAGATGCGTGTGATGACAATCACTATTACTGGATTGGTGCCAATGATGATTTGATTACACTATAAATTGTACTCAGTAGTAAACTTATGTCTGCAGTTATGATGTTGAACTTAAAGGAACTCTCCTTTGGTGGCTAAACTTTTCTAAAGGAGGTGAAACGAACATGATCAGCATTAAAAGTTTTGTGATTGAACATGCCATTGATTTTATAACGATTTTAGAAGAGGACTTTCCCAGACAGTGTTACTAACTGAACATGTCATTGATTTTATAATGATTTTAGAAGAGGACTTTCCCAGACAGTGTTACTAACACTGTTTTCACGAGCTCTTTCCCATGTTTCAGTATGACATCACTGATAGGATACCGGAACTTCTCAGTTTCGTGTACATGTCATGTATTAATTATTTTTGTCAATGTTTATTTTTTAAATCTGGAAAGTCTGTGTAAAATAGTTTCATTTTCCTAACATTTTCATGGGGAACAGCATAAAAAAACTTGGAAATAAATTGACATTGTTTGAAATTGCCAAGACGAACAATGAAATGATGTCTAGCATTCTTTCGAACATTTTAGGGTGGCCTGGTGGAAATTCGTCCGGATAGGTATGTTTGATTCAGAAGCACACTTTGAGACACGATTCTGTTACACTGGCTCAACCAACACAAGCTCATTGTGGTTTGTAGACACCTTTGACCAATCGCAGACTAGTATACAACACAACTACCCATGTGATTTCATGAATATGAAAGAAAACATTCTTTTTTTGAGGAATGAATGAACAACTACTGGTGATGTTGACAAAACTAATAGAACAGAACTAGGGAAATGTATTCACCTATATGATGAAACACAAGAAAATAGACAGATAAAAGAAGAAGTTAAAAAAAAGATGGCAGACAAGAAGAAGCTGATGTAAAAAATAAAAAATAAAAATCATAAGATTTAAAACGACTTCATCAAAATGACAAAAATTTGGAGGTTTTTAGGTGGGCAGACCATGGCAAACACTGAACATCAAAACAAACAAGATTTGCCAAGAGCATGGCGGTCTTTACTATTCGTACAACCCAGACTATGGTTTTGTTGCCAAACAAATAGCAAGGCTCCCAAAGTAGGACAGGTTTTCCCAAACGCTACTTGTAACAATCTGTTTTGTTTTGTAATTTGTTTTGTTTGTGGACTGATCCATTATGAAGCTGATATTACAGTTTGGAAAAGTTCAGTTGTAGGGGTTGACACGTAGTATCGAGTGCAGTTCACAAGGGTGGCCGAAATTCCCCCAACCGAGCGAGTGGACGAATTTCCCCCATGCCACACTGTGTTTCGATCAATGAAATGATGGCAAAATCATTTTGACGTCATTATGATATGCAATAATTTGACGCAATTTTGTTTAATGATGTTTTATGTTTGGTGTGAACGTGTGATGAGTGTACTTGGCACCACAAAACATTCCAGTGCAATTGTATTGACACTTGGCAATAAAGTTATATTGTATATATATATTGCATTGCAAGATTATAGAAAGGTGAAGGAAGAGTCGAAGAAAACAATGGCTCTAGAAGTAGTTACTGATGGCAAGAATGACAAAACTGAAAAGAATGACTAGTATATGTACACAACAAGAGAACATGGGATGGGACATGTGTTTTGTTTTGTGTGCTGCCTTCTTTTGTGTTAATAGATAATAAATACATTCTTTCATGTGCTATTACAAGGGGCAAATAGCCCTTTGAACGAAAGCAACGAGTTAGTTAGTTAGTTGGTGCTTTGAGCCCAGTAAGCCACAAAGAAAAAGCAACGAATAACTGAGAATGAAACAGTGATGTTGATATCTTCATATAATCTCCACTTTTTCAAGATTATACAATCAAAGCAGAGATAATTTGGAGTTACTACCATTATCTTTGGAGGACCAAGGAGGGGGGGGGGGGGGATCCCCAATCTATTTTTAGACCATTCCAGTTATTCTTAAATTGCCGCAATTCAAAAGGACCAAAGCAGAAATTAATACTACATAATAATCACACATAAAACAATAAAAATTCATGTAAAAAAATCGTTTTTTAGCCTAATCTGCATGGGCCAGTCCCTTTAAAAAGCCTAATTAAAATGCATTCTGTCATTTAGATCTTAACTTTTTGGCGTATAGTAAATGCATGGGGTTTGAGTAATTGCCTAATATTGTAATGAGGGTTAATTTGCACGAAAAACACATTTTTTTTCTGCATATTTGAAAAGAACAACAACAGAGGGTAGGTAATCCCAACAGAAACCCTAGAGGGCTGAAGATGGAGGTATGGAGCCACTGGCACTTATGGCACTCTCCAGAATATCACACTACCATGCACTTTAACACCATGAGTACACTAGATTTTCAAAGACTGTATGAATCCTGTGAAGCCTTTCTTTTTTTCTCTCCTTTTTGTTCTTGTTGGTTATCAGACGTCGGATTCCGAAATATCAGTTTTGATGGAAATTCACAAATGTGTTACTAAAAATTTGCCCTGAAAAGTACTCAACAGATTTGTACATTTCTCTTCCAAGAATGTCCCCTGCTGCTCCTCACTTGAGAGAAATATGACTGGAAAATCTGAGGTCTACTTATAAAGTTATAGTGCTCTGCATAAAGTGAGTCATATGGTCAGTTTCACTGTCAGTCACTGAGCCATGAGTGAAGACTTGGCCCTCTCTGAAGACAGACCCTTTTACCCATTTTATTTTGGGCACCAGGTTCTGCCAGCTTGCCAGTGGACTCTCACTGGTACTGGATTTCCTGGAAGTCCTGGGTGGGACTGAGGATCCTGCATGATCTGCACTGAATGCAAAAGATCTAGAGGGTGGTCTTTTGACAAGGGTCCTACTGTATGCCACTGTAGGTGATGACAGTGAATTCACAGTGTTCAGCTCAACTTCAACATCAGAACTGCCTACACATGTGCTAACGACTACCTTATCATATAGCTGTACATAGTAGTACCGTTACTGTGTTAAACATTTCAGCTGAACTTTAAAGGGACCAGCCCATGTAGATTTCACTAAAAAAAAATTTTTTGCATGAATATGTATTGTTTTATGTACGCAGAATATTTAAACATATGGTCCCGGCAGACTACTCCTATCAATCAAAAAAGAAGTAATAGGAGCCCTTCCTTTTACTTGTCCAGTAACAGTTTTCTATCGCAGACGTCTAACCTTGTGCACAGCTCTCACCACCTGGTCACCCAGGTTTACCAGCCGCGACCTGTATGTGCTTTGTTGGTCTCTTGTCAGTCAATATGTGCTTTGCTGGTCTCTTGCCAACTGAGCTAAGCATTTTTATTTTTTTTGGTCCTCCAAAGATAAATAGTAGTAACTCCAAATCCATCTCTGCTTTGATTGCATAATCTTGAGAAGAAGAAGAAAACAAAACAACTATGCAATATAAATACTGTGTACTGTTTCATTCTCAGTTCTTCGTTGCTTTCGTTCAATGGGCTATTTGCTCCATATAATAGCTGACACATGAAAGAATGCATTTATTATCTATTAAAACAAATGAAGGTGGTGCACAAAACAAAACGCATGTCCCGTCCCATGTTCTCTTGTTGTGTACATATTCCTAGTCATTCTTTTCAGTTTTGTCATGTTACTAGAGCCGTTGTTTCCTTTGACTCTTCTTTCTCCTTTTTATAATCTTAACGTCAGATTATTGTAACGACGTCAAAATGATTTTGCCATCGTAGAAGGTTTGAAAGGAAGAATGCTATTTAGGAATTAGGGTGGCATGGGGAAATTCGTCCAGACAGACACGTATGATGTACATGCATGCTTTGAGACCTGATTCTTTCATCTTGACTCAACCAACACAAACTGGTTTTGGTTTGTAGACACCTTCGACCAGTCGCAGACTAGTTTACAGTATGACTATCTATGTGATCTCATGAATATGTAATAGAATTTTCTTTTTCAGATGCTATCTGATTCGGGGCAATTTCGACCAGGGTGGGGGAATTTTGTCCTGCATTTCAGGGGAACTTCGTCCAAACATAAAGAGAACACACTCAACAAAAGGAAAGACTGAAAAATGAAAACCAGAACCAGTAACTGTTTAGTGTTTTCAGGAAGACTAAATATTAACTTTTTCAGCGTAGACCTGGAATTAGAAACAACTCAGATCCAAACACAAAATGTTCCTTTAGAACGCTAGCAGTCATTCTATTTCAGATTTTTTTTTAATCAACTCAATATAAATAAGGTGAGCCCGACCAAAGTGCTTTATTTCCGAAGGCCTAACTGGTCTACAAAGTGGACAATTTTTTTCTCATTGTTTACCCAGCCCATCTTTCGGCTGAGATCAACATTTCCCCATTCCTTTAAATTTTCAACAAGTCCCATTTCTTCATGTTACTGTTAGCGATGTATTAAAAGTGACGGGTAAACAAAAAGGGCGAACTTCCCCCAGGTGGTGTGGGCGAACTTCCCCCAAGTATAATTTATGTTGGTGAAAATTCGTCCAGCTTGAAAATTTACTTTTTATTTTGTGTGAATGTCTTTTTGCTGAAAATAAGTGACATGTATCGATTCATCAACTTATGATAAGTGTGTGAAAACTAAATTCGATAGACTTTTCAAGCACCGAACTTCAAAACAAACAGCTGTGTGCCTGTCTTGTGTATAACCCATGCTATGGTTTGTTGCCAAACGAACAGCCCAGCTCCCATAATAGCACAGTTTTCCCCATACACTACTTGTAAGATTGGTCTCATTGGTTGTTTTGTTTGTGGGCTGATCCATTATGCAGCTGATGTCACAGTTTGGAAAAGTTCACTTGTTCATATGGGCTGATGCATAGTGTTGAGTACAGTTTAGAGGGTGTTTTAGTGGACGAAGTTCCCCCAACTGAGTGAGTGGACAAATTTCCTCCAGGCCACCCTATTAGGACATCATTTCATTGTTCGTCTTGGCAATTTCAAACGGTATCAATTTATTTCCATGTATTTTATGCTGTTCCCCATGAATATTTTAGGGAAATGAAAATACTTCACACACACTATCCAGATTTGAAAAATAAACATTGACAAAAATAATGTGTACGTGACATGTACACAAAACTGAGAAGTTCCGGTATCCTATCAATGATGTCATACTAAAATGCGGGAAAGAACTTGTGAAAACAGTGTTAGTAACACTGCCTGGGAAATTGGAGGCTAAACTTCTCATGTGTTTAGAGGAGATTAACCCACTTGGCCCCAGACCAGCCGCTGCCCTTTCGCTACAAAATCCCATGCGAAGGGAAGTAACTGTGTCAAATGATCCCAGTATACAACTTTAAAAATCAGTAATAAACACCTAACAAAAGTTTCAGCTCACTTTGTATTTTCCCCAGTTTGTGAATACAGTGTTTTTGTATATATCCAACAGGCTTTGATTTTTTTCACTAAAAATTAAAAGCATTAAAAAAAAAAAAAATCCTGTCAGAAATGTCCACCTCTGAATGTCAGGTTTTTGGGTGCCTACAGGGTAACCAACCTTGCAAAATTTCCAGTTTGAATCTCCAAAGATGGAGCTCCGTGAGTTTGTTAGGGTGCCCACGGTAAGCAACTGAACCAAATTTGCAGTTCAAATCTCAAAGGATGAAGCTCTGACACCATTGCTAACAGCAGGGCTTTTGTTTATTTTCATGCATCTATCATGTGTCCATCTCACAATTTTGAAAATTCACAGCATGTCTCAAACTCCACTGAACTTCGAACAAAAGACATTGCTGGAAGTAGTAAACAATAGCAGAAATGAGGCTACAAGTCTCGCGAGAATCCCGTTCCTATTTGCATACGCCAAGATGCTAGTATGGATTGTCTGCTAGCCGGCCACTACTGGACAGTCTGGGGTTACGCTGTAAGGCAAAAGAGCGGGCGGTGACGGGCTGTCTGGGGCAAAGTGGGTTAAACGAACATGATCCGCATTAAAAGTTTTGTGATTGAACGTGCCGTTGATTTTACAACGATTTTAGAAGAGGACTTTCCCAGATAGTGTTACTAACACTGTTTTCACGAGTTCTTTCCGTGTTTTAGTATGACATCGATAGGGTACCGGAACATCTCAGTTTTGAGTACATGACACGTATAAATTAGTTTTGTCAATGTTTATTTTTTAAATTCATTTTCCCAACCTTTTCATGGGGAACAGCATAAAACACGGAAATTAGTTGATATTGTTTGAAATTGCCAAGACAAGCGATGAAATGATGTCTAATAAATAGAGTTCTTTTGAACATTTCATGTGTTTGGATCAGTGAAATCAGCGATAGCAAAATAATTTTGATGTCTTTACAATATTAATAATTTGACGTCAGTATTAGGGAAGAGTTGAAGGAAACAATGTCAGTAGTTTTACTGATGTTAAGAATGACAAAACTGAAAAGAATGACTAGGAATATGTACACAACAAGAGATCATGGGACAGGACATGTTTTTTGTTTTGTGTGCCGCCTTCTTTTGTATTAATACAATAATAGATCATAAATGCATTCTTTCATATGGAGCAAATAGCCCATTGAACGAAAGCAACGAAAAACTGAGAATGAAACTGGTGTTTATATCTTCATAGTTCTTTTCCGTTGTTTCAAGATTATGCAATCAAAGCAGAAATAATTTGGAGTTACTCTCATTTTATCTACCAAAAGAAAAAGGACGTTTAGCTCGATTGGCAAGAGGCCAACAACATAGATACAGATCGTGGCTGGTAAACCTGGATGACCATCTTCTTGATATTGATAGTTACGTTGACTTGGGCCATGAATGTCAACAAAAAACCGGGGACCATGTGGTGAGGTGGAGAGCTGTGCACAAGGTTAGACGTCTGCGATAGAAAACTGGCGAAGCTGTTATTGGACAAGTAAAAGGAAAGGTTCCTGATACTTCATTTTTGATTGATAGGAGTAGTGAACCAGAACCGTACGTTTAAATATTCTACTACTACCTGTTTGCGTACCGTGTGTGTTTCTGGCATGCCACCGGCCAGTAGGTTTTTCTTTTCTTTAATTATTATTAGAAAATGGTGTCTGAAATATTTCCTGTAGTAGAATCGGAGCAATACGCTGAGAAACATTCGTCACCCAACTCGCTGCACCTCAGTCCGTCACCGAGCATTATTAGTAAACAGCAGCTACTGGTCTCATCCATTATAGTGAGGTACACATTGCACGATTAGGAGATTTTTTATTCAAAGAAAGATATAAAATTATTCACAAAATGGTCAGTTAAGTCGCTCGACACGCCTGAACAGAATAGGTGCCTGAGACAACACTATTGTCAGTTGTTTGCAGGCTGAGTCTACAAAAACGTGTGTAAAACAACAAAATGTAACGATGTAATACACATTCCATAAATAGCTGCACCCTGTGGAGAGATCCCCAGTTTATTTTATCGCCCAGACCATTACTGTCATATCGAGCAAATAAGCCAAAATTTGCAGCAAGTAAGTTTTATCACATTTGTATCTTACAGTGTGCATATGCGCCATTGATTTTTGATCTAGATCTAGTTTCCGAGTAACGAAGCACTCGATCGTGCACTCGCCTTTTACAGACTTTAAATAAAACTAGAAATTTTGCCTTCATTCGCTAGAATGAATCTGTCGATTATGATGAGTTTGGCAAGGTACGCAATTTCCGGTCAGTCTGATACGGAGACCGATTCTTCTCTCAGATACGGTTTTGTTGGGATTTGGTTTCAAATTAATTATCACTCTTCAGAAAAGCATGCACATTTCATTCACAGACAGGGCGCTTCTGACTATAAGGTGCAGAGATAAGACTTGAGGGTGAAACAGTATGGCAGAAAAGTCAGAAAATTACGGCACCTTATGTGTTTATTTCATCATTGTCCAGATTCTGCCCGTCATTGGCTTGACTTGTAGTGCCGAGGTGGAGAGGAGCACAGGGCCACGGCTGAGATGACACCGAAGATTGTCAGCTGTGTAGCTAGCTGTACGATCTTTGATAACACTGAGTTTGTTGAGTGACGTGACAGCCACAGTGAGCCATAACTTGTTAAATCTGTGTTCAGTCATTTTGACGCAGCGATGTGGCCAAAACGTTTACAGCACCCCAAAAATGCAATATTTACACAAATTTTGTTCAGTGAGCACAATCCCTGTATAGTAATTTATATAAAAATAGAATTTGGGTCAGAATAGTTTTCTGTTAATAATAACTATTGAAGACTATATAACACAATGGGGCCTGGGTGTGTGGTGGACAGGTTGGCTGGTTCTCTGATTATCATTAGTTTAATTATGCAAATAAGTATTTCATGCTCAGTCGTGGCTATCACATCACTGACCAATATCACTTAATTTAGACAGCAGGTATTGTCCAGGGATTAACTATCAATAGTACAGCATTATTGATATTGGGGCGTTAGCTAAGTTAGGTTGATAATGACCAGCACGAAGGCCCACCACTCCAAGGAGCAGCCTGATAAACTGAACTGGTGACCATCACGCAATGGTCCGGGGGGGGGGGGGGGGGTCACGGTTAAACTTTGGTCCTCCTGTCCACTATATTACCTGGGGTGATTTTGAAATCGAGAGCCTTTTGGGACGACAAAGAAAGAACCTTGAAACTGTTTCTCGTTCACCCAGCCTCTCTGTTGACTGGAAAGGCACTCTGTCTAGTCTACTCCTGTTGTGCAACACTATGCAGCATCAGCATCATGAGAGTGGACTTTCATTATAGGCCCCAGTGTATCTCACAGCTTGTGGTTGACATTCAGTGACATTATATTTAAACTTTTAACATCTGAACTCGTCAGGGTGTGTAGTGATGGCAGTGCGAGAATGCCTTCAGACAGTGATGTTATGGTTTCAGTGACTTGCACTCTGCTGGTAGGAGTAGGGCAGCTGTTCCAGTGTGTTATGACCTTCTGGTATGTAAGTTAGTCAAGTGAGTGCAGACTAAATCACTCAGTCAGATGTTCGAGTCTGACACTGATTTGACAGAACTGGCTTTAATGACTTAAGCAGTTGTAGAACTTGCACTGTACTGGAGGTATTATGTATGACTGAGGATGGCAGTTGTAATGTATTGTGTGCTGGTTGACTGGGCAGTCAGTGTGCCCGATAGAAATTTTAATTTTGACCCCCTGTCAAAAAATCCAATGGTTGAACTGTCTAAATTGGGGGTCACAACACTTAAGTAGCCTATATGAATATTCAGTAGCAACTGTTTTTGTATTAAAAATACTACAACAAAATCACACCACAAATGCTACATCATTATTAATCTTCACGTTTACAGTCATTTAGTACATGACACCCAAAATCCTCACGCGCACGCATAGATAAGAGAACTGCGCGGGCCGCAAGGAACACATGCTATCGCTACAATGAAATCGGCCCTCTGGACCACAAAATGGCTGACAATTGTGTTTCCTTGGCCCGCACAAATACAGTTTCCTCAACAATAACTAAACTAATTAAAACATGAAAAACATCAAATGAAAGCTACAATTACAACCTTTTAAACCGTATAAACAAAATGTACACACATGACTTATTTAATTTACAACAAGAGTGGGAAGCGTGGCTTGCACCTGTCTATAAACAGATTCGTTCAACTAAATCACAACTAACACAATGTACAAAATATAACTGTCAATAAAACTTACATCAGAATAAAGTGCACGCTCCCACGGTTAAAATGGTACATAACAATTACAATACAATGCTCTGTAAGAGAAGCAAGACACACTCAAAGACTAGCACTAAAACAATCGGTGCAAACTTTTGCCTGGGGCGCGTTATTTTAGTCGCAGCAGCGCTGATAGTGATATCAAGTAGTCTATGAATGTAACTTAGCTTCTACAGTACACAATACTCAATAAGTTAATTTCAACCCAAAATAAACACTAAACATGAAGTCAGCTAAGCAAAATACTATACGACAAAGCATTGGTCGACATAGAATTACTTTAATCGAGTCAAAACAACGATTCACTACTATAATAATAATGGAAATTTGTAAAGCGCCTACCGTGCGGCTCAAAGCGCTGAACAAGCATAGTATAACACACATAATGTACACCGAGATGGAAAAATGTTAGTATAAAAGTGTTAATATACATCTTTACAAATCTATAATAATGTGAAGGTGAAGAAATTGCAAATTGTACAAATCCTCCTCTCCTCCTCACCCCCTCCTCTCTTGTTCTCTCTGGTTCAGTGTGATGAGAAAAATCTTCTTCCACTCACTGTTTTGGTGTCTGGGTACTTGTATTTCTCGTAAACAGTTCAAGTCCCTGGCTTGTAAATTACAAAATTGAATGCAGAAGCAGAAAAATATTGCCATACATTACATAATTTCAAAATAAATGGGACAAGAACTAGTAGAAATAGCAGTGTTCTCTGACATTGTACAGTGTACATATTCATCCTTCATGAGAAGTTATATAGACAAACTGATAGGCAATGCCATTTGTTAAAATGCAGGTTAGGTTGGCTGTTGATGAATTAACTTTATGAATTAATTTGTCAGTGCTGGTAGTAATGTGTGATTATTTATGTCACTTATTGTAAGTTGAACATTTTCCACTCTTCTTTGAGTAGCTATGCTCACTGTCTTTGAAGGAATCACTAGTCAAGCAGCTTAGGATCACATTCAAAAGCCTCATACCTTGAGTCTGACAGTGTGTGTGTGTGGCTAATTTTAAGAAGGAGGGGGGAAGAGGGAGAAACTGTAGTAGAAACTGTCATATTTTGATTATATAAGCCCATACAGTGACCTTGACCTTGAAGATAGAATCCCATTTTTTCGCATGACATTCTGGCTCATGGTGGTGCACCACAATACCAAGTTTGGTTACAAAAGATTGCAAACAAACACTCTGCTGAGTGGGAACAAATGTGTTGCGAGTGTTACATCCCTCACCCCTGAAGACACCACATTGCTTTCCCTTTTTTAGTAAAATAATACACCACACACAGCGCAAAAAGAGGCCCAAAGAGGGCATGTGTCAATGTGATAGAGACTGAGATATCAGGGTGGGTGTATGTATATGTGTGTGTGTGTGCGGCAGTGATATGGTGTGTGGATGTGTGTGTGAAGGCAGACTGTATAATAGTGATTATACTTGTGCCTATTTTTAGTATTAATCATATTAATGTGTGTGATGCTGTTTATTTTACAGTGCATTTCTATAACCAGTATTATTCTGTTTAATATATACTTATGATAGCAATATCGCCTGTTTGTTGTTGCACTCTCTTAAAATTTAATCATTTGTACATTGTCATTAAAAAAAATTTTTTAATGTGTTAAACTATCTTTGTTCTTTTTGAACGCATCCTTTATGTGTCATGCCATCATCATCATCATTCTCCTCAAGCCTTCATTTATTTCATTTGTCATCTCATTTTTCATTGTTTAAGTGTTGTTTCATAGCTTGACAAAGGCAATTACCCCCCAAATTTGCAGATTATGTGTCTGTGTCATAACAAATAAGCATTCTTTTGAACGTTTTATGTGTTTGGATCTTGTTTTAGAACACTAGCACTTTTTGTAGCAGTCATTCTTGCTTCAGATTTTTATTTATGTTGTTTTGTTGTTGATTTTTGGTGTTGTTTCGTTTTGCTTGTTTCTTTAAATGGAATAAGGAAGTACTTTGCTTGACCTGACAAATCAAAATGGCAGACTACTGACAAGCTTAATGGTAAACACACCACCAAACCACAACAGTCTAAAAGACTATAGTCTGCAGCAAATAAATCAGACAACTGCAGACTAAGCCTCAATAGCACAGAATTGATAAAACGGGGAAGAAAATAAGGGTGGGGTGGGATGGGGGAACCAACCCTAACCTAGTCTCTGACGAGGTTCAACACTTATTCCTCACTGCAGCATCACAAATGGAACTGAAATGTGAAATTCTGCCTGATGTTTGAACCGTAATATATTTATGTAACTGATAATAATAATATGGAATTTATAGCGCCCATTCAGTGACACAAAGTGCCTTGTCATTTAATTAAAGAAAAGCATGGGATGCATAAATACTCAGCAGGTGCTCAAGCTTCT
This sequence comes from Alviniconcha marisindica, assembly GCA_018857735.1. Taxonomy (NCBI): domain Eukaryota; kingdom Metazoa; phylum Mollusca; class Gastropoda; family Provannidae; genus Alviniconcha; species Alviniconcha marisindica. Next base: position 948,992 of record JABMCL010000509.1, on the reverse strand, counting down.
TTCTCAGGCAATGGATTGAATGAACCGGAAATTTTACTAAGTGTGTAAAATGATTCAGTCTGTTCAAATCTTAGTATGTCAGTGACAGCACATTCCCCCCTACGTCCTCTTTGGAGGAGTTGTAGAACTTTGTAGTCAACTGATTGGTTGTTGCTGTGTGACTGAGATAAACAAAAGGGGTCTGTTATTTGCTTTTTTCTGCACTTCTATCCCTGTTATACACATTTTTGTTTCTATTGGATCACACACACAACACAACCATCTAGAATAACAGGGTTGTTGTTTGATTCCCCTTTACCCATCTCCTGTCTTGTTTTTTTGCCTAGTCCGCTTGCTTTTTCTGTCTCTTGTCATTTTTCTGCTAATGGTCCCGTCAGGAGGCCAGACCTTTTTCCAGAAAAAACTCAAAATGTTTTTGTTAAAGGCTTTTTTTTTGTATTTTTTTTTTTTGTATGGCTCTTCTCAAACATCTAGGAGAAAGTTGGTAGATGGTATGCACAGTTTGTTACCATATGACGGTGGTATTTGCCATTATATGCTTTTATTTAATGCCGTTTAATTTTGCGTTATTTCTGTTCCTTTTCAAAATATCTTTCCTTAATCTGATACCATTATCAATAAATTAGAATATGTCCTCTTTAGCAGGGACTAACTCTTCAGTTTTTTTGTTTGATTGTGTATAATATGTATGTTTTATGTTTGTGTAGGGATTGGTTTTGTGGATTGACTTGAGAAAAGGTTTATATGACTTACCAGAAGAGTTTTTGAAATGAGCATTTGATTATGACAGAGTTTGATTGTCCTGAAGTGCCCCTGTGTGGTTGACAGGATGTCAAAATCCAGTTACTAATTACCTAACAGGGGTCGCGCTCATTGGGCATTGCAAAATTTTGCGTAAATATTGCATTTTTCGGGTGGCGTACTTATTTTAGCCACATCGCTGCGTCACCGTACGCAAAATGACAATACCGATTAAACAAGTTATGCCTCACTGGTGGATGCCGTGTCACTCAACACTAGATCTGACTAAGTGCCAAAAGGTGGGTCTGCAATGGGTGACTTGGTTGTGCTGAGAATAAAAGATGTTTAAACAAATATTTTGTCATTAGTGTGGGTTGAATGTGTTGAAAATGAACAGGATATAGTTGAAATAATCGCAGAAATTTTGAAGGGGTTTTGGGGAAATTTTCCCGTTAAAGTGTGATTTTACTGCTGAAATTCAACCACAAAAAAGGGACGGGAAGCCCCGTTTTCGGCGTGGTTTGGTTAAAGAAAAAAAGGGAAAAAGTTATATTTATCCATCTGTTATGTTCGCGAAAGATCGTTTTACAAGATCCATGCATCAGAAAAATTTCCCAAACTTAAAAAAGCATATCGAACTTTTTTTGTCGGACGTCATCTGTGTCGTAATACGAAACGCGAATTTTTGACAACAGACTAAAAAAACTCTGACCCTTGAATGAGCGGAAGTGACTCATATGACATCAGACTCGGGTCAATCACCGGCTTTAAAAAGATTTAACCAAACAACTTTCGTTACATTAAAAAAATTTCCCCTCTCCTAAAACCGTACATATGACGTCCGACTATCTAAAAATTTTTGGAGCGAAAAAAAAAACATTATAGGTTTACACTTGTCAACAAACACGAAGGTCCCAGGGGTGCCCTTTCCCGGTCACATTTGATTTGAATGGCGTCGAAGGAACTTCTGCTGCGAACATTGAAAGGTACGTCGCAATTATTTGTGAGGCTGACGTCCGACCATTCTTGACGTCCGATCACAATTTTACACCTTTATTTTATTAAATCAGAAGTTAATAGTTATTTAGATGATTTTTTGTGTTCAGGTTAGAGCGCAGTAGGACGAAGTGTCTTTTTTACGCAACGGGTGAGATTTGCGGTGGCTGAGTTGTGCTAGTATCGAATGAAGAATTATATTGCAGCATGAGCTCTTGCTGTAATTTGACGTCCATCCCCATGTGGCGTAAAACTAACTTCCAGTTCACAGGCGACATTTGTGAAATATGACAGTTGCCATCCCAACATTGCATAGCCTTCGTTTGACAAGTCGACCTGTGAAATCGGGGAGGCCAGTAATAACTTTAAAAAAAATTTATTAAAAAATTACGAGGATTAAGTGGGGGTGGGGGAACGTCAGGGTTACCCCAAAATTTGGTGCTGATGACATTTGACACCTTTTTGTTTAAGTTTTGTAAGGCTAAAGATCATTTACTGATGGTTTAGTAAGTACTCCTAGACTTTTTATTTTGCTTGTTTGGTTTTAGTTTAGGTTTGATACTTTAAATTTTATTGAATTTTTCAGATTTTAGGATACATTATTTTGTGGATGGAATTTTTTTTTATGATGTTTTCATGTTTTTGTTATTGTCTTATTATTTCAGACCAATAACTGCTGACAGACCAGGAGTGGACAAAATTGCCCCTGCTATGAGTATGACCTTGATCTCAACCCCCCATTCAGTAGCAGCACTGTGCCTGAAGACTGAAAAACCCCCTTATCACACCGTCTTTAAGAATGCTACCATTCAAAAAATTTTTTCCGACCAATTTCCATCACAAGTGTCATCTGCAACTAGTGCAAGATCCTCCATATTGTCATCATAGCATCATGCACTAAGACAACATCATCATAGTCCTGAAAAACATGGCTTCAGATGTGGTTGCTCATGAATGGAAACCCAACCCCCTTGGGGCCTAACACAAAATCAGTGAACTCGCAATGACTTCGGGGCAGGAAACTGGTAGACCTTTGGGCGGGCTTCTCCGGCCTCTTCAAAAGTTGGGGTTTCCCTTATGGGATCACCGGTAAACAAACACATGGATCAAGAGCTTCCTGAGAGATCAAAAAGCTGTCATGTTGATGGTATGAAGTCGAACTTTGTCCCATGGGCTCAGAGGGTTAAGGCAGTTTCTTGGCCCAGAATTGTTTGTCCTTCATCGCAAACCCAGCTGAAAAGCCTCCCCAGTGGTTGTTTGAAGTGACACCTCTGTCGTGCCCCATCTCCACAGCTGAAGATCAAGCAATACTCCAAAATGATCTAAACAATTTCTGTAGGGTAATGAGAAAGCAGATGGAACATGTGCTTCTACCCGGACAGATGTGACATCCCAAGTGTTACTAAAAGCAAGAGGAAACACTACCATGCTCTGCTGGCCAGATTCAAGTCAGTCAACAGTACTCACTTCTTGGGTGTCACACTGACCTCAGACCCACCTGGGAGACACATCAACATCACCAAAAAGCAAGCAGGACCCTGGGTTCTGGGAAGAAACCCCGAAGATGCCCTCTTTAATAAAAAAGGCCCCGGGGTTTTCACACCAGTCCCGGAATATGCAAGCTCTATCTGGACCCAAACAACAACCCGATCAACCGCCCAGAGTCTGTACAGCAAAAGGGAGCATGGTGGACACCACAGAGATCTGCAGGATATCCAGTGTCAACAACATGCTGACTGGTGACTAGGCTGACCATATTCCAACATAGGTGCAGGAAAGCAAGACTGGTGAACTTTTATAATTCCCCCCTCACCATGGGTCCATAGCCACGACACCAAGTGAATAACAGGTGACTATCCCAGATCACAGGAGCCCATCATTCCCATTCCCTGTTAACCCAGTGCCCTCCTGTCAAGTGTCATACTGACTCAGGAAATTCTTTTTCCCAACGCAATCAAGGGTTGGAAGCCCACTGAGGATGTGGCTGCTGTCCCACCCTTGAGATTTTTTTCACTCTTCCAAAATCAGTACCTTGGAGTAGGCCATGCCCCCCCAAATAAGTAGTGTTGATGATGGTGGGCTAGGGCTGTGCCGGGCAGGGTTTTCCCCCCCGGGAAGCAGCTGGATTGACCTAGTGACATAAAAAAATTCAAAGTTGTTTCATGTTTGTTTTTAAAGTTTTTTTTTTTCTTGTGCGTGGTTTTGGGGTCTTTCTCTTGAAACATTCTTTTTTTTATACTGTAGGGGGTGGTTGGTGAGACTTCTGTTAAATGTTTTTGTTTTGACTGAAGTATGAGATAGCCATCGGAAGTGCCAACAGGGGTTTCAATGCTATAATTACAAGCCAATTTTATGTAATGCCTATCAAAAGGAAGTTGCATGCAGTACTCTGGATACTACTAGTACATACTACTTTACTACTTATTTTATTTTTTGAAGAGAAAGTTTAATGTTGTATGTCAAGTCTTATGACTTCGCAAACTGATGTTGGCATTTTATGATTCTGCGTAAAAAAAAGCCCAACAACTAAGTTAAATGTCACTGTGTTTAAAATTTTTTTTTTACATTTGTAGTTGAAGGAAAAGAGAAACTTTAATAATTATTGCACTGTCAAATCACATTTATGACATTGTCTACTTTGCAATGTGATGTTTGACATTTTGTAGTTTTTTTTTGCTAGTAAAAAGAAACAAATTCCTCAAAAATGACTTTCCAGTGTGTCTTTACCTGCTAGAATGTCGAATGGCAGAATGGATGAAACTTTGTGTTTTTTTTTTGTCAGAAAGAAAAAGGGAAAAATTTAATTATGTCGGATGTCAGGTATTGGACAAACAGTACATGCAATATTTTTGTAAGAAGTCAGGCTGCAATAAATTTATTTAAAAAAACTTATGAGGACTCCTTAAACTGTTTTAAAATGGTTGGGAAAAAAAAAATTTTACCAGCCATACGTAGCACTTTTGTGTCCAATCCCCGACTCCGACAAATACACTTTTTTATCTTTTAAAATTGTTTTCTCAAAAAAATAATAAAATCGTTATCTTTCCCCTTTGAAGTGATAACCAAATAAAATAAACATTCAAAACCTACCTTTTATTTATTTCATACTTTTTCCGACCTGCTTTCCCCTTTTTATAAAACCGGGATTAGTCATCTACTTAAACTCAGGTCATCTAGCCGTTCAAATTAAAGGGGAGAATCTGGACAGCAAATAAAACGGTGGGTCCCCCTAAGCTGAATTTTTTGGGTTGAGCGACATGAAACCTTTCCTAAAATCTTATATGCCCTTTTTGTTGGTAAACCCCCGTGTGTGAATAAAATTCCCTACTTTTCCCCAAAAAAAATAAACGTTAATTTGAAACCAAATTCTAAAGAACCCCTATAGATCTGGGAAAAAGATTGGTTCCCGTATGGCTGGGCCCGACATTTTGCCGAACAATCGTGATATTTTCCCGGGCAATTTAGGGGGACCGATCCCAGAAAGGGAAATTTGGGAAACCCCCCACAATGCCTACTTTGTCAGCGGTAATATTATCAGAATTTACTCAAAGGTAGAAGACTACGAAATCGAAAACAAAACAGGTGTCGACACCAAATACGAATGAGAGAAAATGGTGGCAGCCTCACTTCAACTTCATCTCGTTACTAAATCCCGTGGTAGACGAGAACTGGGTTTGCCGACATCGTCTGCTGCAGTTGTTCCTTTAAAAATGATGCCGTGTACGATGTTCCGATTGTCCCTAATATGCTTTTAGCATCTGAGGACATTAAGCAAAAACTCAAGAACTCAAGATGTTCCGATCTATTCAAACTTTTTCTGTGAACGGCAAATTTACTGAACGTTATCACATTTTTTGTGCACGGATAGACCTTTTTACTATTTTCGCCTGCTCACGTTATAGACCGTGAGCTACAATCAGGTTACTTCGTCATTTTGGCTTTGTAATGTGCGTTAATTCTAGGTTATACTGTACGCATTTTTCGTGTCATTGACGCAAAATACGTAATGTTTCGCATCGGTTGACGCAAATCTCTAAAAGGCAGCGCGACCCCTGCCTAACATTTAACACAATACAACGCATACACACACGCACGCACACACACACATACACACACACACACACACACACACACACACACACACACCGCAACGTAACAAATATACACAGAACATGCAAATAATACATATTAGTGGAGGACTTTAAAAATAAAAGTAGGTTGTTGTTTTTAAAAATAATTATTTAAAGCACCTTTGGTTAAGACACTTGTTGCAGTTAAAGGTGTAATGCAAAAATTATCCATTAACATTATCTGGATGATGTTCCCCTGGATAATTATTTATGAAATGGTTTACATTTTGTGCTCTCAATACTTTTCAGGTGTTCCTATTCTGCCAGCACCCTGCACTTGACAGTGTGTAACACCCTGCTACGCTACCCACCAGCTCACCAAGCTAGTGACCACTCAGACTGCTCACCTTCTTTGCTGTCATGTCTGGCCTTCGGTTTTTCATCATGCCTCTCACTCATTCCAGAGCATCATTGTGGGTTCATCAACTTCATAAATTCTACCACTGCAGCTTTAGGTGTGAAGGTCATCTCACTTTTTGTTCGAGGCCAGCTTGTCAGTTCAGTCACACTCACAGTCCTGCATTCTCAGCCAAAACCACATCCTTCAGGCAGGCTTTGTACAGATACAGAAACGAGCCCAGAGCTTATGGGAGTACCATCACCACTGAAAGCCAGCCAAAGGATGTTGAGTTGGGATCGGAGGGTTTGGTGATCCAGTTGGATGGGAGGGAGGTTATGGTGCCATTGGTGTGGCTTAGAGATCACTGTCGATGCCCAGTGTGTTACAACACTGTGCTGTTCCAGAAGAATGTGGACTGCTACTCCTTGGGCAATCTTGCTGTGATGGAGAGTCAGGTGGATGGTGATACACTGTCAGTGAAATGTAAGGGGCCTGTGTGTGTTCATGTTGTGTGTAACTTGTCTGTTGTTATGTGTGTTTTTATGGTGTATGTAATTTGTATCTGTGTTTATGGTTTGTGTAGTGCCTGTGTGTTATTGTTATGTGTAATATTGTGTTTTTCATCTGTGTTTATAAATGCGTACATGTGTAACATGTATGTAGGTGTGCGCCTTTCATGTGTGTTTATCTTATGTGTTACATGTATGTTTTTCGTATGTTTATGTGTGTCCATACATGTATGTGTAACTGTAAGAGCACAATGTAGAAGTTCAGTGCACAGACATCAGAACTTAGTATTTGGGTCATTCTCCTGAAAACTGGACCAAAGAGGGTGCTGCTTTCCTAATGAAAGAAAATTAAAAAATTAAAATAAATCTAAAACAAACTTTTTTTTAACCATCACTATTATATTTCTGATGTAATGTTTTTGGAGAAATAAGGGAAATGCCACAGTGTGTGAATGCATAATTATTTCTTGTGCTATGAGTCTTTTTTGGTACAAGTCATGACATTTTCATGGAAGTCATTTGTGACGTGGCTAATGGATAGTTAGCTGATTGCAGATATTTCTTTGAAAACATTCATGATTAAATAAAAACAGATTTCATGACAAATAAGGGGGCTAACTCTTACATAAAAAATAATGTTTATTGTGTGTTGCTTCCTACTAACAGCTCCAAACAATAAAAAGATGATCAGTATCCTGCACATTACTGATAGTGTCTTCTCAGTATGTATTAGTGCTGTCACGATATTGTGATTTGTTCATAACAGAAACTTAAGAACTTTCTTTATTTCATTTGCTTGATACATTACCACATCTCCCCTTGTCTCTTTTGCTTGGTTAATGACATGAGAGAAGATAAATAAATTACATTTCTTTAGGGGTGGTTTACATGGTATCTTAAAATGGTGTAATGTGTGAGCATACAAAAGAAATATTTCTGTTAGTACCATTGACTTCAGACCTAACCTAATAGATGAATCCACATCAGCTGACTTAGGGCAGCAACTTTTGACCTCTTTTTTATGCTATGTATGTTGCATTATTTGCGTACAAAAATGAAAGCACTGTGGTGAGGGCAGTAATGCATGAGACAAATATTTGTGCCCAGTCAGTTGAACATTTTTAGGCAACCTTTTGTAACCTAACTTGGTATGTGGTGCACCATCATGAGCCGGAATGTTGTGCGAAAAAATTGGAATTCTATCTTCAAGGTCAAGGTCACAGTGAGGGCTTATGTAATCAAAATATGCCAGTTTCTACTATATATTTTATTAGTTCTAAACTAATGTCTTTTGCAAACAAACTCAGTTTGATGGTAGATCATCACAAGCAAAAACTTGTCTGGTGAAATTTTTTGATTGCTGTGTTCAAGGTCAGTGTCACAGCCAAGGTTAAACATCTCAATTAATGTTAGTTTTACTCAGGACGTAAGAGGATGTGGCTTGGGTGACTGGACCAGATTGCTGCCACTCTTGGCCATCCTAATATCTCAAGCAGGGGTCAATACCAGTTCCAATCAAGAAAATGTGGACAGAACATTGCTTTTGTAATAAATATACTTGGTTGTTAAATTTATTAGTCAGTGGTTCAAGTGTGTGGTTGCTGTATCCTTTTGTACTTGTAACGGTGTCTACATAACATGTGATGCAGATGAATAATTAATTGTAATTGGTTAGTAAATAATAAGCAAGAAACAAATACTGCTCTGTCATGCATATGTAAGGTTCAGAACAAGTTAGTGCAGCACATCCCCACTCCTCCAAATTACTTTGCAAAAGAAAAGAAAACTAAAGAAAAGAAATGTGTGATCAGTTTTGTGCATGTCTGTACTTCAAAGAAGAAAATTAAAGCAAACTTTTTAAAGAGCCAGAAAGTATATAAAAAATATTTGTAAAAAGTAAGAAATTACAGATACGCCTTCATTAATTATGAATATTGAAGATTAATAATAGTAAAGGCAAGAATCAAACTGGCCACTGAGCCTACTTTATTGATGCATTTCTGGTGTCTTCTGTATCATGCGAGACACTGGCTGATGCTGTAATATAAAGTTTCGTCACCCTTTCAGTTTATGTCTTATGTTTCTGTACATGAGAGATGTCAAGCTTTCATTTCCAAATAATAACATTAAAAAAATTCACATTTTGAATCATTACCCTCAGTATCACAGTTTTGACCAGTTATCAGGAGAATGACCCATTTTGGATGTAGAAATTAAGAGGGAGAAATTTTGGTTGATGTATGTGGTTTGTTTAAATGAAATGAAATTTGACTTTGTACAAACTTCATGTTAATTATTTTGAAATTAGTTTGTACTGCATTGGTTGTACGTTTAAAAAAAAAAGCCAAAGAATCACAGTGTTAGTTAAAACTTAGATTGATCATTCAGTGTCAGTATATAACAGTATAGCATGATATTCACTCAGCAATGATAATGAACACTTCTTGAGTGCTGCATCTCCATGTGAGCCCTAAGCTCTTCGCAATGGCAACTAGCAGACAACATGTTGTCAGGAGAGAGATAGCTCCTCCCGTTCAGTGACATACCTCTGACAAATCTATAAACAGATGTAAAGTAAGAGAGAAAAGATCTGCCCACAGATGTATGGTCCAACAAAAGTGAGGCAGCACCCATGTGTTTGAAAGTTTACTGGCTGACATTTAGATTGTTTTGCCCTACCAGCTATCACTTTATCAAAGACATGACCAGTGTCATAGGGCGTTGCAGAAGAAAAACAAACAAACAGGAAGCAAAACAAAGCCTTCCATGAATGCTTGGTAGACATGTTTCTGGTGTCTCATGAAAAATAAAGAAGAAGAAACTGAAAGCAGTTTGCCCATTTCAGGGCAAGATGGCCACACTTCACTGTTCAGTCTGCAGTGGCTAAGTCGCAACCTTCACTCAATGGGCACTAAAGTGGAACACTTGTTGTGGGATGGGCTGCGCATGAGCAAAGAGCAGCTGCCAACAACATTATTTGATCATCACATGAACTTTGAGGATGGTCTGAAGAACACCTTGAAGAACATCCTCAAGTATGGCTTCTGCGTTGTTGATGGGGTAGGCATTAAATTTACTCCTCCATCAGGAATAGGAAATGTTTCAAACAAAATTGACTGCAAGATAAGTTGTTTTAACTTTTTCATTGTTTTCATGTGAGAGACAGAAAGGTATCTTTAACAATACAAAACTTGTGTGTGTGTGTGTGTGTATATATATATATATATATATATATATATATATATATATATATATATATATATATATATATGTCTTGTTTTGAATAAGAGAGACAGGGAATTATATATGGTTTGCAGATTTGAACAGGTGTAAGATTTATATAAAGAAAAATAGAATAATCTGTTGATTTGCTGGTTTTGTGACAAAGAACAGTAGAATGTCTGTGAATTTGCCAGTTCCAGCATGTATAAGTTAACTATAAGGTTTGTGTGGGAAAACAGTAGAATATGTGGATTTTTTTACTTCAGCAGGTCAGGTTTGTATGGAAAAACTGTATTCATCATTCATGATTTTCTGATTTGTATGGAAAAAAGTTTAGTAGAAAACTATTGAATGTTTTCTTCTTCTTTTTTTCTTCTTTTTTTTTGGGGTGGGTGGGTGGGGGGGCCTAAAAGCATACAGTTGACAAAAACATCACTTGTGTTGTGCCCAGACCCCACCCACGGCAGAAGGCACTGAGGCAGTGTCACGTCGCATCTGCTTGATTCTGGAGACAGTATATGGTGGCCTTAACACCATGGTATCAGGGGATTTTTCCCACAGTGACACTGCCTACAGCAAATTGCCTTTGGGAGCTCACACCGACACCACCTACTACACCCTGCCTGCAGGGTAAGTGTTCACACCAATGCCACTTACTACACCCTGCCTGCGGGGTAAGTGCTCACACCGATGCCACTTGCTGCACCCTGCCTGCCAGGTAAGTATTCACACTGATGCCACTTACTGCACTCTGCCTGTGGGGTAAGTGCTCACACCGATGTCACTTACTGCACCCTGCCTGTAGGGTAAGTGCTCACACTGCCACCACTTACTGCACCCTGCCTGCAGGGTAAGTGCTCACACTGCCACCACTTGCTGCACCCAGCCTGCCAGGTAAATAATAATAATAGGGAATTTATAGAGAGCTTTCAGAGACTCGAAGCACTTTACCATGCCTGTGGGGTAAGTGTTCACACTGATGCCACTTACTGCACCCTGCCTGTAGGGTAAGAGCTCACGCTGCCACCACTTACTGCACCCTGCCTGCCCACTTACTGCATCCTGCCTGCAGGGTAAGTGCTCACAGTGCCATCACTTACTGCACCCTGCCTGCCGGGTAAATGCTCACGCTGCCACCACTTGCTGCACCCTGCCTGCAGGGTAAGTGCTCACACTGCCACCACTTACTGCACCTGCTAGGCAAATAATAATAATAATAATAATAGGGAATTTATAGAGAGCTTTCAGAGACTCAAAGCACTTTACAATTTAATTAGAGAAAAACATGCAACCTGCAAATGCCCATATAGAAATCAATGGCATATCTTGATATAAACAAATGAACAGAAAATGTAAATAAACATAATCATAAACTAAGTGTGCAAGTTTTTTACACACTTCCAGTACCTCTGCATTCTTTGTGCTCTGTAAAAGCCTGGGTCTTTGGCAGCTCCTGTGAACACTACTACTGTACTAGACTGCTGCAGTTGGGTAAGTACTCGGGTCTTTTGCCTGTTGGGTAAGTACTCTGGTGTTTTTGGCCAGGTGGGTAAGTACTCATTTTTTTTGCCAGTTGGGTAGGTACTTTAGTGTTTTGTGCCAGTTGGCTAAGTACTCTGGTGTTTTGTGCCAGTTGGGTAAGTACTCTGGTGTTTTTTGCCAGTTGGGTAAGTATTCTGGTGTTTTCTGCCAGTTGGGTAAATACTCATTTCTTTTGCTGCTCGTGTGACCCCACCTTCTGGACCATGGCAGTTGAGTGAGTAATCAGGTCTTTTCCAGCTCTTCTGACCCTTGCTACTAGACCATGCCAGTTGGGTAAGTACTTGGGTCTTTTGCAGCTCTTCTGACACCTGGTCCTACAAAACCATGCCAGTTGGGTAGTACCTACCCAAGGTCTTGCAATGTATCTGGCACCTACTAGAACATGCCAGTTAGGTAGGTGCACAGGTCTTTTGCAGTGTTTTTGGCACCTACTAGACCATGCCAGTTACATAAGTACACGGATCTTCTGCAGCTCTTCTGACACCTAGTCCCACTAGACCATGCCAGTTGCATAAGTAGACATACATTTTGCAGCTCTTCTGACACCTGCTCCTACTAGACCATGCCAATTGGGTAAGCATGACTGCTGCTGTAATATTTGTCTGTGCTGGGGGTGCAGATGATTGCAATTGGAGTAGTAATAAGAATTAGCATGCTGTGTGCAACTGCTGCCAGGAATTTGCCTGCCTGGTTTCTCATTCTTAGCCTTTGCAGTTTGTATAACTTAATTTTTTCCACACACATACACCCACACACAAAAAAAATCTGAAACAGAATGACTGCTAGCATTCTAAAATGAGATCAGAACACAAAAAGTGTTTAATGTTTTCCAAACCTTCTTTAAGCATCAAGTAACTTGCAATTAACAGTAACAGTGAACTGCATTGTTACTTGTGATGTGATTTGTGATTCACCCTGATATTACTTTCTGTAGTTATGACAGGGCACTGATTAAATGTTAGGAATTGGTCCTTTCCCTCTGACCCCAATCCCTGCCTGATTTCAAGATTTTCCATAATGTGTCTTGATCCTTGCCACACTGCATTGATTGTTGCTGAAGTCAGTTTGTGTTGTGTTCAGAATTCAGGTGTTCCATTGCCTGCACCATGATGGGGAAGGTGGGAAGACATTGCTGGTGGATGGGTTTAATGCAGCAGAAAAGCTGCGTGGGAGCAACCCGTCTTACTTTGACACCTTGGTCACCATGACAATCCCTCATGAGTACATTGAGGGCTCTCACTACCATCTGTACAGCCTGGGAACTGTCTTGTCCACTGATCTCGTGACAGGAGCTCTGACACAGATCAGGTGGGTGGGGAGGTCAGGGAGATTCCTCCTTTTTGATGTTTGCAGAACTGTAAAGTCATTCCAGTTCTGATGGTGAATGCCATCATCTTTCTGTGTTGTCTGCAGTGAAAGAGGCTGATCATCAGCAGAGTTCCAGTTTGCCATGTATGTTGTCATTCTACATGTAGTTGTGAACTTTAATTAAAATATTGGATTAAAAATTCCTCAGTGTGTCCCAACCCTGTTGGTTTTTCTTACCATGTTTTCATCAAAGGTCATCAGGATGGTCTCTGATCAGGGTGGTCTTTTATCAAGGTGGTCTCTCACCAGGGTGGAGCTTGGTGTGTATACCAGACAAGATTTTGCACTGTAGAAGCACTTTTAATTTTTTATTTAACTATTATCTATTATTAGGGTAGCTGGTCATCAGGGTGGTGTTTCATTGGGGGGGTCCCTGTACTGCATTGCACTGCAGTTAAAAGACGACTGTTGTTCCAGATTCAACCCCTATGACAGGGCACCCTTGAACACGGTCCCTCCTGCAGACATTGCTCAGTTCTACCGCAGCTACACTGCTCTGCAAGGCATCATCCGCAGGCAGGAGAGTGAGTTCTGGATCAAGCTGAAGCCTGGCATGGTCCTGCTGGTGGACAACTGGCGTGTCATGCACGGTCGCTCAGGCTTCACTGGCAAGCGAGTGATTTGTGGCTGTTACTTACCTCGGGATGATTGGATGAGTCGCACCAGAGTTTTGGGACTGTTGTGAATGCAAACTGTTTTTAGTATTAAACATGAATGAGGTCAGATTTGAACAAAGTGTGCTTTCTGTGGTTTGGTTTGAATCTGCTGGAAGTATTTTCTTTGCTTTGATTGGCTGGAATCAACCACGGAAGCATGTTTTCTGTGCTCTGATTGGTTGGGAACAGCAGGAAACATGTTTTGTGTTTTGGTTGGCTAGGAACTGGTGGATAATTGAAACTTTGTTTGTATTAAATAAGTACTATCAGTACATTTTGTTACATGACTGCAGTAAAATCGTTTGTGTAAACAATATGCGACTATAAGACCGTGCTTGATGGATATGTTAGCTTCTGCTGGCTTTTAATGGCAGTGCAACCTTGAAATTTTGTGTTTTCTTCATTTTTATCTTAAGCGGTTCTAGTTAACTATCAAAGTGATACTGTATAGGAATGAACCTGGAGCCACACATCAGTCATAGACCTCAAGTGTTCCGTCTTCCCAGCAGGACAAATGTCCTGTTTGTTTCTGTTTGAGGTGATCGTGCAGTCTCTGGTGACCATTCTGGATTTCTGGGACTCATTTTGGGAGGGTGGCACTCAGACTGTGCATCCTGTTTGTTTGGCTGCAGTCACCTCAGATGAATAGCTACACTTGTCTGCTGTGGTGCAGAAAGAGTGGCATGCTGTCACTGGTTTGCCCATTTGGGTGAAATGATTATTGGCGACCAGAGGTGGGCTATAGGGTCATTATTTTTGTTACACTCTGTGTAAAACGAGGACATTTTGGTTGGATCCTGCCCAGGAAAAGGAAGAGAAAGAAAACATTTTCTGTTGTTGCTGCAAATGAGTAGCTGTTAAATGAGTTTCCGATATGCATTGATTGTAAATGGGGTAACTAAGGAGAACTGACTTAAGAGTTATATAAATATTGCTTGTTTTCTGTTTTGTTACATGTTAATAATCTGTTGCAGGCGAATTGCGTCCCTTTGCAGTCAGTGCTTCCCAGTCCTATCCTGTCAGTGTGAGGGCAGTCCCTGTTTATCTGTTCATGTGCAGAGGGGATGATTGTTCTTTATTGTTTAAAGTACTGTTGGTAACTTTCCCTTAATAATAATAATAATTTATTTTATATAGCGCCTCAACAATAATTATATGAGCTCTTAGCGCTGTACAGATCAACAAATGTAATAAAACACACATCTATATATTACTTAAATTAGCCTAAAACAATTAAAAAAGATAAATTCTCTCTCTCTATACATGTTTCAATGCATGTATATTCAAGAGTCATTTTAAAACATACCATTTAGTATATCTCTATGTATATATGAATTTAAACATTAGGACAATCTGTAAATAATGCATTTCACACACACACACACAACAACAACAAAACAACAACACACACACAAAAACACTACACATGCACATCCACATGTGCATCCATAACGGAATATGCCACTTTGAGTTCACACAGCTTGTTGAAACATTAAGCAACAATCAATACCTAATCACAGATAAATAAATGCAGAATAACTAGAACAGTGTTTACAGCATTGTTTTCAGGTTAAATGAAATATGATAAAACATAAATTTAAAACTAGTAATAAAACAATTATACAGAATTCATTTGTTGTGTACTCCCCCCCCCCCCCCCCCCCCCCCTTCTCCCAATCTATCTCTAGGATGGTTGTGTTGTGAACATATACATCCATCCCCCCCCACAACAGGTGTTTTGCGAACAGAATGAAGTCTACAGCCAATGTATATGCGGCATCAACAGTCAGGAAAGAACAGGTCTTGCTGATTCTATGAAGCTGGAAATATAAAACCTTACCCAACTGATTCACCTGTATTTCCACCGAGGGGAGTCATCCAAGAACACACCAAGATTTTGTACTGATTCAGAGAATGCAATCTCACAGTCCTGGAAAACCACTGAGTTGGTGCTGACCTGCTTTAGCTTTGACTTTGACCCAATGGTAATGAGTTCAGTTTTGTCAACATTCATCTTAAGTTTATTTCCTTTCATCCAGACACCCCTTTCTATGCTAGATGTCATGGATGAAACCAGGCTAGAAAACTCTGAAGGTGCAGCTGAATCATCAGCAAAAAATTGGTAAGTGGTACCTAACTGCTGGCTAACAGAGCCCAAGGGTTGGGTGTACATGGTGAACAGACTGGGTCCAAGGACCGAACCCTGTGGCACCCCATACTTTAAGATCAATGACAATGGAGCAGACTGAACATCATTCACAAAGCATGTGATTTGACAAGTAAGACTCAAACCAACCAAGAACAGTTCCAGTACAGCAAAAGTAGAGGACAACCACCGACTCAGAATGACACGGTCTATCATGTCAGATGCTGCCGAAAGGTCGAACAGTGACAGGATAGACACATGACCATCACCATCTGCCTGCAGGAGGTTGTTCACCACATGCAATAGAGCTGTTTCTGTACTATGATGCTTCCGGTAGGCTGACTGGAACGGCTCAAGGTGGTTGTGAGTCCCAAGGCGGGTCATCAGTTGAGCAAGAAGAACATGCTGAAGAACCTTTGACAAAAATGGCAAATTTGACACCAGATGGTAGTTTTTCAGAACTGCTGGGTCAAGATTAGACCTCTTCAACAAGATCAGAGCTGCCCAGTCCTGTCAGTGTGAGAGGTCCCTATTTATCTGTTGCTGTGCAAAGGGGATGATTATTCTTTGTTATTCAAAGTACTGTTGGTAACTTAACTCACCTTTTATTAAGAATAAAAACAACACAATCATTGGTTTGTTGTCTTTTATTTCACGAATATTTTTGTACAAGTGTTTTTGTTTTTGAAGCTCTTAGTCGACAAAATACTCAAAATTAATGAGATCTAACCAAGTCTGTCTTTCCTGTTGTTAATGTGGCAGTACTGAAACATAACACTGCAAAATACACAGAATCAACATGAAATCTAACCAAGTCTGTCTTTCATATTGTTAATGTGGCAGTACTGAAACATAACATTGACACAACTAAGCACCATGCTGGGAAACTTTTTGTCTTGCTTTAAGCAGCTAAACTTTGTTTCAGAAGGTTGAGCATAAAGGGGTACACATACAAAAACACTAATTTTGTTTTCAGACAGTTGGCTTGTGAAACATTACACATACTAGAACATCACTGAGTTTGTTTTCGTCAGCTTGGGTCACGAAGGGTTACACATACAAAAACATTGGTTGTGGATGTGCTTGTGATTGAGTATTTACATGTGATACAAGCCAAGACTGCATGCATAAAATATCCAACTACCAAGTCAATGGGAATGTGAAAAAAAAATGAACTGAACACCTGCATTAAAACATAATTATCACTGTGCTGTCCTACATAACAGATTGACAAAAACTAGCACAGCATCAATGAAAGGACTGACAAAAACTGAGTACGTCATAACATGTTGACAAAACGCTTTTTACAGTAACAGGAGACTGACAAAACGGTACAGTGGCAGTCTCACAACAGACTGATGAAACACCAAGTATGTGCTGTCACAAAAGACTTACAAAACATGGAGTACAGTCACAACAGACTAACAAAACACTGAGTACAGTCACAACAGACCAACAAAACACTTGAGTACAGTCACAACAGACCAACAAAACCTGGAGCACAGTTACAACAGATTAAAAAAACATCACAATGGCTTGAAAAGCATCAAGTACAGTCACAAAATGATGCAACAGACTGAAAAAGACTGAGTACAGTCACAACAGATTGAAAAACATTCACAGTGGATTGAAAAACATTGAGTACAGTCACAATAGATGCAACAGGCTGAAAAACAGTACAGTTGACACAGACTGAAAAACATTCACAATGGATTGAAAAACACTTGAGTACAGTCACAGAAGATGCAACAGATTGAAAAACACCAAGTACAGTCACAATAGATTGAAAAAAAGGTACAATCACTGGCACCAGCAGCATAGGTGTATGTATGTATCACAGGAAGCATTATGGCATGATGCAGCTGTATCAGAATATACATAATTATGTGTAGTTTTTCCCCTTTCTTAAACTGTCGGAAAACTGGAGATGCATGCCTATGAACACAGTCTCTATTTTGTTTCAATGAATGAATAAGTGTGAAGTGGTCTTTGTAAAATGAATACATGTGTTATACAAGCTTGTGGATGCACACGCACACACACACACACAGAGTTTTCTTATTTCACATGAACATAAACATCCTGTCACACAAACACACTGTTTTCTTAACTCATGTGAACATATACACACTGTCTCTCTCTCACACACACACACAGAGTTCTGAACTAGTGTGAATATACACACACACACATGCACAGAGCGAACATTTTAACTGCTAAATAAGTAAGCAGGCAATCATAAGCACATATTATTGTGCATACTCTCTCTCATGCATGGACACATGCAAGTGCATTATCCTGAAGGTCCAGGATCCTCTTGGTCTGTCTCATAGATGATGCGAAGTCGAATGAGTCCAGACCTGAAAGAAAAGAAAGAAGAGGATGTTAAAAATAAAATGATTGAAGGAATGCAAGATTTCCAAGAGAACAATGCAAATAACCAGGGTAAACTTATGTGTAGTCTGTGCAGGCTAACGTATTGTTTTTTAAGATCAACAACACCATGTAATAAATTGTGTTTTGATCCAATCCATTTTGTAGTCAAACTGTAAACAGACATATTGGCATCATCAACTGAAAGAATCACATGGTCATTTATTCCCTTTTCCAAGTTTTTTCTTCTTCCATTGAAACATTAGTTTGTTTCTCTGAGAAAAGCCAGCTGTGGCAGAGATGTGCTACCCAAGCTGCTAATTAATTGTTAATGTTCATAGAATTTTCCTGTTCTGTAACATGCTTGCAACATATAGGACATCAGGTGTGATTTTTGTTTGTTGTGTTTTTTTGTCTGACGTTCTTCCTCCAAACGTTTCACTCTAATAAAAAAAATTAAAAAAAAATTAAATCACAAACTTTAAGCTATGTTTTTTTCTAAATTCAAAGACCAAATCTGTGAGATTAATCATCTACAGATCTTCAACGCACTGCATGTTATGTCTGTAAAGTCTCTGCTTCCTGTTTAGATGTACACGCATTTGATGATTACAGTAATCATACACATAGCAGCCAAAATTTGAAGCTATCAACTGTAGCTAGTTATTCTCAAAATCATGGCATCTCTGGATTTTCTTTTTGACAGAAGTCAAAAGTAAACTCTCAAAGGCATCTGTTAAATTAGTTATTTCAAAGACTACCAAGGCCTTGAAAATGGTAGATATTTTTCAAAAACTTTCAAGGCCACTTTTCTGAAATCTTTGCCTGTAGATTTCATTTCCATGACCTCTTTAACAACCATTTTTCTGAAACCTCTCCAATCACATGTCCATGTCAATGTACCCCTTACCATGGGCCACCCCTCTTTGAAACCAGTTTTGCTGTATTCTTAGCATGGCCTTCAAAGAGCAGTTCTGCTGTGTTTCTGGTGAAATTAGGATTGAAACTTGCAGCTCTCAGTCTGTGCCCTCATCTCTGAGCACAGTGTGTCTCCCTGATTCATGGGGCAAACCCTTTTACATGATATGCCAGCATGATGCATGCAATTGCTAGTCATTTCTCTCACCTTCTGATGAAGATCCAGACGACAGCACATATGAGTTCTTTCAGGATAATTATGGAGAGAAATACGACGATTACTTGACACGTGTCAAAGATGATGGCACGCAAGTTTTCCAACATCACTGCCAGTTGCTGTTCAGAGAGATTACGGTACGCAGACTCCGATCTGGGGAAAATAACAGTGCTAGAAGTTGAAAACTTTATTTCTGCCAATTTCAATGCTCATCACTCACCAGGAACAGCCATTTAAAACTGGTGAAAGCATGGGGGTAACAACACTTCCTGATGACAACAGTTTGGTCAAACAATAACAACACAGATTTGTTTGGGATCTGCTACATGGGTTTTGCTCCTTTGGCAACTGATGCACCACCCAGTGTAATTGGAGAACTGTAAAATTGTCTGTATTCACCCTTCATTTTGCTGCAAACTATGTAGCAAGTAATGATTTGATTGAACAGTTCTGATACTTAAATGCTTTAAATGTGCATGAAGTTGGAGAAACAGATAAAGGTACTGGACATCCCAGGCAGTTACCAAATATCTGTAATTTAGTATCAGCTATAAAGTACAAATGGTTTAAGTGAGCCTAGGAGGTGGTGGGAGGGGAAACTATACCTAATGCTACACTGTCAACATCACAACGATTTCTGCATTATGATGGGCAGAGATGAGAGCCATTTAATGTTCATTAATTATGAGGAGCAAAGTCACAAGACAGTGTCCATAAACCACAACTTTTTAAAAGAAAGGAGAGCCAAAGTGGGGAATCGAACTGACGTCATCCACTTACTGGCCTAACACTTTCCTCATTAACTGGTTGTCCAAACTGGCTCACCACTCACAGCAAAGACCTATCCACAGCCCCGCCCCTTTCCCGCTGTTATCAGGAGGTATCACAAGCGGCAGCCGGCAAGAGAGCTTGAGAGCTCCTTGGCTCGATTCTGCTTCGGCTCTCCTTTTTCTTCAAAAAGGTTGTGGTTTGTGGACACAGTCTTGTTGTGACTTTGTCCCTCACAATTAATGAAACATTAAAATGACTCTCATTGCTGCCCATCTTAATGCAGGAGTCATTCTGGTGGTGACAGTGTAGCGATAGGTATATAATCTCCCTCTTCCCCCACCTCCATAACCCCTCCCTCTTCTCCCCGTCCCTAATAAGCCTTATGGTTTCTGTGGAAGTTTAGCACCATGTTTACCAAAGGGCTTTCACTAGGAAAGTGACTGATTTACTGCAGTCACTTCAGTCCAGATAACATGTCACGTTTCTTTCCTGCTTGACAGTGAGAAGATTTCCTAAACTACAATAGGGGCATGGACAGATAGTTTTTGTGTTTTCTGGACGATATCAAAGTGTTTGAACAAAGTGAAGAAGTAGACTTGACTGTGGAAA
The DNA here is from genome assembly GCA_018857735.1 of Alviniconcha marisindica. Taxonomy (NCBI): domain Eukaryota; kingdom Metazoa; phylum Mollusca; class Gastropoda; family Provannidae; genus Alviniconcha; species Alviniconcha marisindica. The sequence continues at coordinate 928,454 of JABMCL010000509.1, read as the reverse complement.
TGACAGTCTGATGCTACAGACGATGCAAAAGAATGAAGCTCCATGTAGACTTTCCAGTTTGATTTGGACACTACTCAAGACAGAAAATCACCGAAAATCCGACACCACATGCTGTCTACCTAAAAATGACTCGAGGGGTAGACTGACACCCTAAAAACCAAAACAAGCATAAACAGGCAGAGAAAGAAACTGAATGCGAATGCCTGCAGCCAAAAAAAAAAAAAAAAAAGGCCAAGAAAGAAGCTGAACACAAAAGCCTGTGGCAAAATTATAAAGAAAGACAACAAATGCGAGAGTTAAATGAAAAATGGCTGCCCTAATCAGGCAAGCAAACAGTTGAAACCAAATTGAAAGGATGGTGAAAATGATGAAGAAAGATCAAGGAGAAAGAGGGATGGAAAAAAATCCATTACTCCCACCCACTTGAAAACTATACACGGTAACTAACTGTCTCTGTTAGCGTGCAATGTGACAAAGGCTAGAAACATGTAATCCATGCACACAATACAACCCACACAATGATGCTAACAGCCACTGGACAACAGACGATCACGAAGTACCCATATAGTGTTGTTTTTTAATCAAGTTGTCTCGACTAGCAAGGCACCTCGAGGTTACTCCCATCACCCCCACATCGAAAAAGAACAAAACAAGAAGCAAAACAGAACGCAAAGAGAGGAAAAACAAAAATAGTCGGAGTGTATACCAAGAACCTCACTGACCAAAACACGAAACCCTAACCCAGGGAAAGCACAAAGTATCTAGTCTAATCAACTAGAAAAAATAACAGGCCTGAAGGATAATGCAGACAAAGAACTTACTGGGAGGGGTGAAATTGTGGAATTATAGGTAGGTAATAATGTGATGAGATTATTTTCTTTATTGTGCATTGCTGCTTTTCATACGGTACATGTACATTATTTTTCTTGTGTATTGTTAGTTGTCATATATGTGGGTTTTTATATTTTATTTTATTTTTAATACGTTATCTTTGATATTTTTCTCAATTAACATTGAAAATATCAGAGAATGTTGCAAAGCGCAGTGAGTTTGTGTAGATCAGAGAATTGTAATATATTGGCCTAAAAGTTATCTTTTAGTATTTATTATTATTGTGAAGGCAGGGGTCGTCCCAATGAAAACGGACTGAAACACCATGAATCTGACAGGCTATACAAAGAAAGAAAGAAAGAAAGAAAGGAGAGTGACAGAAGAAGAAGAAGAAAGATGGGGGAAAAACAAAATCCCAAATGTTGTCAGTGGTGCCAGATGATCCTTAGAGATTCGAACTGGAAATTGTTCTAAGTCGATTACCCTGTAGGCACCCATACAACCATTTTGCTGTGTTAGGGAGATTGAACCAAAAACGACAAAACTGCACTGAGTCAGTGTGTGCCAAGCTGTTGTTTGTGTGAGACAAAAATCTGTGCTAAAAATAGCAACATTTCGTGTCTCTGATTGGTTGAGATCGGTGACCGCATGGGGTGTGTGGATGGGTCCATAGATGATGATGATGATGTGGGACTTCATGTCCTCGGATGTTGGGTCCATGGTTCCTAATTTTACCTTTTATACAATTTGGGCAGCACAGGTTGGAACTGGCATCCAGGGGAGATTATTCCATGTGCTGTGTCCTGATTGTCTCCCTCTGTGTCAGTGCAGTTCCCTGCTATATCCAGTGCCTGCAGATACTGGCAGTAAGACTGGATGTGAACTTTTTGCATGCGATGTAGTTGCTGCTGGTACACCTGTGACACAAACATCAAGGTCTTTTTTTTTTTTAGAGTTTTGCAGATACTGGCATTAAGACTATGTGCATTTTCTGCATGCAGCATAGTTGCTGCTGATACACCTGTGACACACAGATACTGGCAGCAACTTGAGTAAGGCTCTATGTGGTTTTTCTGCATGTGACATATAGTTGCAGTAAGGCTCTATGTGGTTTTTCTGCATGTGACATAGCTGCTGCTGATACACTGTGACATGCAGATACTTGCAGTAAGGCTCTATGTGCATTTTCTGCATGCAATATAGTTGCTGCTGATACACCTGTGACACAAGCATCAACCTTTTTAAAGAGTTTTGGACCTGGATACAGAGCACTGTACAACTCCATAGTCCTATTCCCCCTGTCCCTTCATCCAGTGGTGAACCCCCGCAGTTGGCAGGCTGTTCAGATCCAATGACTAACTCTTCATTCTATACAAAGCATTCTGACCTGATCCTGTGGTGTAATGACACGGAAATTTGGGGGACCTATTTAATTCCACCACCCTTTCTCCCACTGACACTCCTCCATACATCCCTACAGTGTGCCCTCATACAGCAAACCACCTATATGCTGAAGTTGGACATTTAACGTAGAAGAAGGTCCCCTTGGCTGAGAATTCAGAGCTATCAAAAGTTCTCCCCTTAAACATGTGGAGTAGGTCAGAATATAGTTATGTGCACTTCAACTTTCACCAGCAATTGCCTTTTTAGATCCAAACACAAAAAGGTTCAAATGAATGCTTATTTATTTTAATACGGACACGCAGTATGCACATTTTCAGGGAAATCCCCTTTATTAAGCCACAAATGACACTTAAACAACAAGTTTAAACGACACTTAAACAACATTTTTTTCTTTCTTTCCCCCCCCCATTCCTTCGGATGCCTTTACTATACCTTACCACAGTACTGCATTAGTACATATATACGCATGTACGATTGTGTGAGTGTGTGTGTGTGTGTGTGTGTGTGTGTGTGTGTGCGTCTCTCTCTCTCTCTTAATTTTTTTGTTTGTTTGTTTTCCTGAGCTTTGATGGCAGTGAAACCCTCATCAAGATTAATATCATAGGGTTTTCATTGCATCCAACTAATGTTTTTTTCCGTCCAGGTACTCCTGTTTTCCCATTCATCCCCTGGGATGTTTGGAATTGGAAGCCTTCTTGCTTTTCCAAGGTTGGATCCAAAATAAGTTTTGTCTGTTTTTTCTTTTGTTTTTCTTCTTCTTCTTTTCATAAATCTATTCCAAAGCTCAGCACGCTCTCTCTCTCTCTCCTTCCACCCCCCATCTCCTCACCTTTCTCTGTCACTCTTCTGTTCCATTTGTTTTACGTCACATAATATTCATTACATCACACCTGTTACGTCACTGTCATGCCAACAATCTTCCAAGCACCGAACAAGCTGCAAAAACTCAACCAAAACAAGATAAGTCTTTTTCTTTCATTTTTCATTATTCTTAACCATTTATCTGTTGTTTAAGTGTCATTTGTGGCTTGATAAAGGGGATTTCCTTGAAAATTTGCATATTGTGTCTGTTAAAATAAGTGTTCGTTTGAATCTTTTTGTGTTTGGATCTTGTTTTAGAATGCTAGCAGTCATTCTGTTTCAGATCAATTTTTAAAAATTGTCTTTCTAGTTTCTGCCTTTCTTGTTCTTTCAGTTAGGTGGGTTTTTTTATACAGATCTTTCATGAACAAGTGGCATGAGCAATAAATTAGACATTTATTGTGACCTGAAGACTTTTACCACCAGGTAATCTTCATGCTTGACTGGTCATAAACATTTTTTTTTAAACACATGCTGACCTGGAAAGCAAACTGATGTCGCTGTATGTAGGTAGACATCCAGGTCTGGTAGGCAGGAAAGTCCACAGTGTTGATGTGGTGTGCATGAGCTTTCAGGCGACTGTTGATCAGCTGGCTGTGCAGTTCCAGGTACTCCTCCTGTCATCACACAAAGGACTGTTTTTGAGAGGCTGGAGCAAATGACCCATCACACAAAGGAGGGTTGTTGAGAGGCTGGAGCAAATGACCCATCACACAAAGGACTGTTTTTGAGAGGCTGGAGCAATTGACCCACAACACAAAGGACTGTTTTTGAGAGACTGGAGCAAATGACCCATCACACAAATGATTGTTTTTGAGAAGCTGGAGCAATGAACAAATGACCCATCACACAAATGATTGTTTTTGAGAGGCTGGAGCAAATGACCCATCACACAAAGGACTGTTGTGGAGCGGTTGTGGAGCAAATGATCTGTCACACAAAGGATTGTTGTGGAGCAGTTGTGGAGCAAATGATCCTTCATACAGAGGATTATTATTGGGTGGGTGTGGAATAAACAACCCATCACACAAAAGATTGGTTTTGAGTGGTAGTGGAGCAAGTGACCCATCACACAGGGAATTGGTTTTGAGTGATTGTGGAGCAAGTGACCTGTCACACAAAGGATTGTTTTTGAGAGGCTGTGGGAAAATGACCCACCACACAAAGGATTGGTTTTGAGAGTCACTGCAGCAAATGACCCATCACACAAAAGAATTGGTTTTGAGCGGTTGTGGAGAAAATGGCAAAGGACTGGTTGTGGAGAAACTGACCTATCACACAAAGGACTGGTTCTGAGTGGTTGCAGAGAGAACAACCCATCACACAAAGGATTGGTTTTGAGCAGTTGTGGAGAAAAAGGCTGATCACACGAAAGATTGGTTTTGAGAGGCTGGGGGGGAATAAATGACCCATCACATAAAGGATTGGCTTTGAGAGGCTGGGCTAAAATGACCCATCATACGAAGGACTGGCTTTGAGAGTCTGAAGAAAACAATCCATCACACAAAGGAATGCTTTTGAGAGGCTGTGGAGAAAACAACGCAGTGGAGACTGCCCTGAGCTGATGGAGCACATCCTACAAGAGCGCGGTCTAGCAACAGCAATACAGCCACAGGCCTCTTTGCCTAACACAGCTGATGGAGCACATCCTACAAGACTGCATCCCAGCTCCAGCAACAGCAATACAGCTACAGGCCTCTTTGCCTAACACATGCTTCTTTAAATTAACGTGTTTGTAAATTATTATGTATATGTTAGCTGAAAACTATTATAACTGCCGTACACTGGTTTTACTTCAATAACCCCTACCAGGAAATCTTGGTCATAAGAGCAGTGCTACCCAGTCCTACCAGTGCATGCAGTATTTTTGCATGTCCAGCCAATGGTGTGGCTACCAGTGTTTGTCATTTTTAACATGCACTGCACAGATGTTGATGCATGTGACTGCACACAGTGGATATATAAACACTGTATGTGAGTCTGCACTAGACTTGACTGGGATAAATCCCTTCCAGCAGTGGGGAATTGAACCTGATTCAGTACTGTGCCTGGCATTTTGGTCTGACAACTATGCTGTACCAGTCCTGGCTAAGGTAGATATTATATTTGCACACACCAAGACTTGATGGCACTCACTGAGTTGTGGTAGATACTACAGTTGTGTACACCAAGACTTGAGGGCACTCAGCTGTGGTAGATACTACAGTTGGGTACACCAAGACCTTAGGGCACTCACTAAATGTGGTAGATACTGTACTAGTGTACACCAAGACTTGAGGGCACTCAGCTATGGTAGACACTACAGTTGTGTACATCATGACTTGAGAGCTCTCAGCTTATTAGCTGTGGTAGATACAGTTGTGTACACCATGACTTGAGAGCTCTCAGCTTATCAGCTGTGGTAGATACTACAGTTGTGTACACCATGACTTGAGGGCTCTCAGCTTATCAGCTGTGGTAGATACTACAGTTGTGTACATCATAACTTGAGGGCTCTCAGCTTATCAGCTGTGGTAGATACTACAGTTGTGTACATCATAACTTGAGGGCTCTCAGCTTATCAGCTGTGGTAGATACTACAGTTGTGTACATCATAACTTGAGGGCTCTCAGCTTATCAGCTGTGGTAGCTCCTACAGTTGTGTACATCATAACTTGAGGGCTCTCAGCTTATTAGCTCTGGTAGATACTACAGTTGTGTACACCATGACCACACTCTGAGTATCGCTTTCCGGCATCTTCTTCCAAACTCTGCCAGATCTGATTACACCACTGAAGGGGCATTCTTTATCTCCTCATAGCTGTCCACCGACGCGGTCGGCGCCCTCCGAAAGGTTTGGGTACTGATAAGACTGAAAGCAACCTTGTGCCCAGGCACACATGTAAACATGAGATGCATCCACCCTGGGTAAAAAACAAAAAAATGCTCATTAGTTGACAGTTTTCTGGGACTTATGGCCTAACTAAATACGGCAGTGGTTGAAGGAAGGATGTTGTAAACCAGTGCTTGGAGTTTGCACTATGACTTGAGGACTCTCAGCTTATCAGCTGTGGTAGATACCACATTTGTATACACCAAGACCTGAGGGCACTCACTAAGTTGTGGTAGATACTATACTTGCTGTACACTATGACTTCGGGCACTCACTAAGTTGTGGTAGATACTATATTTGCTGGACACTAAGACTTAGGGGTGCTCACTGAGCTGTGGTAGATCCCAGCCATCTGTAGTGACTTCACAGTCAGCATGGAGGTTGAGAAGTGCAGCATCCCTCGCAGCAGCAGCGCCACCGCCACCAGCAGCACAGCCTTGGGGATGAAGGTCGATGATATCAGCTGCAAAAAGAGTAAGACACACAACATTCGTAATTGTACATGCTACTCATAGCACAATGTAGATGTGAAGAGACTGAGCAATGTCAGAAAATATGATGATCATGATCATGATGACTGTGGACTTTGAGAGAGTGAGTGTTCATGAGTGTTCATGTCAAAGTCATGCTCACGCTGCAGTGATGTTGACAGCGACAAAGAAGAAAGAAGAAAGGCTCAGCAGAGATAACGAGGAAAAAGAATAAAGAGATAATGCTCATTTGTAGGAACAAGAGTTGTGTGTGTGTGTGTGTGTGTGTGCACGCGCATGTGTGCATGTGTGTGTGTGTGTATAATACTGATAGTTTGTTCTTTGTATTGTGTAATGTCATCTCAGTTATACACTTGTACACCCATAGGCAGACACGTTGTGATTATCATTTCCTGGAATTTCAGTGTATTTTGTGAAGAATCAAATCCTACCTGTGAGAGGAAAACTTTCACGGCCTGACAGAATGGAGACTCAGACCAACACCGGCACTTTCTGCCCTCTTCAAACACGTCGTCATCACCATCTTCTGCCAACAGATGCTTGCATACAGTCAAGGCCATGCCAATGCTATTTTGTAGATTAAAAATTGTTGTTTTCTGCCCAGGAATCCCTTCAATATGTTTACCATTGCATCTTCACATTTCACTTTTCAGTTGTTTCTTCACATGTTCACAATTGCATTTTTATATTTCAGTCTTGTCTGTATATATATATGTTCACCATTGCATTTATACATTCAGTTTTTGCTTCATATGCTCACCATTGTATTTTAACATTTCAGTTATTTCTTCAAGTAAGAATTTGTATGAACATGAAACAGTAAACATTTGGGTTAGATTCCCAGGCAGAAAACAACAACCAGAAACAAAAGCTGATCAGTGAAAATATATAAATATATATATTTTCACAGATCATGGCAAATGAAACCAGAAACAAAAGCTAATAAAATTGCCTTGATCTGTGAATATATATATACATAACTTAAAAAAGAATGAATTTGACCTTTGGGAACAGGTGAAGGAACAGCTCACAAATCTGACCTTTAACTGTGTTTAAAAGAACAGGTAAAAGAAACGTTCATTAACAGATACCATGACCTCCACTTGCAGGTAAACCCAAAGCTGCATATTCTGGAGAGCATGTCTATGGAAAAAACAAAACAAAAAAACTATACAAATGAGAGCATATTAATTATTCCACCTGAATTTGACTCTTTTGACAGTCACAACATAGCCTTTTGTACCAAACACAGAACAGGTTAAACTTGAAATCTGAATGGGGATGACAGGAGGGAAGACAGTCTTGGACAAGTTGTTTAACATACTTCAACAAAGATTTTACTATCTCAAGTGAAATGTTCTTGGTCCAACCGCCACTCCATTCTGCACTGGCATTCCAGTAACAGTCTGACCTTCAGGACATTAAAGCAGAGCAGTTTATAACAAAATTGGCGATATTCCTCTCTCTTCTAAATGTGCCCTTCACCTGACTGCCCTTTATGGTAACATCTGCTTCTTTAGCAGGGATAGCGTGCAGCCACAGAGCAGTGCCACTCCACTGCCACCCCCTCCCCCCTCTCTGTCTCACCTTTGCGCTCTCTGAAGTCCATGTATTCGGGGAATCCGTAGAGCAGTAGCTGGCCCACGATCTTGGCCTTCAGCATCCGGTGGAGAATCAGCACGAGGTCCAGACAGGCCAGCAGACCCAGGAAGATGTAGAACACCATGAATGAGTGGCCAGTCTCTGCCCGGCCTCCAATCTCAGCCCCACTCTGCAGCCTCATCATGTCTGATGTGGCGTTGTGGGAGAAGGGAGAGAACCACTGGTTGTACACGTGGGTGGTGTGCAGCTGATTGGAGTTGTGGCCATCACTGGAACGCTTAGAGGTCTGAGCTTCCAATTCTATCACTTCCTCAATATCAGCCAGCTTGGGAAGGCTTGGTAGAGAGAAGGAGACATCTGAAACCAAAATTCTGTGAAATTACGACCCAGAACATTTTCTACACACCATGCAAATGTTCAAACCTCAGTCAGAGTCACCGGCCATGGCAGACCACACTGTTGCTGGTGATCCATGGGTTACCCAATGAACAGTTTCAACGGCCCCATTGGGAAACTTGTGAGACAGGGTGGAGTGCATGGAGGCTTTCCTGAGCATGTAGATCTACACCATCCTGAGCTCAACTGATTCTAGGTCACTACTGACATCCATAACAGATTCTGCTGAGATGTTCAAGCTCTGGCTCATCAAAACTGCCCCCTACCCCACCCTCAAATAAACACTCCAAAACAAAAACACCACCCCAATGACAAGATGAACAAAATTGATCAATTTCGTATCTAATCAGGGTATATGAAAAGATAATAGGTCTCCTCACTAAAAATGTTCTGTACATGTCTCCTGCACCCATGGAATGTTGTGTAGCTGACATTGCTGATGCCAGGCCCTGTTTCCAGCCAGAACTTTGGGCTAACACAAAATGTTTGCTCTGTCAGGATTACTTTCAGCTATAGTAATCTTTATGATATGACAAACTCTGTCAATGAAATCCCCAAAGCCAGAGAACTTGTATGTACAGATGTTGGGAAATGGTTACACACACAATACTGGATGAACCTCAGGGGCTTAGCTGAAGAATGCTTACAAGAAACAAACAAACTGCTGATGCCTTGGATGTCCACCATTTCCAGTGACAACAAAGCTACATATCTCATTTGTTGTGAGCCTTTGCATGGGGGCTCACAAGTCCAGTCTGCATGTCCATTTGCACTGGAGACAAAAATACCGATGGTTCAGTTGCCACTGCTGCCTATCTCCTCTCACCAGCATCTCTCAAGTGGGTGTGATGATTTTCAACATCTGATGTCCAGTAAGTAACCCATCCATTGACTAATTAAGATATATTTACTAAGAGAAGAAAAAGTTCACTGTACCAACCGACAGTCAGCTTGCTGAGGTCGTTCTGCAGGTGTGCCCACTCCATGAAGGGTTTGGAATCAACATTGTTGATGTGTTTGCGTGTGGTGATGACCACCCCATGCAGGAATCGGGCCCCAGCCAGCCAGGTGTTGTTCTGTATGCTCTGCTGTGCCTGCTGGATGTTGTGGTTGAGCTCCAGCAGCATCACACGAACTGCCTGGTCGTACTTGTCCCTAGAAGATTAGTCACAGGGTGAAAAGAATGTAAGAGGAGCCACCTGCTTCACATCAAGGTCAAGTTTTAGCAGCATGGTACAAACTGCCTGATGGGGTATTTTGTTGTTGTTTTGTTTTTGTTTGTTTATTTTTTGACATTTTTTAATACATTTTTGTTACAAACATACATACATGGGACACTGGAGGACATGCGTCACTGGTACAGTCAACACTTCATAAGTCATAAACATGGAATGAATGAACATACAGGAAAAAGAGAGGTAGATGAGAGCATAATTAGCCTGCAAAAAAAGGTTTGTAAGGCTCCCACCTGGAAGAGAAACTTGAACATGAGCAGCTCATCTTAGCATCGTATTCCTCTATTTTGTATCTGTATAACAGTTCTTTCCTAAATACATCAATGTTTGGAAGCTGTTTTTCTATTTTGCATTTGTATAGATACTGCTTTGCCAGTAGTAAAATAGAACCGAAAATGTTTTCCATTTTGATGTTATCATCAACACCAAATAATGAGACAGTTGCACTGAAGAAAATGGGTATTATTAACTGTGAACAATGTACATTCTGTGATGAGAAGGATTCTACTGAACATTTATTGTGGCAGTACTACTTTACGAGATGCTTTTGGCAAATATTAGAGAATCTTATCAGCACAAGTTGTGAAACTGCGTGTAATATTAAGATTACAGAAAATCTTGTATTGTTTGGAGTAGACAGCACAGTTATTACTGACAAAAGTTTTGACCTCATCATTCTATTACCAAAAAATGTGTCCAGAACTGTTGGCTTTGTTTACATTCCCAAAATACGTGTTGTATAGTGTCTTTAGCAATTAGACAAAAGCTGCACTTACTGTTGTTGGTCACACCCATCTCCTGCCTGACGGGGTATTTAGTCATCCCTTGAAAACAGGAACTGTGTGAGAAGAACTTAGGAGCAACTGACTCTGTTCTGTGGCTGAGGAACGCCAGCTACACTTTAGCTACCTTGTAGATGTCACATCCGTTTGAAACATGTCTAGCAAGATCACTGTGACCTGAAAGATGTGTGACGGCTGTGAGGAAGGTGACTGACCTGAGAGGCCTGTGATGGCTGTGACGAAGGTGACTGATCTGAAGGCCATGTGATGACTGTGAGGAAGGTGACTGACCTGAGGGGCCTGTGATGGCTGTGAGGAAGGTGACTGACCTGAGGGGCCTGTGATGGCTGTGAGGAAGGTGACTGACCTGAGGGGCCTGCGATGGCTGTGAGGAAGGTGACTGATCTGAGGGGCATGTGATGGCTGTGAGGAAGGTGACTGACCTGAGGGGCCTGTGATGGCTGTGAGGAAGGTGACTGACCTGAGGGGCATGTGATGGCTGTGAGGAAGGTGACTGACCTGAGGGGCCTGTGATGAACGCGGCTGACCTGAGGGACATGTGACGGCTGTGAGGAAGGTGACTGACCTGAAGGACAGGAGGTCCTGGGAGAGCTGCTGCATGGAGCGGTGCCGGTGTTCCTCCAGCAGCATCTCCAGCTTGTGCTTCTGGAACACGTCCTCTGTCTCCCTCATCACCTGTGTATGCATCTGATAAACACACACACACACGCACCCACATACAACACACACAGGTTTGTATACACATGTTGCAAGAGCCTCAGGTAAACAAATGTTGACCACACAGAATACAAACTTGGTGCATTCACCATTCCATCCTCCCCATTGCCTTCTCTGTTGAGTCTCCTGATGCCTAAACATGTCATATGCTGTGTTGCGGGGCAGGGTGGGCCTCTAACTACATTAACTACCCCCCCCAACACACACACATGGACTTTTTGCCATGGTGTTGGGCTTTTGACAGCTTAACAACAACAAAAAACATCCACCCAAAAAAGAAAACAGCAGATCAATCTTCCCAACAGTCCTCCCTCTGCCTCAGATAAAGGACAGTTTCACAGTTTTGTGCCCAAACTTATATAGTGCAAGCTATTTGCACTGGTGAGTCCTGTCTGGAAATGTCATGTTCACTGAATAGGTGCAGGTCATTCTGCTCATCCTCACCTTCTTCATGTCAGCAACGATGACCTCCATGTCCTGACGGCAGATGGAGCGCATGCTGTCCATGTGTGCGTCCTGCCGCCCCATCTCTTGATCCAGGTACACCTGCATGGCACTCAGTTCCAGCTGGTGGGAGGCTGAGGTGGCCACGGCCTGCTGCTGATGCTGCATGATGAACGCCACGCGGGGACTGCAATTCATCGAGGTCAAGTCAGTTTATGCTGCTGACAGGTCATTCTAGACTGCAATGTATGTTAGCAAGGTAAATCTAGCCAGGATAAGTCAATCTAGACGGCAATCCAGGGGGACTGTAACAACAGCCAGCAGCATTAGCCAGGTCAAGTGAATATAGACTGCAACATTAGCCAGGTCAAGTGAATATAGACTGCAACCTTAGCCAGGTCAAGTCAGTCTAGACTACAATGTCAGCCAGGTGAAGTCCTAACTGTTGAGGTGTGGGACTTTTTTTTTCTTTTAAAAAAACAACAAAAACTGTGTACTGTTTCTCAGACTAAAATTTGGACATGACTTATTCTGAATAGGGTCATTACACTGTCAATTTCTCAAGCAGTGTTGGGCAGGTGTAGAACCTGCATGGTTGATGGGGCATGACAAAAAACAAATCAAAGATCTAACCAAGACACTGGGAGATTTTACAACAGTGAGCAATAATCTACCTTTGCATGTCTGTCATTTGTGCACTCTCAGAATACAAATTAAAGGCTTAGCTCTAATACCTGTTAACAGCGATGATAACAAGGAAGAAGACAGAGGCAGTGGCGATAATACTGTAGATGAACTGGAAGATGACATAGAGCACCATGAACAGAGCATGATGACACCGCAATATGGGGGGCTCTGGGGCTGGCACACCTGAAAAATACAGGTAAGTACAGGTGAGTGCATAATTTACTAAGGATGGTTAATTCCATTTCAAATGAAATTTCAATACAAATGCTTTTCTACATGAAGAAAAAAGTTGCAAAGCTTGTCAATTTGTTTTGTTTTATACCTACAATAGTACTTCATAAGGTGAACTTTAAAAAAATTAATGCATTCTGTTTAAGAGAAAATGACACTGCCTGTATCCCTGTCATACTCTTTCTGTGTGATTGTGTTATGTTAAGACAATTTTCTGTTATGCAGCAGTACTTCTCAAATCCCCAGCCACTTTGTATTAAAGTGAATTGAGAGGAGAAAAGACTGATATACCATGCCTACAAGCACAGCTAATACTATGTGAAATGCCCACAACTAGTACTATGAAAAACTCCCACAGCTGATACTATATACAAAACACCCATATGCAACTGCTTAGTATTCCTTTAACCACTACTGTGACAATTAAAACGAAGCCAACACTGCTGTGACAATTAAAACGAAGCCAACACTGCTGTGACAATTAAAACAAAGCCAACACTACTGTGACAATTAAAACGAAGCCCGAGTCCTAGACTCATACAAGCAGAGCTGTGTACATTCATCACATCATTACCCAGTTCAGATTGAATGTGCTCCCCCCTCCCCCCCTCGTCCCACCCCTTATGCAGAACACCCACAGCTGATACTATGCAAAACACCCACAGCCGATACTATGCAAAACACCCACGGTTGATACTATGCAAAACACCCACAGCTTATACTATGTAAAATCAATGTTTTCTTTTTATCCTGTATCTGTCAGGAAGATAAGAGGATCAGGGGTGAATACCTAGCTGGCGGAGTGCTGAGTCAAGCAATGAGTAGACAGAGGGGAAGAGAGACAGTTCTGCCCACTGATATCACACAGGAAATTAACTTTCTGAATCATAAATCAACATAATTTATGCGAAAGAAATGGCGGGTGCTTGATACCTGGCTGAACGATGAGTCCAATGATGAGTAGACAGAGGAGTAGAAAGACAGCTCCACCCACTGATACCATGTAAGGAATGGAGAAGATAAAGCCATGTGGCAGTGGCACCTCACTGTTGAACTCCTCTTGTTTCATGGGTGCTGGCGTCATTGTGGCTGTCAGAGAAACCAATGCACCACGGCTAAACAATATTACCTGAAGTACATTTACTGAAGTATATTTTATTGCAATTTGGTGATACAGAATTGTGAAATCCTCAGGGCAAGCCAGGTATATGGAACCCCCCTTTACATCAGGCTAAAAACCATGCAAAAGTGGCTTAAAAAAGGGTGACTTGTTGCATTATGAGGTCAGCATTTCTGAGAAAATGGTCTCAGAACAGTTGTGGTCCTTCACAGACTGGTATCCATTACCAGTCTGTGAAGGACCACAACTGTTCTGAGACCACTTTCTCAGAAATTTTCTCATAAACAAATCCACTCACAGACAGGTGACACACACAAACCCACACTCACAGACAGGTGCAGGACACAAACAAACCTACTCACAGACAGGCGTAAGACACAACCCCACACTCACAGACAAATGCTGGACACAAACAAATCCACACTCCCAGACAGGTATCAAACACAAACAAATCCACACTCATAGATGTCGGACACAAACAAATTCACATTCACACACAGGTGTCTGACACAAACAAGCCCATACCCACAGACAGGTAGGTGTCAGACACAAACCCACATTTACAGCTAGGTATCAGACACAAACAAACCCACACTCACAGACTGTGTCAAACACAAACTCACAGTGTCAGACACAAACCCACATTCACAGAGAGGTGTAAGACACAACCCCACACTCATAGAGTGTCAGACACAAACCCACATTCACAGAGAGGTGTAAGACACAAACCCACACTCACAGACATGTGTCAGACACAAGCCCAAACTCACAGACAGGTGCTGGCTTCCCCTCCTCCCCAGCCATGTCCGACTTGGCGGGGCGGTGCAGACGGAGGTGGTACACCTGTCGGGAGTCCTCCACGCTGGCCACCACCTGGCGATCTAGGCCGGGGGAGTCGCCGCTGGGCAGGTAAAAATGCAGGTGGAAGCTGTGGGGACAGGTGACGGCCACATCACAGGAGAAGAGGGGAGTGCTGGGGTAGGCAGGGTCTGACAGAACCACTTTCAGGTAGCCTGCAAGGATGAAGTGAGTGGTTTTTAATGTCCAGTCAGGTAAGCATTTTTTAATGTCCAGCCAAGTAAGTGTTTTTTAATGCCCAGTCAAGTGTTTTTTTAAACATCCAGTCAAGTAAGTGGCTTTTAATGCCCAGCTAAATAAGTAGTTTGTTAATGCCCAGCCAAGTAAGAGGTTTTGAATGGCCAGTCAAGTAAGCAGTTTTAATGGCTAGTCAAATAAGTGGTTTGTTAATGCCCAGCTATGTAAGTGGTTTGTTAATGTCAAGCCAAGTAAGTGGTTTTAAAGTCCATTCATGTAAGTGGTTTTTAATGTCCAGTCAAGTAAGTGGTTTCAATGCCCAGTCAAATAAATAGTTTTAATGCCCAGTCAAGTAGGAAATTAGTTTTAAAAGCTCAGTCAAGTAACTGGTCTTTAATGCCCAGTCAAGTGAGTAAGTAGTTTTTAACACATTGTACATGGTCTTTAATGCCCAGTCAAGTATTTTTTTAAACCCAGTTCAGTAAGTGGCTTTTAACAACAAGTAAGTTGTTTTTAACATCCAGTGTATGTGTGCATGCATACATGTGTGTGTGTGTGTGTGTGTGTGTGTGTGTGTGTGTGTGTGTGTTGTTGTGTGTGTGTGTGTGTGTGTGTGTGTGTGTGTGTGTGTGTGTGTGTGTGTGTGTGTGTGTGTGTGTGTGTGTGTGTGTGTGTGTGTGTGTGTGTGTGTGTGTGTGTGTGTGTGTGTGTGTGTGTTGTGTGGTGTGTGTGTGTGTGTGTGTGTGTGTGTGTGTGTGTGTGTGTGTGTGTGTGTGTGTGTGTGTGTGTGTGTGTGTGTGTGTGTGTGTGTGTGTGTGTGTGTGTGTGTGTGTGTGGTGTGTTGTGAGAGAGAGAGAGAGAGAGAGAGAGAGAGAGAGAGAGAGAGAGAGAGAGAGAGATGAGAGAAAATGATCAGTCATTAGAGATGACAAATAGTAAAGGAGTATAAAAACACTAATCACTCAGGCAGTGAAGCATATAACACCACCATCAATTTGAAACTTTGGTGGGGACTGTAGATGCAAATAGTCAGGTCCTTTAGAACTGAAAGCTATTAAAGGTTCACTCTGTTAAGCCTGGATTAGGTCAGAATATAGCTTTGCATGTTCTCAGAAATGCTGCCATTCCAGTATCTACCTTTCCAGCTCATTCAACTTTTTTTCTTCCTCTCCTCTCCCAACATGAGGTGATGTGTGTCACAAACAAAAAATCAGACTTACTTGTGATCTGACATGGTGTTTCACCCTTATAGACCTTTGCAGTTGCTCAGCAGTAGAGCGCCTGACTCGTGAGCAAAAGGTAATGGGTTTGAATGGCAGGAGTGATAGCAGGATTTTATTTTCCAGGGTTAACCTATTCTGGTATCTCTTCCACTCCAATATTACTGCAGTAGTGCACAAACAACCTTGGTCATTTCACCAAAAGTTCAGGTAGCAGAGTACAGCGAAACTTAGTACATGGGCACAAAGCCAAGAACATCACACCACTGATTGCCTGGAGGAGAGAGGTGTGGCTAGATGATCTTCCTTGAAAGGACGAGAGGGCCATTGTCTCTGTTGGAACTGTTTCAAAGGCAACATTGGGGTAATTTCTGAGAGACAGGGTGGAGTGCATGTGGGTTTTTCTGAGCGCATAAATACCACCTTGAACTGAACCGAACGTAACATGCATGTAATAAAGTCAGAGTGTGCTGACAATGCTGTCTGGGCATCGTGTGAAAACCCAGCAGGGAAATGAGATCACACACAACTTACCAGGGAATGCTTGCCCATTTGCTGAGCCCCTGTGGACTGATCCTTGGAACTTGTGCGTGTAAACGTATTTCTATTTTTTTAAAAGAGCAGGTGGGGAAAATTTAATCAAACCTTCCCCCGTAATCCTCACATATGAGAAACAAACCAAACCACCAAACTTTTACAAGCTAAGTGATTACCTGAAACATCTGTTCAAACTTACCAGGACACACTTTTACACTGCCCATCACTTCCACCTCCCAATGTGTGCCATTCTGTCTCATCTTCCCTGTCAGAGATCCTGGGACCAACATTGCAGGTGGAAAAATTCCCTTGAGGAATGATCTGCGATCGGCTGTGATCTTGACAGTTGGGGGTTGGTGGATGTGTGTGATGATGAAGGGGGTCGAGTTGTTTTGAAAAGCCACTGCTATCAGCTCATGGTTGGGGATGTAGGGGGTCTGATGCTCGCTGGCAATCAATGATTCTTTTAGAATGTCGTTTTCACACTTCAGGGAATCTGGAAGAATAAAGTGTAAATATCTTAACAACAGTCTTGACAATACATGTGGCCCAAGGTGACCAGACAATATTCAACTCGGGCAAGTCAGAATATCTGGTCATTTTATTCTACAAACGAAAATAATTTGTATTAAAATATTGACTAACTTTATAATTTTTGCTGTTATTTATTTCATATCAAACTCAGGTTAAACTGCATCTTTAACTCACCAGCCTTGGTGATTCGGACACCAGCTGGCTTGATGGGGTGGATGCGCACCGACTCTCCACTGACCACTGTCGTCTCCACATGTGACCCAGTCTGTATGTAGCTGCCCACACGGAAGTCGCTGTTGTCTGAGGAGATTCGGCCTTCCAAAAAGTTGGGTAGCTTGCCCAAGTGAGAGTCGATGACAATGTTGAGAAGTTTGTCTCTAAAAACAGGAATGGTTATAATTACATGACCAGCCCCAGTCTTGTGTGTGTGTGTGTGTGTGTGTGTGTGTGTGTGTGTGTGTGTGTGTGTGTGTGTGTGTGTGTGTGTGTGTGTGTGTGTGTGTGTGTGTGTGTGTGTGTGTGTGTGTGTGTGTGTGTGTGTGTGTGTGTGTGGTGTGGTGTGTGTGGTGTGTGTGTGTGGTGTGGTGTGTGTGTGTGTGTGTGTGTGTGTGTGTGTGTGTGTGTGTGTGTGTGTGTGTGTGTGTGTGTGTGTGTGTGTGTGTGTGTGTGTGTGTGTGTGTGTGTGTGTGTGTGTGTGTGTGTGTGTGTGTAGTGTGTGTGTGTAAGTGTGTGTGTGTGTGTGTGTGTGTGTGTGTGTGTGTGTGTGTGTGTGTGTGTGTGTGTGTGTGTGTGTGTGTGTGTGTGTGTGTGTATGTCTGTGCATGGCTTTTTTGTTTTTAGTAATTATTTTTTCAGCAAAATGGAGCTCAGCACTCTTGAACAAACTCACCTGTGCACCACGTGTCCGTATTTCTCCCACTCTGCCCCTCCATCCACTTTGACAGTGGCCGTGTGAACTGGAGCCCTGCCAGACTCACTGCGGATGGTGTACTTCATCTCCAGGAGGCGTTGCCTAGCAACAGGCTGAATGTGGCAGAAGAATTTGCTGTTCTGGTTGCTGTTCCATGATGGGAAGATGGAGAACTCCATAAGGTTGCCATGATGACATCTGGAATTATTCGCTCATCTTAAAGTCTTTAATTAAATCCAGATATATTTAACTGTTTTTGATCTGGAAGCACAAAAGACACCAAAAAGACAAAAGCATTGATGTCATGTAAAAAATAAAAATAAAAATATATTCTGAAGAGAATTTTTTGTTTTTGTTTTTTAAAGTGTACACAAAATCCATAATTCAGCCCAACATTTTTTAAGTCAAGTCCAAAATATTGTAAACATGGCAATTCAGCAAAATTTGATGCCTTTTGCTTGTAACAATTTGATTAAAATAAATCCTGCCTGTTACTAATAATTCACAACTGACAAACTAAAGTGGGTGTACTGTAAGTAAGAAACTGTTAATGTCATGCATGCCCATCATAACTGTAACTAAAGTCCAGTAGAACTGTCACACATATCAGCAACTGAGCAAATCCAGAATAACTGAAGTCCACTACAACTGTCATGCATATCAGCAAGCCCAGTATAACTATAACTGAAGTCCAATATAACTGTCATAAATATGAGCTATGTGCTAATAGAAATGAAAAGTGACTGTACAAAAGGCACATTGTTAAATGCTAATTGTAACTTGTTTCAAAACACCTACTTGAGTGGCTGGCAGTGATGTCGATGGTATTTTTCACAGTCACTGGAGCAGTTGCTGCGAGCACAGCAGTTGTAGCAGACCTGTAACCGTGGAGACCAGCCATTGTCGTTGTTGTCGCCAATGATGGAGCAGTCACTGCTGCCACCTACCATGTGCTGAGCACACTTGCGAGTGCATTGCTCACATTTCTGACTGCGGCTGTCACATCTGTGCAACCAATGTCAAAGACATGTTTGTGTCAGCACTTTGAGTCACAGGTTATGGTCTTTAGGTCCTCTAAAAATAATTCTGAACAATGTGTATGTTACAGGCAATCCGTGATGTCAGGCATTTCATGAAGTGGTGAAAAGCTATAGGCCATACACGTAACGCCTAAATTTTGTAGGCAATATTCGTATTGCCCGGAAAATAATTTTCGAGATTTCACAGTTTGCCTGACTGCCAATTTCTGTATTCAGGCAAACTGTGTATTGATTCTGTGCCTGTGTGTGTGTGTGTGTGTGTGTGTGTGTGTGTGTGTGTGTGCGTGCATGCCTGCATGCGTGCATACGTGTGTGAGTGTGTGTGTGCGTGTGTGAGAGAGAGAGGCAAACAGATATACAAAAAGACAGAATAAACACACAGACATAGAGACTGATGGAAGCAGAATCAGCATGCAGTTCATGTGACTCATATTCAGTTCAGTGCAGGACTTCATCATGCTGTAGAGTTCACATCAACGGGTTTGCCTTCCAGATCATGATTTTACTTTTTTGAGCAAAACTCAATCCACAAATAAACCTGTGTTAATTTGGATCTCACTTTCTTCAGCCTCGCTGTTGGGGTGTCCTATCATTGTTGGTTAGAATGTTTAGTTTTTATTTTCATCTGCTTGCTTTCCAGAATAAATGCCTTTTAATCTACCTAGTATGGTAATAAAGAAGAGGAGAACTTTGATTACTCTGTGGAACAGAACTGAATATGTAATTTGCAAAGCTTGTGCATTTTCATAACTTGCTACTGTGAGTGAATTACGGTTAAAAAAATTATCTCTGCATTTTCGTATAAATTATCTGTACTGTGTGTAAGTTGCCATTTAAAACATTTCCTGGTGTATTTTAGGATGCATGAAATGAAATGAGCAGAATGTAATTTATCCATGATGGAAATGATTTCAATTGATGATATATTTTGTAAGTATATTTGCCTTTTTAGAAGGTGGTGTGTATTGCAAATTAAAGATTTTTAAAATATATTTTTTACTTCAGTGAGTGTACTATAAAGGTAAAAACAAACAAACTTGAAACACCTCCTTCTGTTCCTTCAAAATGCTCAGGCAATACATGAAATGCCTAGAGGTAAATTTCAGGCAATGCATGTATTGCCTACAAAATTTAGGCATTATGTGTATTGCCTATAGCTTTCCGCCACTTCATGAAATGCCTGACATTTTTAGGCATTTCACGAAATGCCTTACTTCACAGATTGCCTGTAACATGTATACACCACTTTGCATTGCATGATTCAATGCACTAAAAACAACAACATGTGCTTCTTAAATTTGAGAGTTATAAAATGCAAGCCATACCCAGAAGTTATTTTCATTTTTTCTTTCTTTTAGACAAAACCAATTTTGAGGCAGTCATTACCTGTAAAAGATCAGCGACTAGCATTCTCAAGCGATCAAAACAAAAGCCAGAAATCAAGGATTTGATCTGAAAGTGTCCTGTTGACTTTACAATGAAGTTCGAAACTGAGTTTTGTGAGTGATGATTAACTTGCTAGTCACACACAGCAGCCACTTTGATGTTGGCACATTTAAGAGGTGCGTGCTTATGTCATCTGAGAAAAATCAGTCAAGGCCATAATACACATGACAGAAGCTGTGACACTTGACAGTATTTTGTACTCAGTATCTGATCCTCCTCATTCTCATTCACAAAATTCATTTTCTAAGTCTAAAATAAAAACAACCAAGCATTTGAAACAAAATTCTTGAGTTTTAGATTTTGTCTCAATTTCTTCTCCATTTTAAGCAAAGCAAGGCATTTGGTTTCTTTACTTAAGGAAATGCTGAAATAACAATTTAAGAACACTTGAACAGTCTATACATAACAGAAGCTGCAGCAACATATGCCTGTAATATTAAATGGCTATGTCTCACCGCTTGGATTTTTCTGCCCAAAGTGTTGAGGTCTGAAACGTCTCAGGAGGAATTTCAAACAACTCAGTGAGTGAACCAGGTTCTCGACAGAGGAAAGAGTTGTCTTTCTTTGCAGCTTGTTCCGGAAAAGTCCCATGACCTTTGTATGTGTGACAGGGCTTAATCTCCCCTTTGTCGTCCAGCTGGTATGTCACATCCTGTGCAAGGAACATGAAGGTCAAGCATGTGTGCCTGTGGTGGTGAAACACAAGATTCCATGCTCAGCTCTAAGCCTCACCTCCTATGAATATGGTTACACAAACTTTTGATATGACCACCATGTTGAACTGTATTCACTGGTGGAGGTTGGTTAGTCAGTTAGTTTTTGAATTTTAACATCCCATCAAACACATAGTCACCTCAGGAAGAAACCTTCTTTAATTGCTTGTAACTTTAAGCAGGGTGACCTGTTTTATTTCAAGGGTCAACACAAGAATCCATGTTAGCCAAAGGTAATGCTTTGGGAAATATTTAAAGTGAATGGACCAAGAAGATAGAAATTACGAGAAGGAGGAAATTCCTGGCAGTGGGCAATGCATGCGTGGCTATATTCTGACCTACTGCAGGCTTTAAAGGGAGAACATTTGTCAGTTCTGGGTTCTCAACAAAGGGGGCCCTGATTTCTGCATCCACAGTACCCCGCCGTGGGAGACTGGTGGAGGAATGTATGATGATTTGCCTCACTGGATTACAGCTGTCTGGAAAACATGATTTGCCTCATTTGATTACAGCTGTCTGGTAAACATGAACATGACGATTTGCCTCATTTGACTACAGCTGTCTGGTAAACATGATCTGCCTCATTTGACTACAGCTGTCTGGTAAACATGATTTGCCCCATTTGACTACAGCTGTCTGGTAAACATGACGATTTGCCTTATTTGACTACAGCTGTCTGGTAAACATGGTGATTTGCCTCATTTGACTACAGCTGTCTGGTAAACATGACTTACCTTATTTGACTCCAGCTGTCTGGTAAACATGGTGATTTGCCTCATTTGACGCCAGCTGTCTGGTAAACATGATGATTTGCCTTATTTGACTAGAGCTGTCTGGTAAACAGGTGATTTTCCTCATTTGACTACAGCTGTCTGGTAAACATGATGACTTACCTTATTTAACTACAGCTATCTGGTAAACATGATGATTTGCCTCATTTGACTACAGCTGTCTGGTAAACATGGTGATTTGCCTCATTACCTGAAAACCTTCGGTGAACGTTCTTTTGGTTACATTGCTCCAACTGTCTGGAACTCGCTGTTGGCCGACCTGAGAGCTTCTCCCTCCTTCCCAACTTTCAAAGTTAACCTAAAAACGCATTTCTTCCGCCAAGCCTTCTGATTGATTTGTATATGCCAACCACTACCTGTTTCATATTCGTGTGTGTGTGTGTGTGTGTGTGTGTGTGTGTGTGTGTGTGTGTGTGTGTGTGTGTGTGTGTGTGTGTGTGTGTGTGTGTGTGTGTGTGCGTGTGTGTGTGAGTGTGTGTCAGTTGGGGGCGGGGCTGGGGACTGGGAGAGATGGAATTAAGGGTAGGTAGTAATATAATGATTCATTTTCTTTATCTATTGCTGTTTCTCATATGGCACATGTACTTGTATATTATACATTGTTAGTTGTCATAATTATATGTATTATGTTTGTGAAACTTAGAAAATGTTGGAGAATGTAAAGCGCAGTGAGTTTGGGTACACCAGAGAATAGCGCTATACAAAAGTTATCTATTATTATTTATTATTATTATTTGATTCCAGCTGTCTGGTAAACATGGTGATTTGCCTTATTTGACTACAGCTGTCTGGTAAACATGGTGATTTGCCTCATTTGACTCCATCTGTCTGGTAAACATGGTGATTGGGGGCCGGGATAGCTCAGTGGTTAGAGCGCCGGACTCGTGATCGAAAGGTCGCGGGTTCAAATCCCTGCTGGAGCGGCGGGCAAATTTTCTTATCCAGGGTCAACTTTCTGTGCTGACTCTTATTTTGGTATCCGTTCCACCCCTGTGTTACCGCAGTAGCATGTAAAAGACCCCGGTCATTCTGCCAAAAGCGCAGATGGCAGGTTGCAGCTAAACATGCATACACCTTACGTATGTGGCTTTGCATGAAGTGACATGCTGCATGGTTGTATGATGTCCACAGGATGCGCCGAGATGGCAGCAGTTTCTTGTGGCACCAGCCATGCCAGCGCTGTAAGTACACCACTTCGGTGGATATTAAAAAAACGCGCTATAAAAAGCTATTCACTCATGTAGAATCACATGCAAGTGCAGTGAGTCTGCTCGAGAGTGGAGAATAGCGCTATATAAAAGCGATCAATAATAACAATAATAATAATAATAATTTACCTCATTTGATTACAGGTGTTTGGTAAACATGATTACCTTTATCATAAAATGTTTGCCTCCATCTTATTGGGTGTTTAGTAAAATGAAGTCTGTCGCAGTCTCACTATTAATATTTTAGACAATAATAAGATCAAACTTTATGGTCATGTAAAAAGAAAATTTGCTGTGAAACATACCATCAATGTAACATGTGTGAGCAAGTGCTCTTTGTATACGTTTTTACAATAATCCCGCCCCGGTTATCAGATCCATGCAATTTCATTACTGTACTGTTAGTAACCCAGGAACCGGAGCAGACGACGCTTTTGTTTTGAAGCACTGCGTGTTGCATAATGCCACATGGCCTTCACACAGCCGACTGGCGATAGCCGCTGGTGCACGCCAGTTTCAAATCTGTTTACTCCCTTAATATTTTGACCGCTTGTTTGTTTACCTACTCTTTGTTTACCTAGTCCTTTTTATGCACTAAGCCATGTGTAATATAATTTGGCATCTTAGAATGTTTATCCAACGTTTATTCAGATGCAGGATCGAGCTTAATCAGTAGCCGATGCCTCTCTGGGTCCATTCTTTTTATAGCCGTCGTCTGCATGGCGCGTTCTCTGTTTAGTACTAGTGAATAGTAGTGAATCGTTGTTTTGACTCGATGAAAGTAATTCTATATCGATCAATGCTTTGTCGTATAGTATTTTGCTTAGCTGACTTCATGTTTAGTGTTTATTTGGGGTTGAAATTTACTTATTAAGTATTGTGTACTGTAGAAGCTAAGTTGTATTCATAG
The DNA here is from genome assembly GCA_018857735.1 of Alviniconcha marisindica. Taxonomy (NCBI): domain Eukaryota; kingdom Metazoa; phylum Mollusca; class Gastropoda; family Provannidae; genus Alviniconcha; species Alviniconcha marisindica. Next base: position 904,416 of record JABMCL010000509.1, on the reverse strand, counting down.
ACTACTTGATATCACTATCAGCGCTGCTGCGACTAAAATAACGCGCCCCAGGCGAAAGTTCGCACCAATTGTTTTAGTGCTAGTCTTTGAGTGTGTCTTGCTTCTCTTACAGAGCGTTGTATTGTAATTGTTATGTACCGTTTTAACCGTGGGAGCGTGTTCTTTATTCTGATGTAAGTTTTAGTGACAGTTATATTTTGTACATTGTGTTAGTTGTGATTTAGTTGTACGAATCTGTTTATAGACAGGTGCAAGCCACACTTCCCACTCTTGTTGTAAATAAAATAAGTCATGTGTGTACATTTTGTTTATACAATTTAAAAGGTTGTAATTGTAGCTTTCATTTGATGTTTTAATTAGTTTAGTTATTGTTGAGGAAACTGTATTTGTGCGGGCCAAGGAAACACAATAGTCGGCCATTTTGTGGTCCAGAGGGCCAATTTCATTGTAACGATAGCGTGTGTTCCTTGCGGCCCGCGCAGTTCTCTTATCTATGCATGCGCGTGAGGATTTTGGGTGTGCTGAGAATGTTGTCTGCTGCTGTAGAATAAAGCCTGTTTGCCGTGCGCCTGCTGTGGTCTCCATTTTGACCGACTCTGCTGCCTGTGTCCTGTCCTACACTCCACACCACGCCATTACACATGTAAAAACAAAATATTAAACAAATTAACAAAAACAATACCAACTAAGAAAGAAAAAGAAAAAAGGAGGATAATTTAGTGTAAGAGATATAGACATAAAAAATAAAAAAAGTTTAGCAAATTGCAAGTTACAGCTAAACCCAAGTTGACCAACTCTACAATGACTAATACTCAGCGGTGAGTGTTCTGATCACCAGTGTCTGACCGGGTGGTTGGTGTAGTGCAGGATGTAGTGGTCTGGAACTGGCTGGGGGCAGAAGCGCTGCACAGAGTGAGACTGGAGCACAGCTGGAGAGGAGGCAGAGATGTTGAGGTCACTGAGGTCAAGAGGCACGAACTGCTGAGCTGCCTCCAAGTTCTGTATGCTGATGTCTACATGCAGTCCTGTGCCTGGGGGATGAGGTGAAGAAAGAGAGGCAAAGATTATCAAAAGGTCAGCATGTATCACAGCAGTGTGAACGAGTGCTATATGTGAGGGTTTGTCACGCAAGCTGGAAGAACTAGTCAGAGACTTGAAAACACCAATGAAGATTATAAAATTGCAGAAATCAGTATTTTTTATATATTTTTTTTTTAAAAGTGTCATGCCCCTAAAAGTAGCAGTGTAAATGTAACCGAGTGCATTAATTGTGTGTGTCCAGGGCCATGACCCTTTAACCTTTTCTTTCCTGTCGTCCTTTCTCTTTTTTGATTGGTTAGGAGTTTTATGGCCCCAATTATCTAAAGAGTTAAAACTTTAGTGCTGGGCCAGCAGCATCCCTTTTCCCCCAGTGTCCCTGCAGAGGCAGGTTGTTTGTTTGCTGTTGCGGCCGGTGTTCGTCTCAGGGGAGAGGCTACACTGTTTCCTGGCTGGTGTAAATAAAAGTTATGTTATAGCAACCTCTGACTTGTGACTCTTCATTCATGCTTCCAACCTTCTTCCCTCACTCCCCACCCCACTCCCCTACATAAACAATGATGAGCATTTTTCAGTGACCATAGTTCAGGAGCTGTGTGAGAGTCGAGGTGGACGTCCTGGACTGTCCGTCCTAACGAGCCTTCTGGTTTCCGTGGACGTAAAGAATTATTGAACCATGCTTCGGCATTGGTCACAACTTGTCCCTAATATGTCAACTGACATCTGAGGACATAAAGCATCACTTCATCATCATCATCTTTTCAGTGACCTTATTGTGGCTACCTCATTGATGAAGCTGAAGATGGAGAAGATTACCAGGGTTCATTCTTTTCAGTGCAATTTTTGCATACGTATGCGTGGGTAAAGTGTATCAGTGTCTGCATTAAAAGTGGTGTTGCAGAGCTGCTGGTCAGCAGCTGAATATGACTTGTGATTGAAGAATTGGATCTGAATGAAAAACATTGCATCATGTTCCCTCTTCAGAGAGTAGCGACTGAGGAAATGGGTCTGAATAAAAAAGACTGTGCATCATGTGCATACCTCTCTTCAGAGAGTAGCGAGTGTATCCCACTGATAGAGAGCGGAGATGTTCAATGGTGACCTCTGAGTCCTTGACCTTGCGATCCTCTTCCAAAATGATGTTATCAGAGGTTTCCACATCAGGGAGTTGTGTCACATCTGCAAGAAATCATGTTTAAGATGACACTTTTAGTATGTTGTTTAAGACTGACACTTTTAGTACATTACAACTGGGTAGAACTGCTCTTGCAGCTGTTGGAAATTTACCAAGCAAAGCTGTAACCATGTAGTGGAAATGTGAATGCCAAAGTCTAGAAAAGCCAGAAGTTCTGAGGGATGGTTTTGGGTCAGGGTTCAAATTTGCATAGAAACATGAATGAGAAACTTGTTTATAAAAGGGGTATATAACTTCAAGTTGTCAATCTCTCATAAATGTGGCTGTTTTGTTGGTTAAACTTGGTTAACACCAAGTTGTCTCCTAAAAGGTACTGGCGGGGACCAAGATCCCAGAAGGTGGGGGAAGAGGAAGACAATACCTGACGCTACACTCTCACCACAAGAGGTACTGGTGGGGACCGAGATCCCAGGAGGTGGGGGAAGAGGAAGACTATACCTAACGCTACACTCTCACCACCAGAGGGACTGGTGGGGACCGAGATCCCAGAAGGTGAGGGAAGAGGAAGACTATACCTAACGCTATACTCTCACCACTGCAATGATTCTGCCTTAAGATGGGCAGCAATGAGAGTCATAATGTTTCACTTAATGTAAGGGACAAAGTCCAAGACAGTGTCCATAAACCACAACTTCTGAAGAGAAAGAAGTCAAAGCAGAATCAAACTTCTGCTTACCAGCCTAACACCTTACCACCAGGCCAAAGTGGCTCATGTCTGGGTGGTCTTTCACCATGGTTCCACTGTATAACTAAAGACTATACAATATAAGTCAGCTGTTCTGACATATTGCTTGTAACTAAAGACTATAAAATATAAATCAGCTGTTGTAACAGATATCACTGGTTACTAAAGACTATACAATATAAATCAGATTGTGACAGATACTGCTAGTTACTAAAGATGATATCTAGAATCACATGTGGCAGTGAGTCTGCCAGAGAGCAGAGAATAATGCGCTCTATATAAAAGTGATTATCAATCAATCAGTCAACAATATAAATCAGTTAAATCAGGTGTTGTAATAGATACTGCTAGTAACTACAGACTAGATATTGCCAGACCTTTTGGTAGTTCTTCCCATAAATCCTTACTGCTTCTGTTCAGACTCTGCTCTGACTTCAAAAATGGAAATTAAGGCAGGGTTCACACAACAATGCAAAAGAAAGCTGCAAACACATTTCTCTCACTACTAAATGGGTGCTTAATGCAGAATTCAGGTGTAGAACTGGTCTCGTTTTAAAATTTCAGTATGTGTATCATTTTCAGATCACTGGCTTCTGGGGTAAATCTTTCTGGAACACAACAGACATTGCAGATTATTTTGTTATACAATATTTGCCTCCTCACCCTACCCCCACCCCCCAAAGTGCAGGGGTAGCTGAGTTGGTAGAGCATCCAACTCAAAAGCCAGGCACAATGCTGACGTGGGTATGACTTCCTGGTGCAGCAAGGTTTTTTTCCCCCATAGCCAACTTTCACTACAGACTCTCTTACGGTGTGTGTGTGGTGTGTGTGTGTGTGTGTGTGTGTGTGTGTGTGTGTGTGTGTGTGTGTGTGTGTGTGTGTGTGTGTGTGTGTGTGTGTGTGTGTGTGTGTGGTGTGTGTGTGTGTGTGTGTGTGTGTGTGTGTGTGTGTGGTTAGTGTTGTTGTAAAGCGCCCTGTGCTGCCACCTTGTGTGGTAGATGGGTGCTCTAGAAATCCTCTTTATTATTATTATTATTATTATTATTGTCTGTACAGCCCTTGTGTGCGATTTAATTGCAGCCATACCACTGTATGGACACACAAATACTGCACACACAGATAGGAATGGGTAGTGCTACTCTTGCAGCTGCTGTGCCTTACCCAGGTATGATGACCCAAATTTCCAGCAAGGGACAATGAAATACTATTAAAAAAAAGGAAGAAAAAAATAAACTTTTGACAAATTCTGAACTCACAGAATCAATCTAAATAATCACATAATTGCTCTCATCAATCCGCTTCATTATTCTGATAATCGAGTAATTACCTCATATTTTAAATCAATGAATTAAAGTATTTCAGAACTAAACATATTAATCACTCATTGACATAAGTCTTTGAACTCACTCTTGCACTGCTGATTGTAGTAGCTGGAACAGGTGTGGCGTTCGTGCTTTAAATCTATGAATTGAAGTATTTCAGAATGAAACATATTAATCATTCAATGACATAAGTCTATGAACTCACTCTTGCACTGCCGATCATGGTAGTTGGAACAGGTGCGGTACTCATACTCTCCCTTCAGACATGGTGGCTGGCAAACTGAAATTGCAGACATTGTAAGTCAGGTCTCCTTTACTTTATTGTTATTGTTGAACTCCTTTTTATTTCAATTTTAACATTATAGATCTGTTGATATTACTGATGTTTCACTTGAAGATCTGTTTGCTACCAGTTTATGATCACTGAAATTATGATATTTGCAAAATGTAAAAAAAAATCATACACTTTCACAAGTATGAACTTAACTGATTTTTGTAGTTTGATATCTGGAAGGTGAAGCAGTGAATTTGTAAATTCAACAATTCATGTTTATGATGGTGATGAAAATGACGTTAATGAGCAGTGTTGTTATGGTTAGTCACATTTGCTTAGCACAATACCAGAGTTTTCATTTTTGTTGTTGTTGCTTTTATGAGCTTTTATTTAATTTTTCATTCATTTAATTTTTTTAAGGTACTGATTCCCTTTCACTGCCAAAACATTTCTGCTGAAGATGCCATTCCTTCCAGTAACAATCTTGAAGACAGGATAAGCCAACCAGAAATATTCATTTTCTATAACTTGGCTTCCCTTGATCATGCATAAACTGCCAGAATTCAAGCAGGACATCCTATGGCATCTTTCTGGCAAATGGGAAACACTTTGCCAGGACATCATATAATGTTACAAGGGCACAGAAAGGGGTTAAACAAACTATTAATAACCTTCTCAAAATATGATATGGCAACAGGTAAAACAGATTTTTGAATATGTGTGTGTGTGTGTGTGTGTGTGTGTGTGTGAGAGAGAGAGAGAGAGAGAGAGAGAGAGAGAGAGAGAGAGAGAGAGAGAGAGAGAGAGAGAGAGAGAGAGAGAGAGGATTTTGCTTACTGCACCCTTGATGTTACATTGAATTTTTAAACATAGTTTTGTGAGCATAAATTAATGGGACTGGCATAGACAAAGTATTGTCAAGTGTTTCTGGTTGCCTGTTGCATGCTGCAGCCTGTCTGAAGTAGGGCACAAGATGCATGTGTTCACATTGGCCAGTTAGGAGCAAAATAAAATAGGCGGTGAGCAGCCTTGACACCACCGAACACTTTAATGGTTTTGCACAGCCAGCATCGCTAATTGTCACTGAGCATGAGTAGCCTTTATGCCACCTAACACCTTGATGGTGCTTAGCACATCCAGCCTACCTAACCATCATTCAGCATGAGCAGCCTTTACGCCACCTAACACTTTGATGGCGTTTTCCTTAACCATCACTCAAGAAACTCAGTTTAAAAATTCAATTTAAAATCAAGAGGCATTCAAAGCAAAATCCCTGGTGTTAATGTTTTTATGTTGATCTCTTTCACCTTTTGGACAAACTATAAATATTTAAGAAGTCTAGTTTCTCTAAGGGGATATTGTTATTAACCAGAATATTACAAGTGTAATAAAAAATTTTTTCCAAATGTATAGAATCATAATTCATATTATACTCAGAATTTGTATAATTTAAAGATTTTTTGTTGTTGGTTAAATCTCAAAACAATATCCAAAATGTCAACAGATCTACTGTTACATTGAGCTACTTGAGCAACACAATGCATGAAACAAGCAATAACTGAATTCCAAATGAACACAACATAGAAAGCCAAAATGAACAAAAATCAACAACAGCAACAAAAACTTTTTTAACTTGTGTAAGCAAGTCATAAATATGTTTAAATATCAAATAAAGGGGAGGGGAAAAGTCATTTACAAAGCAAGATATGGCCCAAGTTCAAGGGTTTTATTTGTTGTTTGAAATAAACTATCCTTTTTTCTTTTTTCTCTTGAAAAAGGCAGGTATCACTGAAAATCTGCAGATCATTTTGACCTGTCCAATAAGTTAACATCCACAGAAATTGTAAGGCTTATTAGGGATGGGCCCTGTCCAATCAAGAAGCATTAAGTTTTGTGATTTGATCCTTGATGTGTGTCAACTAATCTTTCCTGCCTCTAGAATCTCATTATGCAGTGTTTCACATTGTCGGTGAGGTTCCAGATAATGGAATATGACTGAGTGAAAATCAACCATGCAAACATGCAGACACACACATATAGTTGATGAATAATCAGGGCACAGACATTTTTGCATGACAGATGTGTGTTTTTTTAGCAAATACATGCAAGAAAATAAATCCACAGTACCACAGAAATGAAGGACTGCAACAGATACAGTCAGACATGAGACTGAGTACAAGGGAACAATACACAACTAAACACAAACATGGATTTTTCTTTGGGGGAAGAACAAAGGAGATACAGTTTGGGGGCTGGTGGTGGACAAATATATCTGTTATTTGGAGGTGGGGGAGGAGGGGGAGATAAGGCAGAACTGGGGGTGGGGGTGGAAAAGTGGGACTGGATGATGGCAGTGTGGGATTAAAAGTAAGAAAATTAGTAATGATATGAGGGAAAACGTTAGTAATTTGGTTTACGGTGGGATTACCTCTACAAACGGCGTTGACGAAATCAGTGCACTGACTGGCCATATAGTAACCTTTGTGACACACTCTAGTACACTCTGCAACAGATACAATTCTCGTCAACTTGTCCCCAAAATCTACTGATTACCATTAACAACACTTTTGGCACAAAATCTGCTCTAAGCCCTAATTAATACTCAAAGACAGTAGCATACCAGGTTTTGACCTGTTAACCCCCAAATCTTTCAGACCACATGCACACTTCTTGGGCTTAGAGTCTGACATTTTCTTGCATCAGTTTCTACAATCTGATTTTGTGATTCCAAAAATCTGCATCTGCCATAAAACCTTGAAGATTATTATTTATGAAAGGTATGAATTCACTGCAAAAGAAAATACCAACCCAAAATTCAACTGCAAAGAATTTAAAAAATGATGCTAATGATGCTAATATGTTTATAAAATATAGTTTGTGTTTTTGTACTGCAAAAACAACAGCAGTTTGCCTGAAACTTGTATATAATTGTTTCATATATTTCATGGTGACCTTTTTTCAATTAAAAAATTGTGTGATGGCTTTATAATGTTATATATGACTGGAATAACAATTTAATATGACCTTTTTCTTTTGAATAATGCTAGTGGACAAAAAACAACAATTCCAAATGTTTCCTATGCTAATCAGTCAACTGATTTTTTTTTCTCATCAATTTTTTTTTCTTCCATTACCTTTTATTCAGTAAACATATAACATGGAATCACAAAACATGTACAAATTAATTTCTATGACTAGAACAGTAGAAAACAGACAAGTACCACAGTGGGGAGGACGCATACAGTACAGACAGTTGGGATGTTCTCAAGTTTCAGCTCACGGATATAAACATTCTCACTCATGCTGTTGTGCTCTGATATGGGATGAAGTACAGCACAAACACAACTATCAAACTGAGACACTCGCTGCTTCAAACACTCGTGAGACAGTGAAATAACATTCATGCTAACTTTATCCAACTAAAACCAAACAAACTGAATGGCAGGTGTTTTTTTTACACACAACCCCACAAGGTGAACCAAAACAATAGACTCTGAGAGTGTCTACATTCCAATTGAACTCAAAAACCAAAACTTGTACATACCAACAAAAAATATTCACAGCACCAAACATTTTAATGATTGCTTGTGTCATTACCACAGAAAAAAAAAAGAGAGAGAAAAGTTGTAGGTAATAGCCAAAGAGGTGGCTGGAATATCCTGGGACATTTTAAACACCATTTTGGGTCAACAATATCATCAGAATGAGTCAAACAGGTTTACATCTAGTGAATGAAGCCAGAATTTGCAACAAAAATTAGTTTGATCATATTTGTATCTTTCAGTATGCAAATGCTCCGTGCACAGTCAATTGTTTTGCCAACACTGGCACAGAGGAAATATACATGTTGTGACTTGGAAACTAGGTCAAACATCAAAGGAACATGTGCATACTGAAATCACAAATATGACATAATTCACTTTTTGTTGCAAATTTTGGCTTCATTTCTCGACCCACTTGAATTATTCTGGTAATATTTGTGGCCCAAAAAGGTGTGTAAAATGTCCCAGGAATTTCTGACTGTCTCTTGGATATTACAAAGTTGTAAAGCATAATAATGTGATTTTTTGTTTTGTTATCTGGATCTAATTCTATGTACCATAAATTCAGTACCTTTGCAAATTTTCTGTCTGTTTTTGGAGCAGGGCTGGAGCTCATACTGGTCCTCTCTGCATGGTGTGTTGCAATCTAAAACACAGTTTTGTCAGTCAAGTTAATTAGTTCTTGGATTTTAATGCCCAGTCAACTGCAAAGGGCCACTTCAGGATGAATCATACATTCATTTCAAAAAACTTTTTTTTTTACACCAGTTCAAAACAAATTACTTAACCACAAGTCAAATGGTGGATCACAGTTCTGGACACAACACAGTCAGCAGCAAACACAGCCAAGTCAAAGACAGTCAATAACAAGCACATCTCAATATTCACATCAATGTTTCTCCTCACGGCGACAGACAGAAGTATCATATTGTCCATGAAGTGAGACCTGTTTTATTTTGCAGGCCAACACAGGAAACTCTGTTAGCGAAAACTAACACTGTTAAAAATGAGAGGGTTTAAAAAAAATGAAGGTGACTAGACTAGGAAGGTCAAAATTAGGACAGAGAAGAAATTCCTAGCATTAGATGAAGCATGTCTGGCTATATTCTCATTTATTCCAAGCTTTAAAGGGAGGCTATTTGTCAGCTCTGTGTTCTCAACAGACAGGAACTTTAATTTATGCATACATGTGCAGTATCCCACTGAATGGCGTATTTTTGTGGGTTTGTAGAAATTACCATATAAACTGTTAATAACAATAATAATATTAATAATGTACTCTTTTATGTGTTATTTCTCCAAACTGGAGCACACAGACCATTACAAAGCAAAGAACCAAAACACAGTAAAAACAATGCACACATACACACACAGAGTCACTGAATAGCATAGCTTGAAGAGCTGAGATTTCAGAGATGACTTAAATGATGGTAGTGTCTTTGATGACCTACTTTTGCAAAGGAGACTGTTCCAGACAGACAATGCAGCATGAGAAAAAGATCTCTGACCAACCAAGTGCATGTGCACAGAAGAAAGAGCATTGCTGGCAGGTTGGTTTGTAAACTTTCGGGAGTTCAGTCAAGTAGATAGGAATGGTCCAGTTGAGGCAGTTGTAGCACAGATAAATATTTGTACTGTATTCATGAATCAATGGGCAGCCAGTGGAGAGAAGCAAGATGAGTCAGATTTGGGAACTCTTGGGACAAGGCAAGCAGCACTGCTCTGGACTTTTGTAGTTTGTTTTGGAGATACTGAGGACAGCTAGACAGGAGATAACTGCAGTAGTCAAGGCATGAAAGAACAAAGGCAGACAACTGATAATAAATCAAATCACAATTTTGAACCAATTGAACAAATAAACGCCAATGTATTTTTCAACAAAAACGAAGACATAATCAAACCGTGAAATGGCCACCGAGTTTTGACAAGGCCCATGCTTAGTAAAGGATAACTCGAAAAGGAGACGAAATTGATTTAACTTTAACTTAAAATTAGACTTTCTGGCAACAGACATATAATGTCCAAGAAACAGTAAGGTTTACATCCTCCAAAATACATGATTGTCAAGCAATAGAACAGCAGTTTTGGTACGTTTGTATGTCCACATATTATATATATATATATATATATATATATATATATATATATATATATATATATATATATATATTATATATATATATATATATATATATATATATATATATATATATATATATATATATATATATATATATATATATTATATATATATATATGGCATGTATTCCATAACAAGAAACATCTGAGTTTGAATTTGTGCACCAAATTGCCCCCCTTAAAATGCAGTAATCTAATGATCTCTTTTAATGCACAAAACTGCTAATAAAACAAGAACAAAAACCCTCATTACAATTGAATTTGACGTAGCCAGCAAACAAACAGATGTGTGAAAGATCAGCTAGAGCAATAAATGATTTTTCTCCTATTTTGTTTTGTTTTGCTGCTGTTTGTTTAAGAAAGATCTAGGCTGCTCTCTGTGTGCTCTCAGTTTAATTCTCTCAGTTGATTCTACACACACACACCACTTGACACCGCGGGCATCCCACACCTCCACACACATACACATGTGTTACCGTGACATGTTTTTCCATCGCCATAGTAGTCAAGGCTACAGACGCATTCATAGGATCCCTTCCTGTTGAGACAGCCAGCAGACGGGTGGCACCTTGTAAGTCCCTCCGCACACTCGTTCACGTCTGGCAAGAAAGGGATATATAAATAATGGTCAAATAAGAGAATACAGAACAGAAAGAAACGACTCCGTGCGGGGAAAAGTCAACAACTTGACAACAAAACAAAACCAAAATACAGCTGTTGTTGTTGTTGTTGTTGTTGTTAATCTGGCCGAGTCTCTGTTTCACTTGTGATGTACCGACAAGTCAGACATACAGAATGAAGTAACGAATTAGAGAGATAATGAACGCGCGCCTTCAAAGGGAGAGAACTAGACAGTAACGCCGCGCTCTTTTTGATGAGCAAGATACATGTAGTGTGCAGTCATAAAGATAATATAAAGTAAATGAATAACTCCATCAGTCTATTAAGTGTATGGATCTTTTATTTCACAGAGAAATGAAAACGTATTGTAATTTACTTTAATTTTTTGTTAGTCACATTTAAAATTCAGTTGCTTTTTCAAAATCATCGTGTGTTTTTTCTTCTCTCTCTCTCTCTCTCTCTCTCTCTCTCTCTCTCTCTCTCTCTCTTCTCTCTCTTCTCTTTTTTTTACCGGCCACAAGAATCTCTAACAGATTTTGAAAAAAAGTTGTGTATGCCATGAATATAACCGTGCTCTCTCTCTCTCTCTGTTAGAACTCTCGCCCGCTCTCTCACTAGGTCTCTCGCTGGGGCTCTCTCTACTCTCTCTCTCTCTCTCTCTCTTACTCTCACTCACTAGGCCTCTTTGTCTGTCTCACTAAGACTCTCTATCTAGGGCTCTCTCACCTCTCTCTCACCAGGACTCTCTCTCTCTCTGACTGACTCACTCACTCACTCACTAGGACTCCCTCTCACCAGGCACCCGAGTTGTATGCCTATACATATCTGTTTTTCTTATTTCTCGTATATTTGCTTGATCTAACGTTTTCCTCTCTCTCTCTCTCTCTCTCTCTCTCTCTCTCTCTCTCTCTCTCTCTCTCTCTCTCTCTCTCTCTCACTCTCTCATTTGTGTTTGTAGCACAGCAAAGACTGGCTGTCAGATAGGTCCAAATGGACGTAACGCTACTATCCTTGAGTATTAAAGTTTTCTCTCACAATGTCTCTCTCTCTGTCTGTCTCCGTCTGTCTCTGTCTCGCTCTGTCTCTGTCTCTGTCTCCGTCTGTGTTTGTCTGTCTCTGTCTCTTATACACACACACACACACACACACACACACACACACACACACACACACACACACACACACACACACACACACACACACACACACACACCATATAAGGGCTGTCTCTCTCGCATCAGTCATCAGTCATACGCGTCGGTGTTTCGTATTTTTCGCTTATTTGCGCCTTTGCTTGATCTGAACATTTTCCTCATTTTATTGTGAGGTACTGCAAACTGTGTGCTTCTAATGACTCATGACCAACCAGAGATGGGCTCAGATGTGCTCACCTCAACATTAACCATGCTAATAAGAAATTCACAGATACAGTTTTGCGGTTCGACTTTGGAAAGAACCTTCATGTATCTGGCCTGTCTGAATCAAGGCTGCATATGTCCAGTCACATCTCTGATTCTGATATTCCCATGCCAGAATATAACATTGTGTGCATGAACCCAAAACAACACAAGGAAGGTAATATATATTCACGACTCCCTTACTTTTAAACGTCTTCATCATTTGGAACAACATGCCGCTGAATCAGTCTGGGTGGACTGAATTAAACTTAAAAAGGGCGTCACCACTTCTACTTGGTTTCGTCGACAGAATCCAAACAATGAAAGGTTGAAAAGAACGCTTATTTATTATGACACATACAGAATCTGCAAATTTTCGGGGTAATCCCCTTCGTCAAAAATCAAAATGACACTTAAACAACTGTTAAACGGTTAAAAACGATGAAAAATGAGATGCAATTTTTCCAAGCACTGGACAAAAAAACAACTCAACCATAAAAAGGATGTTATTTTGTTTCTCATCTCATTTTCAATCCTTTTTAACCACCTAACTGTTGTTTAAGTGTTGTTTTGTAGCTTGACGAAGGGGATTACCCCAAACATTTGCAGATTGTGTGTCTGTGTCATAATGAATAAGCGTTCTTTTGAACCTTTTATGTGTTTGGATCTTGTTTTAGAACGCTAGCAGTCACACTTGCTCAGATATTCGTCTACAGAAATCCAGCCGAATGTGTTGACTGGACGGATAACTTCATTTCTAGGATGGATGCTGTATGTCTAGAGTCCAAAGAAATTATCCTAGTTGGGGACTTTAATACTGACCTACTCAAGCCGAATAAATCATGGTTTCAAAAGCTTGAAAATTATCCTCTTTATCAACTCATTTCAACATCTACAAATGGTGAACGCTGCTTCGAAAATGCTTATTGACTACATTTATGTTTCTAAAAACCTTAATATTATAGAAACATGTGTTCCTGTCACCACATGAGAGCGTCAACAGTTTATTAGAAAGGGCGGAGTTTAATCATATGTCTCTCCATCCTGATATATCCAAATTCATGCTTATAACAACAACAACAACAACAACAACAACAACAACAACAACAACAACAACAACAACAAAACAACAACACACACAACAACAACAACAACAACAACAACAACACAACAACACACACACACACACACACACACACACACACACACACACACACACACACACACACACACACACACACACACACACACACACACACACAGAGGCAAAATTTAACCTTGAAATTTAACCTATTTTTCTCGGAAACCAAACTGTTAATGAAGTCGACAACAACACAGTTCTAGGTGTGACCATTGACTGCAGTCTTTCCTGGTCTAGTCATGTGACTGCTTTATGTAAAAAAAACTTCCAATAAAATTTACCAGTTATCTAATCCAAACACATAAAAGGTTCAAAAGAACGCTTATTTATCAGGACACAAACACATTCTGCAAATTTTTGGGGTAATCCCCTTTGTCAAGCCGCTAAACGACACTTAAACAACAGTTAAACGGTTAAAAACGATGAAAAATGAGACGAGAAGCGAAATATCTTATCTTTTTTGGTTGAGCTTGGAAGAATGTTGGCATAACAATCTAATGTTATCTAATGTTAAACACTTTCGGAACATTCATGCCAGAAAATAATTCTTTCTTGCCCATATATCGACTACGGATCAACACTGGTAAGGGCGAAGGGCAAATACTCTCAGGTTAGTTTACATAAGAGAGCACTCAAGGCGATTCTCCTTGAAAACCACAACTCTAGTGATTTTAGACCATAACTTTCTATCTATTCTTTCCCTCAAAGAAAGACTCAACTATAACAAGAGAGTTCTGATACACACAATTATGTCCGGAAAAGTCCCATCCTCTCAAAGGGCTAAATTTTCCGAGAGAAAAAAATCGCGACATTCTGGGAAGCTCAGTATACCAATCCCTAGAATCCAGGCAATGCCATGGACACGAAAACAACATAGCTCAACCAAAAGCAAATATGTGTATTAGCTCTTCTTCTAATTTTTCGTCTCTTTTTAACGTTTAACTTTTGTTTAAGTGTCGCTTTGTAACTTGATAAAGGGGATTACTCCGAAAATTCGCATGTTGTGTTTTGTCCTAATAAATAGCGTTCCTTTGAACCTTTTATGTGTTTGAGTCCAACTGCTAGTCCAGACAGTCACACTGCTAGTCAAGACAGCAGACCCAATGCTAGTCAGGACAGACACAAGACAGAGCCACTGCTAGTCAAGACAGTAGTCCGACTGCTAGTCACGACAGACACAAGACAGTCCCATTGCTGGTCAAGACTGTTAGACAAGACACACAAAAGACAGTCCCACTGCTAGTCAAGACACACAAAAGACAGTCCCACTGCTGGTCAAGACACACAAAAGACAGTCCCACTGCTAGTCAAGACACACAAAAGACAGTCCCACTGCTAGTCAAGACACACAAAAGACAGTCCCACTGCTAGTCAAGACACACAAAAGACAGTCCCACTGCTGGTCAAGACACACAAAAGACAGTCCCACTGCTAGACAAGACACACAAAAGACAGTCCCACTGCTGGTCAAGACACACAAAAGACAGTCCCACTGCTAGTCAAGACACACAAAAGACAGTCCCACTGCTAGTCAAGACACACAAAAGACAGTCCCACTGCTAGTCAAGACACACAAAAGACAGTCCCACTGCTAGTCAAGACACACAAAAGACAGTCCCACTGCTAGTCAAGACGCCAAAAGGGGCGGAAGTGTGGCTCAGCAAACTGAACACCAGACCAGGCGTGCTACTGATGCAGTTTAATGGACTCTCCGCTCCGGCAACAGGGAGTTTTGTCAAAGCTTTTTGTTTTGTTTTGGTCCCCCCTCCCTCCCCCCCCCTCCCCATAACCAAATATATTGACTGTCTCCTGAAAAAATTGGTGTAGGCTACTACTTCCACAAAAAGAAGAAGGCGGAGGAAAAAGAAGACACAAACCAATGCAGGTGTTAAGTACCAAAATGGACATAATAATAACTTACATTTACAAAGCGCTTTACAATCATTAACAACATTCACAAATAACACAAAATGCACAACTGCCACAGACGCTATGTATACTGTCCCACTGCTAGTCAGGACAGTCCCACTGCTAGTCAGGACAGTCCCACTCTAGTCAAGACGCAAACAGAGGCGGAAGTGTGGTTCAGCAGGCTATGTATATATCACACACACACACACACACACACACACACACACACACACACACACCACACACACACACACACACACACACACCAATCAGTGCCATGTTGAGAAACGGCGAGTTTTGAGTGCTGATCTAAAGGAACAAGATAACAGAGAATCTAATTTCTTTTGGAAGTGTGTTCCAGTGATGGAGCAATATAAAAGAAAGAACATTCATCGACTTAGTCTTGACAGATGGAATGCACAGTAGACGGTGTCTGTGGAAGGTCGGAGTTGCCTAAAGGGCATGTAGATCATGAGTAGATCGGAAAGGTAAACAGGGCCAGTAGAAGTTGTAGCCCCAAAACAAAGAGAAGATATTTTGCATTTGATTCTAACAGCAACAGGAAGCCTGTGCAGAGTACGAAGATGGGGTGTAATGTGTCATATACCTGTGCATGTGTTGTCATCAGCCAGTCTGTAGCCCTTGGGACAGATGCACTGGCCAGTCTGAACGTCACACCTGTGCTTGCAGTTTGTGGATGCACACAACTCTGGGTGCCGTTCTTTCAACACTGGGTCGTTCATCACTAAAATCAGAGAGTAATTAAACACTTACAGTGTAATCGAACGCTTATAAAAGAACGAAGAAGCAAGAAATGGAACCGATCCACCTAATTACCGACAGTCAGCAAGTAAGAAATTGAACGGATCCGCAGCAAGTAAGAAATTGAACGGATCCGCAGCAAGCAAGAAATTGAACGGACGGCCACCTCTACTTTCACACACATCCTGACCTCCTGAGTCCTTTAAATCAGCCAATCAGTTTATCAAGTGAGGTCACAGAGCAACTGATTAATGAATTAACAGAGTGACGTTATACAAATTTGGGGATCGGGGATGGCTCAGTGGAAAAGCGCCGGGCTCGTGATCGAAAGGTCGTGGTTTCGATTCTTCCATTTTCTTCATCTTCTGTTTTCTGCACTGCAGCCACATCCCTTGCACGTTCATGAACATATTCCGTGCTGTTCCCAAATGTGAACTTAGTTTTGGATTTTAACGCCCCGTCAACCGCATACGGTCACCCCAGGACGAATCACACGTTCAAGATTCTTTGACGCCAGTTCAAAACACAATAACTCACTAAATCACAAGTAAAAAGTGGGATCAGAGTTCCGGACACAACACAGTTAACAGAAAACGCAACCAAGTCAAAAACACATCAATAACAAGCACATATCAATATTTATACTACATGCACTGTGTGGATTCAGCGGAGGCGAGAACAATCTTTAAAATTACAAACACCTATGAAGAACTCACCAAATGCCTCAAAGTTGAAGTTGCCGCCAACCTCCAGGGCGGTGTCCCTGTGCAGGTTGAAGTAGACGCTGCTGGGCTTGGCCGACAGGAAGGACGCTGGAGCAAAGATGGTGATGTCCACGCGGGTGTAGTCGTGTTGAGAGGACAGCTTGCAGTACACGCCAGTCGCCAGGCCTAGCACACAGACCACTGACAGCAGCGTCAGGTTGGTGCTGCAACACACCATTTTACCTTCAGTTGTGCAAAGGGCCCAGCGATCAGATCATGTCTCTAGCCAAAACGTCGAGGCAAAAGCAAAGTGTTTGTGTGATGAGCCCTTTACTTTCAGCAATCGTAATCGTCATGACATGACCAACTCATTGACCGAAGTCCGCAAAGCTGGAGCACAGCTGCCGGAGTGAGGGATAGCACCGACTGAATTAACCTACCAACAAACAGTCGTGTCCACTGATGTAGCACGCACCGAGTGAATTAACCTACCAAAAAACAGTCGTGTCCACTGATGTGGCAGACGCCGAGTGAATTAACCTACCAACAAACAGTCGTGTCCACTGATGTAGCACGCACCGACTGAATTAACCTACCAACAAACAGTCGTGTCCACCGATGTAGCAGACGCCGAGTGAATTAACCTAC
Source organism: Alviniconcha marisindica (assembly GCA_018857735.1). Lineage (NCBI taxonomy): Eukaryota > Metazoa > Mollusca > Gastropoda > Provannidae > Alviniconcha > Alviniconcha marisindica. Next base: position 887,037 of record JABMCL010000509.1, on the reverse strand, counting down.
CAACAAACAGTCGTGTCCACTGATGTAGCAGACGCCGAGTGAATTAACCTACCAACAAACAGTCTTGTCCACTGATGTAGCTTAATTGCCAAGGTATACTGTCACGTTTCTTGCCGAGATGTTCATACCTTTGTCTTAGCATAGTGTTTTATGTTTGTTGTTTTAGCATTTCTTCTTTTCATCAGTCCACAATAATGGTACTGCCCCTTGTGGGTCGAATAACGTGCTGTAGAGCTGAACAGAGCTAAAAGCCAAAGAAGTTAAGTGATAGTACTTTTGTCCACCTCTCTCTCTCTCTCTCTCTCTCTCTCTCTCTCTCTCTCTCTCTCTCTCTCTCTATATATATATATATATATATATGTATATATATCATGATCACTTTAATTCATCTTCAGAAAGGCATATAGTCTCTTTATATTCTCTTGCATTATCAATGAACAGAACACACAAAAATAGTTGTTTATGAGTGAACTAGAAAGCCGCGATCGTTCAAAGCAGGTACAGACTTAAGGACACAGAGAATTACCGAGCTAACTTCAAGATTCTTTGAGCCAGAAATACCAAGTGACCAAGATGTCAGGCTACACTCTCTTCCTTGAAAAACAAACTCAGCTAACCAGATCAGCAATGTCCTGCACCCCTATAAGTCTGTACTATGTGTGTGTGTGTGTGTGTGTGTGTGTGTGTGTGTGTGTGGTGCGTGCGTGCGTGCGTGCGTGCGTGCGTGCGTGCGTGCGTGCGTGCGTGCGTGCGTGCGTGCGTGCGTGCGTGCATGCATGTGTGTGTGTTGCATAATATAGTCATTTACGTTTGAACCTAATGAATATAGTCATTTACGTCCTGTGTTGATTTGTTAGTTGCATGTTAAATTGATAACCATTTTCATGTCGATGTACATTGTGTCCTATTATGTTTGTATTGTTGCCACTTTGAGCCGCAGTGTAGGCGCTAAAAACAATAACATGAACAACAACAACAACAAAAATCCATTACTACTATTACTATTAATAACAACGTACAACGTTGACCCAAAGCCAAGACGACCACGTCCACCACCTCCACCCCGCCCAGAGCCTGCTGTCCTGTCGATGGTGGCCTTGGTGCCACCCTTGACGGAGTTGTTGGGCAGTGTGACGTACTCTCCCGCCGATGCTGGGGTGGTGGGTGGACTGCTCCAGCCTCTCTGGGGGAGGGTGTAGAACCTGGACAAGTTTGGGTCATTGGACAGCGTGATTCAATGAAGCCTTTAATTTTGAATATAACTAGACTTTGGGTTCTTTACACGCACGCACGCACGCACGCACGCACACGCACACACACACACACACACACACACACACAATTCTGTTCGCTGTCCTATTACTCTGTTTTGTCCTAATATGATTATAATATGTGCAGTTGACTTGGCATTAACCCTCAGAGGCCCAGTAGTTCGATCACTACAGATCCACCAGAAAACCACACCACACAGGAATCGATAACCAACAAGAAAACACACATGAATGGGCAATCAAACAGAGGAACGGAAAGACCCCCCCCCCCCACCCCCCACACACACACACACAACTCCAATGAATCTTTAACCAAACAGAAAATACCTACATGAATCAATAACCAAAACAAATGGAAACAAATTCCACATGAATCGATAACTCCCCCCCCCCCCCCTCGCAATCGATAACCAAATATAACCTTTAAAAACAAACAAACAAACAAACACGAATCAATATCCAAACGAGCAAAGGACGACAATTTTCATCCCCAATGGATCACAAGGGAACACTACTAAAATCTAGGTCATGTCACTTTAGAAACGTGTCATTGGGACTAAGTTATGCTTTCACCTCAAGTTTCATTTTTTCCTTCTTATTATACTGAAACAGTATCAACAAACAGGGGAGTTAATTAGCGCTCGAAATACATAACACAAGTACAACAACAAAGACCTACGGTAACTCTCACCTGGCATTCTCACAAGGTACATAAACTCCACCAGAGGTACATTTATTTTTATACTAAAACAGCGTTTAGGTCTCCACCCTTTTATAGATCTGCCGATGAATCCCCCCCCCCAAAACAAACAACAACAACAAAAACAACTTCAAGCACAGCTCACTTCACTTTTGAAGGACAGCTTGCATAGCAGTTGTATAAACTGATATCGTTCAAGAATATCATCAGACATGTTTTTTTGTTTGTTTGTTTTTAATGTTTTTTTTAATTGTATCTATAAACTCGTCAGCAAAAGAAAAGAAAAAAAAAAAAAAAAAAAAAAAAGACTTCACTGCTACTAAAGAACGGATTGGTCTGGTCGGACTCTAAAACGTTTCTTTACACAGATTGTAGTTTAGGCTCAGTCAAAACCTATCCAACAACTAGTGAAACTGAGCCCAAGGCCTTCAGAGAATGCAAATGTTCACCCTCTTTCTTTTATTCAATGAAGGAAAGGTGAAATTATATCAAAACTAAATTATCTTCGTTTGTTTACACTGGCAAATCTATTTTTTAATGTTCCTGTATTAATTTTCATGTATAAAATTTCACTTACCCATTCATGCTTATAAAATTATATAAATAATGACCTGTAATTTTGTACACGTCAAGTTCTTGTTAGACACGTTTCGACTGAACCTAAACTACAATCTTTGTAAAATAAAGTTTTCGAATTCGAGTTCTCTCTCTCTCTCTGTGCATGATAGGGTGATTTTTCGGTATTGTCTTTTCGATGTTTAATTTTTCAAGTGCGCACAACATACACAGTAGCAGTGAATGTTGCAACTTCAAGCACACACTGCAGAATCTGTTACTATGGAGTGTTACATAATTATAAATGCGATCACACAACATGATTTACCTGGGAGGGGGAGGAAAGCGAAAAGCAGACCCATCCTGGGTCACCTCCTGGGGTACGGGAGGGGGAGGCAGGTGGGGAGACGTGGGGTCCACCTCAGAGTTGACCGGGGTGGAGGTCTGATCCGACGAGACGCCCGACGACACCCCCGAAGAGATACCCGAATCTGACGCAGGACGGCTGTGGTCTGTTCTGAGGATGATGCTGCTGTTGGGTCGGGGTTTCGGAACTCCGCTCACGGGTGAAGGGTCATGGCCAAAGAACACCGACCTCTGACCCTTCAGACTCGTGTCATCCTGGGTCCGACCCCGTCCTAAAGATGCGGTTAAGGGACTGGGGAGGCCTCCGTCCGAGAGAAAGTCCTCGGCATCCAGTGGAGGAATGTCAATATCCGAGTCTTGCCAGTTAAAATACGTCTGTTCCGGGTTGTTGGTGTCGAAGATTTCGCTGCTTCCATACAGCGACCTTGATCTCCCGCTCTGAACACTGTCGCAGTCCTCGCGAGGGTCTTCAGGGATGTCGCCCATGGTTGCGAACACCGGAGGAGTGAATCTGGTTGTAGCCGCCAGGCTGAACGGCTTGGGAGCAACCGGCGGTGGTAGAGTGGGGCTGTCTGACACCTCGTCCGGTTCCTTGAAGCGAATGGCCTTGGTCTGTTTTTCTGGGGGCGCCTGTGCTGGTGAACCGAAGGTAGTCAGTGTGGGGCGCGGGGTGTCTGGGGATAGGCTACCCCCCAAACCCGAGTGTGTCTGTTTGTCAGGAGTCAACACTTTCACAATCTCTGCCTGGGAACCGGTCTTGTGAACGTCAGCCATCACCTGAAGTTCCGAATCTGTCCGATCCTGATCCGGGTAAGACGTTGATAGGTTATCCGGGGGTTTCACCCAATCAGCCTTTCTCGAGGCTTCCAGATTTGAAACGGGACTGCTTCCAAAACCTTGCCTCGCACTTCGCTGTGGAGACATAAAAGTCGTCAACGGCTTGCGTCCGTGAGTATTCTCGTAGTTGGGTTCATTGGGATCGGCCGCCTCCCTAACGCTTTCGCCGGAGACTTCCATGTCCGTGTCGTTCTCGGAATCCATGGACTCGTCGGCAGAACCGGTGGCAGACTCAGGACCCGAGGCTACCCCGGTGTAAAAGCCGTTGGCTGTGCGTCGCTTGGCGGGCTGTCTGCTTGCAGGTTTGTCCCTCTTCAGCAGGTCCTTGTGCACGTTCTTGTTCTGTGCGTGCAGCTGGTTTTTGACCAGATTGCGCTCCTGCGGCGTCAGCTTGCGTCCCTCGTTCTCGGTGGCGGTGGGGTCCTTGCCGTCCGGGTCTTTCAGCTTGCGCAGGGTCAGTTCCTCCTGCAAGGACGAGGCAAAGTTCACGTTTATAAAAAGCTTCACTTTTCAGCTTCAGTGTTTATTTAGCAACTGCTTAATTTAAAATCAGTCTTGCGCGATTACTTGGAACAATGTTATAAAACTAATGACTTCGAACAATGTTATTAAATGAACGGTTAAAAGGTATGCTGGCATATCAATGTAAATTTAAGCTGGAATTTAAGTTGGAACGGAAAACACAATCACAACTATTTTCGTGAGCTTGTGTGTTCATATTTTATTGCTACAGAGCTCTCCACTTTGCTGTGAAGAAGAAGACGAAAGGAAGTTGTTTTTGTGCACTTAGAAGAAGAAGAGAGGAGGAGGAGGAGAAGGGGGAGAAGGAGGAGGACATAGAGAAACAAGAGAAAGAGATGAAAAATAATGTAGTACACAGAACGCGGAGCTTGGGAGCTTTCATTGTGTGACTATAAGTCACGCTACACCCCGTGACTATAAGTCACACAATGAAAGCTCCCAAGCTCCACGTTCTGTAAAACAACATCAACAACAGCGCCAACTTCAGACTTACCCTGCCCTCAACCAGTCCTGGACACAACTAAAACCTACCATCTCAATGGCCTCGGCCTCTTCCTCCTCGGGCCTCTCCGGGACCTGCTTCAGGGAGTCGTCGTGCTGACCGTCCAGGTGGTCGTCGCGTTCAGCTGGGGGTGGGATGGGCAGGTCTCCCAGCGGGGGGAGGTTGACCACCTGCAGGCTGTTCCGGGATCTGTACACCCCCCTCTGACTGCTCCCCGCCACGCTCTTCTTCTCCGCCATGTCGTACAGCCAGCGATCCGAGCGGAACCAGCAAAATGCGTAAAGGGAGGTGATGATCAGCACCACAGCCGTCGCCCCTGCGATGGCGATGCCCAGCCATGTTAACGTGACCACTCCGGCGGATATGTCTCGTTCACTCTGGTGGTGGGGCAGACAGAGATGGACGAGAATGAAACACCGAAATAACCCAGCATGCACTAGAAGTGTTAGTCTTCAAAATGTTAAAGTTGGACACTATACGGAACAAGATGAAGAAAAAGAAGAGGAGGAGGAGGAGGAAGAAGAAGTAAGAGGAAGAGATGAATAAGAAATAGTGGAGGAGAAGAAGAGGGTGCTATGTCTGTTAACTGTCCGAGATACTGACCACCTGCAGCAGCAGTCCGTTGTCCAGAGGGAAGAGCTCGGCCTGCACCCTGTAGGCGGCGTGGAGGTCAGGGGCCGAGATGTTGACCACCGCTCGGAACTCGCTGGATTCCACCACACGCACTGTGCCCTGCGGGACAAAGCAACATTCACTGTATATGTAACGCCCGGCCTTGGACTAAAAAAGGACTGCCGGGTTGTTAGAAACGAGATACCCCCCTCTCCAAAGGGAAGTACTCTTTTTCAAGGAAAAATACACTACTGCCAGGAAAAGAACACTCCCCAGTACAGCGGAGGCGGCGGGGTGGGGGTGGGGGTGGGGGGAGGGGGGCGGGGGGGGGGGGGGGGGGGGACTTACAAGGGGGGAAACCCATCAGTAGCGCTGGCATTTTACCCTCCTATGATCTTCTTCTGTCACCCTTATAAATTAATTAACTTGTTGTATTTGTGTTTGTTTCGCAAGCAACTTCGCTGTAGAGACATTCCCTCGATGCCTGGGGTGTCCACAATATCACAAGACAGAAAGTATGAAAAAAGAAAGAAAGAACAACGTTTCTTCGTTTCGTGTAACGTTTTCAATAATCCCTTTCCCTGCTCCCACAGTTAGGATATTATACTTTGAGTGCAGTGTCCTCTCAAGATCAATCTCGAGAAAGGTATAAGTTGATGGAAATCGTTTAGCCAATGGCATCATAATTATGACGTTGTCCTTAGGGCAGCGAATGGGTTAGCCTTCAGGTTGATTTCCTCTCATTTGTTTTCTTTGGGATGTCAGCTTTGTGGTGGACTGGTCATTTGATTTTCTTCTTGCCTGCACAACCTACTGTAGAACCGTGGGCATATATGCGTAGCACAATGGAAACAACTTACCATCAATCATCGGAGACCTATGATACAGAGCTCCGCCGTACACAATACAAGATCCAACATGTTGCTTTTACGTATTGTCTTTCTTCTCTTTTCCCAAGACCCGCCTCACTCCCCCAAAAGTCCCCCCCCCCCCCCCCCCCCACATCCCGTTTTTTGTGCATTATGGGTAGGCTACAATTTAATCTCCCTCCCGGGCCGCAGAACTGAGTCATTGTCAGCACACGCCGGGGGCCGGGCCTGCCCCTCAAGTACCAGAGTGTGTCAGGTTTCAACGACGTAGACAGGAGCTTGCAAAAATCCTTAAAGCTGCTTATCGTTATATGGCAGGTCTTATTTCTTCCCAGCCTTTGTGAAGAACGGGTCAGTAAGACGGCATTTAAAAAAGAAAAGAAAAAGAACGACGCGGACGATCTTTGACAAGGGGCTTTATGTTTGACCCTCCCCCACGCGCACGCGCGCGCGCGCGCACAACACACACACACACACACACACACACACACACACACACACACACACACACACACACACACACACACTCCCCCTTCCACTCCCCATTGTTTGGGTTCCAGCCCAGTCGAGCATGAAGTACCTGTTTCTATAGGGTTTGAAATTTCATGATCAGTAGCGCTCTGCGTGGGTTTGGGAAGCGATATCATTATGGGTCGAGCTCTGCCCCCCCGCCCCCCCCCCCCCCCCACACACACACTAGCCCCTACCCCGCCCCCACCAAAGCGGCTGGCTGCGTAAGTTTGTTACCTCAGAAAGAAAGAAAAAAGAAAACAGTTTCAAAGTCGGCAACGCAGTTTCCCATCTCGGTTCTGTCACACGGAATAAACTCCTCTGCTGACTCTTTACACTATGCTGCAACAAAATCGCAATTCTAAACTCGGCTCAAAACCCCCCTATTCTTCTCAGCCCATGGACCAAACTCCTCAGTTCTTTCTTTCCTCTGTCAGTTCTCCCCCCCGCCCCCCCCCACGCTTTCCGTTAACCTGCCTGTATGAATGCGTGCATGCTGCACGCGCGCCTGTTTGTGTACATGCATGCATGCATGCGAGAGCGCGCGCGCGTGTGTACGATGCACACACACAGACGCACGTTTGCACACACACATACATACAAGCGCGCACGCAGACACGCGCACTTAAAAGTGAGACTGAGATAATAGAACATGTAACTTTTACATAAGTTATGTCACCATACAGGTCAAGTTGCTTAAGTCGAGGAGCCAGGCCAAATCCCAAAGCCAGGTAAGGTCTACTTTTTCTAATGAACAGGTTTCCGAAGGAAACCAGAAAAATTCCTGCTGCCAATGAACGGCTGACTGAAAAAAAAGGTTCCCGGTGCCCGGTTCTCTCCTCCACTGCCACTGATTCCCCACAACTGTGCCTGAGTTTTTACATAATGAAGTCCATTATAGGTTGGGGAGACAGCAAATTACACCCCAGGGTCCCCCCCCCCCCCCCCCCCCCGCGTTTTCCTCCGCTTCACTACTGCCGGGTCTTCCAGAGCGAACCGGCAGTCGAGGGCTTAGTGCGGTGGTTCAGTGGTCAGAACAATGGACACGAAAAAAGTCTGACATACAAGTCCTAAACCAGTAACGGTTTTGAGCCGGTTTGGTCTACCGGTAAAGATGCGAGGCTGGTATTGGCAGACGGACCACGGTTCGATTCCGCTTCGGCTCTCCTTCCTCTTCAAAAGTTGTGGTGCATGGACAGTTACTGATTGCGACTATCCTCCGCTCATTCATGAAACATTAAAATGACTCACACCACTGCCCATCTTCATTCGGAATTTTTCTGGTGGTGACATTTGGTAAATCATTCGACTCAATTCCGCTTCGGCTCTCTCGATCCTGTCTCTTGAAAAGCTGTGCTCAGTAGACCCTCCTGTGACTCCTTTCCCTTTCCTTCGCCAAAAGTAATCATACACTGATATGGCTCACGTCGCTGCCCATCTCAATGCAGAAGCAGATTAGTAGTGTCAATGTCTGTACTTAGGCCTTCGGTTCGATCCTGTTTCTTCAGAAACTGTGGTTAGTCACTCTTGTGACTCCTTTCCCCACCCCTCGCAGTTAATATCACACTGACGTGGCCCACACCGGCGCTGACAGCAACGGGGTGCTAAGATGACCAAGCTCGCAGTGACTGGGCCGAGAAACGCCATTCTTTTGGACAAATGAAAATGTCCTCAGTAGCATATAATCGTCCACCTCAAGAAGAAGAAGGAAGAGGTTAAAGAGGAAGAGAAGGAGGAGAAGAAGAAAAACTGGAGGAGATATAAAAGAGGAAGAAGAAGAGGGGTTTAGAGAGAAAGTTCTTGGATTATAATGTCCCGTCAACCGCATATATAATTATTACAGGGTCACCTCTGGAGGAGCGCCTGTCCCCAAAAAACGTGTGAGGTTTCTGTGGTCGTTACGTCCCAAATTCCGTCACAGCAGGAGCGGGAGGAGGAGGAGTTAGTCAGGCGGTCGAGTCAAAGAGGTGATAAAGTCTAGTTAGGCTGACTAGCGCGACTCGGTTTCCGCTGAATTTTCTCATTAAAAGTGAGCCAGATCCCTCCCTCCCCCTGATAAAACACAATCCCAACTGGGTTAAATAAAGTTCCACCTACTCCACCCGCCCCTCCAAAACACACAGACACACAAAACCGTAGACCTGTCGAAACACGACCAAGACCGTAAGAGGGACGAGGACGCAAAACCAAACTGACCACAAAGCGTGACGACCGACCATGCAACTGGCACCCCCTTCTCACTGGCCAGCGGTCAGTGAGGTGAAAGATCGGACACGAGTGGCGGACAATAGTGTATGGGGCATAGGTAAACATTAGCGGGGATAAGTTTACCTGGAGTGTTGTGGGGCTGGCCGATCAGTGTTGGTTTTAGGGCCCAGATAAGAGCAGACTGCGAGAAAGTTGTGTTTGAAGCCGTCAGTTACACCCGTTAGGGCAGTAACGGGAGCCGGGCCATTTGTTTTTATTTGCGGTTTTCAAAAAGAAAAGAAAAAAGAGTGTGTGTGTGTGTGTGTGTGGGGGGGGGGGGGGGGGGGGGGGGTTACTGTTCATTTCAAACAGTGTTTAGCGAAGGCTGGTTTACGGCCATTTTAAGAAGCCCGTTTGTGTGGTTTTGGGGGAGTCCCCTCTTCAGCCCACTTTGCATTTTGATGACCGCACATTTCAGCGGTATTTAGCTTTTTCATTTATTCCGAAGCCGTCTACTGCTTGCAATATTAGACAGACAGTTCTCGATCAGCACGTGCACTTGCAACCAACGGTCGGGTGTTAGCTACGGTGCAGTCGGGGCTTCCA
>JABMCL010000509.1:810000-872500 GCA_018857735.1 Alviniconcha marisindica | reverse complement strand
AGAGAGAGAGAGAGAGAGAGAGAGAGAGAGAGAGAGAGAGAGAGAGAGAGAGAGAGAGAGAGAGAGAGAGAGAGAGAGAGAGAGAGAGAGATCTTCGGGTTTTATTATTATTTGACATTGCTCATAAAACCGATTCACATTTTTGGGATGTAGCCTACTTCATATAATCAAAAGAAATAACATCCACACTGTTTTTAAAACTATTTTATTCATATAAAAAATCAAATTAAATAAATTGCAGAACTACTGTATCCAACAGTCAGCAAATCGCTATCATTGAACAATGGAATATATACATTGATAAAAACTGCATGAGTCTTGACAGTTAACTTCAAGTCAACACAGTTCTAAGATCATGTCAACAAGAAATGCGCAAGGTCTATCCTCCACTGCATCACAACAGGTAAACTCTACAACAGGTAAAAAGTAATCACTACAACAAATAAACACTACAACAGGTAAACACTGCAACAAGTAAAAACTAAAACAGGTAAGCATTGCAACAAGTAAACACTACAACAGGTAAACATTGCAACAGATAAACGCTACATCACATTACTGACATCATTGGATGGGCAGTACTAGGCCCATTGAAAAAGAAAGAAGAAAAAAAGAAAAAGAAAAAAAAGCACTGCCGGAGTTTTCCCACCGAGAATTAATAAGCTCTTAACAAAGGTTCAATAAAAAGTTCACTTTTTATCTGTCTGTGTATCAGATCGCACCGAACTGGGTTTGACGTTATGTCTTTGTCACAATTTGGCGTAACCTGTTGCCAAAACCCGGTGCGGCAAACTGACGCTAGTCAATGACAAACCCAACCCAGCCCAGCCCAAGTGTCAGCAAAAGGACGCCACAATGACGTCACAGCGGAGTGAGGGAACGGGCGTTCAAAAGAAGTGTACAGTGCCCAAAGCCAAACGAAGAGATGATGATTGATAATGCCGATGACAGACAGGTTATGACAATGAATCACTCTTTCTACAGCACGGTCATCATTGCCTGACAATCTTTCGTTGTCATGGTGCTAAGGATCAGATGACGTTGATGTATTCCAGTGAGTCGGTCGCCCTGTCTAACTCCTCGCACACTTCGGCCTCAGGCATCTTCTCACTCTTCTGCTAAATATTCACACTCGGCTGCTTACTGTTGACTGGATTCAGACTTGGCTGGTTACTGTTGACTGGATTCAGACTTGGTTAATTATTGTTGACTGAATGAGACTTGTTTACTGTTGACTAGATTCAGACTTGGTTAGTTATTGTTGACTGGATGAGACTGGGTTACTGTTGGCTCGATACAGACTTGGTTGCCTTTGAAAGGATTCAGACTTTTTGTTACCGTTGATTGGATTTAGACTTGTTTGGCTACTGTTGACTGGATTCAATCTTCTTCTTTTATGTTGCTTTACGTCCACAGAAACCATAAGGCTTATTAGGATGACGTCATTAAGATGGGCAGCGATGAGAGCCATTTTAAAGTTTCATTAATTGTGAGGGACAAAGTCACAAGGCAGTGTCCACAAACCATAACCCTTTTGAAGAGAATGGACAGCCGAACCGGAACCGAGCCGAGGCCCTTCTGCTTACCAACCTAACGCCTTACCGCCAGACCAAACCGGCTCACGACTGGATCCAGATAATGATGATGTGGGGCTTAATGTCCTCAGTAAGTAAGTAAACATGGTGCTTAACGTCCACAGAAACCATAAGGCTTATTAGGGACGGGGAATGTCCTCAGCCTTGGTTGGCTACTGTTGATGGGCATGGGCATAAAATAACATTATTTTTGTTTTTAATTCAAGATCGGACCTTTGATATTGAAACTGGCTCATCATATAAACACATTTACATGTTAACCTCAGAGTGAATTGTCACAATCTCAAACAGAACGAGGCCCAGAGCGCCAGTGCAGAATCAACAAACAAGGGAGTTAATTAGGACAGGAAAGACGTCACACAAAGACAACAAAAAAGACCTGAGTCGCCTTGGCATGCGAGTAAATACAAGGTACATAACTCCACCAGAGGTACATCCTCAAAAAAGGATATCCCCCCCCCCCGCCTCCCTCCACCGTGGTATATATACCCTCCATATGTATGTATATATATCCTATAATTATATATTATCATGTATGCAGACGCAAGGCCTTGCACGGACATGGACGATTTGTAGTTAATAAATAAGCAATTGGATTCTGACGTCTTGTCAGCCATGATCAGCAGATTTAAATCAGTCAACAGTAAGCAACGAAGTATTCCCTATCCTTTAAACTGTTTTACATGGGAAAATAATATGGGTAATGGTAACCGTAGTCCGAACCCGCGCAGTTGTTTTCTCATTGCGATCAAGTTCGTGTGACATCGACACTTGTTTAAGGTTCAACGAGTATTGTTTGTTTGCTGCGTGTGAATATTGTCAGTGTCGGTAAGAACTGAGAAAATAGTGAACCCCGTGATAGTATATACTTACAGGCACGTATTTTATTTGGGTGATGGCATCTGCCATAAAAGTTAGGTGTGACTCCGACAACCATCTGTCGCCCGACTTAAAAGAGCTTTCACTCGATACGCATGCACTTTCGATCTGACAACCATTTGGTACTGTGTTCAGCGGTGAAATGTACAATGTTTTAGAGTTTGACGGCGCAATATATAGATGATTGTTATTTGCCACGTTTGAGTTCAGTTGGTATTTCTCGTCATCACTGAAACAGCGCTATTACCTATCTTGAAGGCATTGTCTGACATTGTCTGAATTCAGCTTTTGCTTCGTTACTGTGCTTCAGCTTTTGAGAAAAACATGACATGAAAAAAATCTTAGGGTTTTTCGCGCTAAACATTGTGACATTGTGACATTATGGCATTGGTTGAAGTGCTCGGGTGATCGGCGGCCCGGAACTCTGTATTTTTCCAGTAATGCGCAATGACCAACAGAGCACATTTAATCCCGCAATGACCAGCAGATCATGTTTAATCCCGCGCTTTAACTCAGTCTGGTCCACATGACACCTCCCTCAGATCAAAGCTTAGTTTAGCTTGTCAAACGTGCCCACCAGAGCTTGGTTGGGGACAGTTCCACAGTAAACCTCAGTCCGCGGGTCGGAAGTGAGCGTCTTTTCTCCAATAGCACGAATCTTGACCGTGACGAGAGGGCAGCCCGGCGACGACAATTCAAAGCGTCGATTCCGAGCAAGGACACAAGCTTGGTCGTCTAACAACAAAGTGTTCTGATAGTAAATCCGCCACCCGCACCCAACACCGTCCGAAAAGAAAGAAAGAAAAAGAAAAAAGAAAAAGGGAGAAGCTATCATGTCGTGGGAAAAGAAGGGGCAACTTTTCAGCGCCGCAAGACTATAAAATCTAAAATGCAGACAAGGTCTGCGATATTATATTACCCCCCACCCCCACCCCCCATCAGGCTACCGTTCTCAAATTTCTCAACTTTGGTGAAGCTGGTCGTTAACAAAGGTCACTCACCCGTGACGAATACCTATCTTCAGGTGTTCCTTCAGTCGCGATCCGCGTCTCCATTCAAATATGTTTTTCTTCTGCCTTGAATAGAGGGGGCAGACGCATCGGTATGTACACAGATTTATTGTGGTGGAGCCGGTCCTGATAACAGCTTGTCATATAAAAACTACCACTTCGCTTCTCGCCGCCAAAGTTCTGCTCCTTATTCACAATCAGGGACCATCCGGACAGACCCGTGACTGTGGCTGTATGGGCTACGCCTGCACAAACACAAACTGCTGTGCCCAAAAACTCTTTTTTTCCCTTTGGAAACCCACTCGACCATGAAGGGGAAATATTCCACGCTTGAGAGGGCAATACTTTGTCGGACCATTAAGTCAGAAATCCTCGCCATAATTTTGATTCTTCCTCGTTACTGTCTAGTAAAGAGTGGAGAAGGAACGATGATTATCTTGCTGGCGAACTGAAAAAATTGTTTTATTGGTACTCTTTTGTGCAAACCCTCTTATTGCGGATACACTATCTCTACGGACATTTATAGGTGTTCGTCATCAATCTGGCTTGTCTATTTGAAACCTCAGCAGCAGTTACTGACCTCAGCACGTGCACGGTAGTTACACAAGTAGCTAGCTGTCGACGCATTTGAACTTTTAACTGTCTATAGGCATCCGCGTATGCATCATAGCAATACACCGCTATGGTGATCAGCAATTTTGGTGAAGTGAAATTAGTAGTTATTTAACTGGTCACCGGTGAGCTGACACATCGGTATCTTATATTAATGATAACAGGTGGCTCTTTTACAGCTAACATCTTTTTGTAGAACAAAACTCAACTGGCGCTGGCACACATCATTCACGTACATATATACACGTAGACATACACATAATCTATGCTCGCAGAAATGGGAAACCAAGGTCTGTGGAAAGGCCTGTCCAAAAGAGCGCTCAGAAAAGGTTTCAAATTACGATTAGGAATTTTTAAAAGCTTCTCGCTTAAGGATCGGCTGGTGAAAGCGTAACGTTTGATATCCGTGCAAAACGAAGCTAGCTGAAAGGTCAGACGGAAGTCGGGTGCCGTAGCGACGGAGCCACTATATAAAAAACTCGTTTGCCGTAAAATATCATAGTTCAGGAGCTATGTGAGAGTCGAGGTGGACGTCCTGGACTGTCCGTCCTAACGAGCCTTCTGGTTTCCGTGGACGTAAAGATTTATTGCACCGTGCTTCGGCATTGGTCACAACTTGTCCCTAATACGTCAACTGACATCTGAGGACATAAAGCATCACTTCATCATCGTAAAATATGGGTGGCCTAAATTCTTTCAACACGTAGAACTTCTCAACGGTTTTTACATCATTAGCTCCACAGGCTTGCCACGATTTGCCTTCTGAGCATATTTTAACAGAGGTTCGCTATTTTCATCCGGTCTCACCGGAAACCAACATGTTTAGGGAATGATAATGATGGTTGCAACACTGAAGAACACAAACGTATTTAAAACATGATTCTTTCGTCAGTCGGAGGTTTCTGGTACTTTGCATCAAGCCCTTTACGACTTCTGAGACTTTGATCCTGAATGCTGCGAATGTGCACACCGCCGCGACATGAAAGTGCAAATTACTTCTGCGTTCCGCGCAGACGTAGAAGGAAGGCAGATAATCAGAATCTGTCCTTTGTTGCGATATCGTGTGGCGCCTTTCATTCTTAAACGGCCTTCAACTAAGCCACAATACACTGCGGTACTGTACAATACAATGTAATAATACAATACGTGGGAAAATTCGATTTGCAACTATCAGAACATAACGTACAAAAGTGGCATCATCTCTACGCAGTGAGGGTATGAATCACAATTACGCAAAAAGGCACAACCTCAGATGCTCTACAAAAGCAAAATGCATCATCCATACGGAAACCGGATTGCACTTAAAAGTTGTTGTTTTTAATATAGTAACTGAATTGACAAGAAGCATACCCCCCCCCCCCATGCCCCCCCCTCCTCCCCGCAAAACACACACAATACTTCAAGGGTTTTCTCATACCGTGATTATTTCCCCTTCTCATTATGAAACACACACACACACACACACACACACACACACACACACACACACACACACGGGACAAGAGTTGCATAATTCTGCCAAACCAGCATAGTCAGAATTTCTGCCAATCCAGTATTGCATTCCAAAATTCCACTGAAGTGATACAGGTGTTGTGGCCAGAAGAGGACAGAAGACCCAAGCCGCATTGACACAGTCGTGCGGTGTCTGGCAACAGCCAAAGGTCAGAAGACTACAGGTGCGGATGGTGAGGCGGAAGACCAGCATGTGACAGTCAACGGCGGCACATTCCCTGCCTACCACACGCGCAGAGAAAAAGGAAGGGCCCCACACAACGCACGTTCGCCCGCACCTTTCTAAAGGTTTCCCGGCTTCTAAAAGTGTCGGCCAAATTTGTAAAGCAAACAGACGTAGATGCCAGCTAATCCATCGCTAAACACCCTCCCCATCCTCCCCACCATTTCTTTGACCCTCTTCCTCCTGTTTCCCCCTGTGGTGGTGTAGTTGTGGAAAATATCAACTGTCAATGCGGGTCATGTTGATGGAACACCTTTTCATGTGGAGGCACGTACGCGCGCGCGCACGCATACAAACGCACGTGATCACGAGCGTCGTCTGAGTTGGCTCAGTCCAATTTTCTCTTCGTTGAATGTCGCCACAGTGTCATCACTAAGCTGAAATTCGGCGAGTAGTGTTGTCAGGCTGTAGGTCATGCAAAACTGTCTCCAACAAAATAATCTATTGTATTAGCAATACAGCGGTAAGGTCCGTCCGTGGATGTTCTCAAAAGAAGCACCTCCCGCGACTATACTCCCCTCTCTGTTTTATTTGTCCGTCAAATTGTAAGCCGAAGCAGGGACCAAGGAAAGTCAGAAGCCATTTCAGTAAGCCACTGAAAAGCCCTTCCCTTCCTATTCGGTCCGACCTACTAGACGTGCGCACCAGAATCTGTATCGCACTGACTCGAGTAACGAGTTGGGTGCCGCTGAAGACCTGAGCAAAAAATGGTTACGAAACCGACTCTTCGGGCATCTTATTTCCGTGCGTTGATACTCTCTTTTCACCAGAGACACGCGATTTTTTTTTTTTAGCACGTTCACTTTGGTTGGTGTCTTTTACAACAACAAAAAATACAGAGAGAGAGAGAGAGAGAGAGAGAGGAGAGAGAGAGAGAGAGAGAGAGAGAGAGAGAGAGAGCAACAAAATCCGATGAGCTGTTTTTCTCTCACTCTGGTATCACATATTTCACACCGTGACAATAGGTCCCGTATCAGCACGGCCCCAGTTTATTTCGAGACCCGTTGAGCTCGATACAAATCAGCTCGACAAAGCCGAGTTTGAAGTGCTGATCTTTCCAGTCGGCGTGTGGGAACAAGCCCAACCCTCCCGGAAAGCGGACAGAAAGAAGCAGCTCTGTGAGTTTCCACAACACACGCCAGCCAACGGAATAATAGAAGCCAACCAAGTCGACAAACCGCCGAATGTTGAATTTCATTTGCACAAGCAACGGTAGTGTAGCGCTATAAAGTCTCTACCCCCCCCCCCCTCCCGTCCCCCCATTCTTCTCCCAAACAACCAAAGGCAGTGTTCGTCTCGGGTCAAAGTGTCACCTAACTGAAACTGTAGCATTCTGTTTTCAGTTTGCCATAACTCTTTGTGGGGGTAGTAGCCATGCAGCTCTCTGCCTGATCAGCTACGGCAGAGGATGGTATTGTCCTAAATCTGGGGTCTGCACACACACACACACACCAACATATCGCGGGTGTGTTTGCTAGCTTAGCGGGAGGCAAAACTAAGAGTCGTGCAATCCCACACTCTACACGCATTTCGAGTGTGCATGTTGAAAGCGTTAGAGCCATCGCGTGCTAGGCCTACACTCCACCATTGAGCTTTTGGCCAGTATGCAGAATGTGACTGCCAGATACTGATTAGGACCATATGTTTTTGAGAACACGTACTGGCGTATTCCACTCAGTTTTTAACTGCTTTCAAAATAAGAATTTTGTACGAAAATTCGTAATTTTACACGGGAAAGCACGAAAGGAAACATCAAAAAGCAGCGTACACAAAGTCACGTTAATCTGATGGTTCTAAAGTGAAGGTCTACTCAGTTGCAGCATTGCACGATCCCATCGTCTCCTTTCAGTCAGCCGCTTTAGCTTAGCGGTAAGGCGTCAGGCTGGTAAGCAAACGGATGTCGGTTCGAATCCGCTTCTGTCCGGACTCCTTTCTCTTCGAACGTTGTCGTACACGAACTGTGTCCTGTTGCAACTTCGTTTCTCCACGATCAATGAAACAGTACAATCGCTGACGCAGCTGTCCACCTTAATCACTAGGGTAGGAGTCATTTTGGTGGTGTTGGTGGCCTCCCCTCTCCCATCAGCTCCTCGGTGTGAACTCGGTCCCCAGTATAGCCTACCTCTCCGGAGACAAGTGGGAGTTAAACAAGTCCAGCGAGCAAACCTCTTGTTTCAACCAAGTAGGCTAGGCTACAGCCGCACTTCACTTGCTTCGGCCGTCTTGGTGGTACAACCAACTGCCAACTTCAAAATCGGCTTAACTTGAGCTGTACGCTCCCCGAGGGCCGAACTAACGAAGCTAGTAGTGGAAAACAAGATTTTCCCAAACTTACTTCCCTTTCACCTCCGAGACCTTTTGTCCCACTCGCAACAACAACGACACACACACTGCTGTTTGTTGGTGATTGGGATCAGGAGAAATCACACACGTGGAAGATGACAGCCAAAACATCGAGGGGAAGTCCAGCGCGCGCAGGACGCAGAGTACATCACTGGTAAACTGCATTATAATTAGACCTATGGTAATTAGGAAACTAGAGCATGCAGATTATGCTTGTTTTGGGGTTTTAGAGAGAGAGAGAGAGAGAGAGAGAGAGAGAGAGAGAGAGAGAGAGAGAGAGAGAGAGAGAGATTTTTTATTTACGAGGGTAAAGGGAGGAGAGAAAGGGGAGGAGGTACGGACATTTGAAACTGTCGTGTTTGACACTACATCGTACTTGCGGCCTCAAAACAAAAATGGCACGAACATCAACGAAACATCCACCGGCTGCACGGGTCACAGCTATTGTGTCCCGGTTACTTCACTACCCCTGCACAAAGTTTTGCAAGGGCGAATAAACCACATAATTGCGACAAATCCCAGCTTAATGACTGTGGCAAACCGTGCTCTGGATTCCAAAGCCAGCTCAGCCCACGGAGGAATTGAAGCATCGTCACCGTAGCTACATTGAGTGTCCTCCCTATCATTCCGCGATTTTAAAGTTTACGTGCCACTTCGCAATGTCTGCTATCTCGAAGTGTCCCAAACAGGTGGACATTATCTGAACCCTAGTGATAACGCCCAGGACCTACCTGTGGCTTCTCTCGTATGCCGAATGCTTAAATTATGCACTTATACTGTGCGTAACATGACCTCAACGCGCGCCTGGGCCAACATTACTACCCTCGACCAACTCTCAGTGAGCTGCTTTATTTGCAGTACTGTTAGCTCTGTAAGCCTAATTCTCTCCGAAATAATGAGTTGCACATTATAGTTCACCTTACACATGAAATGCAAGTGAAGACTGAATAAAGTTTTCCTCTTCTATACCTCATTTTTGTTAAATAAATAAACATGAACGTAGAAATGATTGTCACGTGGGTGCTGTTTTATTAAACGATCTTCAATGTGTGCATAAGTTAAAATCCCACTCCAATCCAATCAAATTAAAATTTGTACTCACCTGTAGTTCAGAGTACACTGTCCGAGAAAGAAGATACTGGAAAGAAAACATGTCCCATGGTCTTGGATGTGTGGCAGTGTCCCACTCTACTTCTCAACTCGCCTTTCTGTGAAAACCTGCCGTGCCATACTTCGCGCGCGTCGTTAAGCGAACACACGCCACCGCACTTCAACATAAAAACACCTTTTTTTTCACACAACACGATGATTGCTCTCTCGTCACAGCTCGGATTTTTTCCGCTTCTGAATTCGGGCCAAATTTGTTTTTCGAGCTTTACAGATTGCCAGTCACTAGCCGTTCAGATGTGGTAGCAATTGACCCAAGAGGACAGGCGGACACAGGTGACATTGTGGAGGGGTGAGCGAGAGCTGGTGGAACAGCCACCACTATTATGCACCCGTCGTTCGTCGTCTGCCAAGCCCCTGGTCTCTGTGTGTGTGTGTAATGAGACTGCAAATCTTCATAGTTTGGAGCATACGTACACCGCGAGTAATTCAGTGAGTATCAAAACGACAAGTGGTGAGACGATCCTAGTTTTGTGGGCGGCAGGCATGCTACGAGGTTGTTCCGGGGACAACTTCAAAAGTTTTGAATTTTGGTGAAGTTGTGGTCGGAAGGACGCGCGCGCCATGGTGGTGGTCATACTTTGGAGCAGAATGTTCTGGCGTTGGAGCCTACTTGTGTGTGTTATGATACCGTGTTTGTGTCAATACAAGGTGTGTGCAAAAGAGGTATGCAAGCAAAATGAAGCGCCAAATCCGTGGATTAGGGAGACGGTGGCACGAGCCGCTTCTCCCGCGGATATCACAAGTTTCGATATCGGAATCAGTGAGAGTGTCGAGGGCAGTGTCTCGTGGAATCTTTGGCACCAGTCCTGGGAGACGGTGTCATATCAGACTTTGGACGTGTCGTCACTCAGTTTGGTTCATGGGATTACCTTTGACATCATCCAGCATTACCAGGTCAGTGTCTGCCCAGGTCATGACAGGGAAACTATCTTTTTTTAGTCAAGATGACTGGCTGCTTAATCTTTATAGGCAAAGGAACACAGATTTGACTGCCGGTTTTCATAAAAGTGTTTGACATTGTAATCTGTAGTGATTGATTAAAATTGTGAATCATTTTTCAGGCTGTATATATTTATTCAACACTGTGCCTGTGAATTGCCTGTGCGGCTTATTATTATTGTTTTGCTTAATTAATTGTTTATCCGGTTTTGTTAGTATGGTGATCGATTGATCTTTTTGCTACATCAGCAGTACACGATGGTGCTGATCAGCATCTCTGCAAGTTTGTGAGTTCATGCGTGTGTGAAATTAAGGGATGCACTACATGTGTTTGGATGAAGTTTGTAACGAAATTAATTCTGAATAATTAATTGGAACACCAAAGCTGGTTTTAAATGCATAAGAACTAAGAACTCATACTACGATGAGATGATATCATACTGTTGTAATAAAATTATGTGATATTATTTGCAGAACATGTGTGCATTATTTAAAACGGATCATACGTGGAATACCGCGTACTATGCATTTATGTTTGACTTGCATTTTCTTTCTCGGTTTGTACTTGTTCACACAGAGCCACTTACGACCGAAAGAAAATTTATTACCTGGATCAGACGACACAGAGCAAACAGTCTCAATCGCAAAAGGCAAAATCAAACAGACGAGACCGAAATGAAGACGACAGAATAGCGAACGAACCGAGAGTTTCCGAGGGTTTAGGATTTCGGCGTCGGAATTTTCACCTCGTGGTATCTGGGGGAGAGTCAAGTTTAAGCCTGGGAGGAGGCGGGGTAATGTTTCAGAAGCCCAGCCGCTGTCAACTCGGCCAGTAGGCGGTGTCGCCCATATCGTGTGACAAATCAGAGAAACCTTGTCGAGTCGTGCGACCGTCGGCCCCTTTCACAGACAGCTTGGCAAGGTGCTGTGCGCGGCTTGACCGCGTGCAACACCGGTCTCGGTTCCTGAATGGTCGAGGGCATAATCAGGTCAAGTGCATAGCCCGTAATTATCTCAGCTTGAGAAATATCCGATTGCAAATCAAGATTGGAAGTAAAAACGATACCGTGTTTGTACACAGCTGTGTTAAACAACTCAGTGCGGCATCTGACCTGTTGCTACCACAGACATAGAATAATAGGGGGCAGTTGACGGGGGAGGGGGGGGGGGGGGGGGGGGGGCAGATTTCAAGAGGGAAAGAAAAGTTGTCGTTTTATTCAAGTACTATCGAAGGTTCTCTAAGTCTAGAGCAGGTCAGAATATGACTACATATGGGTAACATATATACAAAAGTAAAACAGTATTTCTCTCTACATAAAGACGGAAAACAAAATGAAAATAAAAACATCGACGCACTACTAGCTTCCCCCCCACAGTCTCTCTCTCCCCCCAAACACACACACACACACACACACACACACACACACACACACACACACACACACACACACACACACACACACACAAACACACACCCCACCCCACCCCGCACCACCCCACTCCCACACACACACACACATGCACGCACGCACGCACGCACGCACGCATGCACGCACGCACACATCAAGTGAAATGAGCTATCAGTTTCACAGAAGTTAAAGAGATATGTTTCAAGGCTTGAAGGTACTGATAGTTGTAGCGTTTCTAATATGAAGTGGTAGTGAGCTCTAGAAAGAGGAACAATAATACGAGAAAACACGACCACCTAGTAAGTAAGTAAGTAAGTAAGTAAGTAAGTAAGTAAGTAAGTAAGTAAGTAAGTAAACATGGTGCTTAACGTCCACAGAAACCACAAGGCTTATTAGGGACGGCACTACTACCTTTCATCTGGTATTTACACTGTTACATATGGGAAGTTTTAGGAGGCGGGTGTCGGTTTCTGGTTGACTATTTCTCCTCTGCATCTTCGGCAATAAAAAGAATCCTATTTCTGTTTGTGTACTGCATAGCTATGCAAATTATTTACGTGGGCAGAGCAAAAACAGCTGTACGACTAAGTTCAGAAACTGGAACTGGGAGTGGGAGAGTGCATAATTAGCTTGTGGCGACAGTCACACTGTTCTTTCATCTGCAAAGAGCTGATCTCTAACTGACTGCTGGCGTCGATGAGATTTACAGCTGCGACTAGGGAAGGAAGTGCTCCGTGATCTCATCGACGAAGTTTGCCATGCAGTTCTGCTGGGCATTATTTTATGATGTTTCGTGTCATGGGGTGCTACTGACACAAAAATCAAGGACCCCTCTGTTGAGAAACTAGAGCTATCAAAGATTCTGCCTTTTTCCGACTACGGTGGGTCAGAATACAGTTTTTGATGTTTCGCCTGCTGTCTTCATTTCTGCCTTTTTTGTTCCTGCTTTCACTTTTTCCTTTTTTGTTCCAGCCTTCACTCCTGCCTTTTTTTGTTCTTGCCTTCACTTCTGCCTTTTGTTCCTACCTTCACTTTTGCGTTTTGTTCCTGCCTTCACTTCTACCTTTTTTGTTCCTGCCTTTACTTCTGCCTTCACTTCTGCCATTTGTCCTTGCCTTCACTTCTGTCTTTTTTGTTCCTGCCTTCACTTCTGCCTTTTGTTTATGCCTTCACCTCTGCCTTTTTAGTTCATGCCTTTACTTTGGCCCTTTGTTCATACCTTCACTTCTGGCTTTTGTTCCTGCCTTCACTTCTGCCTTTTGTTCCCGCCCTTTTTAATTCCTGCCTTCACTTCTGCCTTTTTAGTTCCTGCTTTCACTTCTGCCTTTTGTTCCTGCCTTCACTTCTGCCTTTTTAGTTCCTGCCTTCACTTCTGCCTTTTGTTCCTGCCTTTTATTCTGTCTTTTTAGTTTCTGCCTTCACTTCTGCCTTTTGTTTATACCTTCACTTCTGCCTTTTGTTTATGCCTTCACTTCCGCCTTTTGTTCCTGCCTTCACTTCTGCCTTTTCAGCTCTTGCCTTCACCTCTGCCTTTTGTTCCTGCCTTCACTTCTGCCTTTTTAGTTCCTGCCTTCACTTCTGCCTTTTGTTTATGCCTTCACTTCTGCCTTTTTAGTTCCTGCCTTCACTTCTGCCTTTTGTTTATGCCTTCACTTCTGCCTTTTAATTCCTGCCTTCACTTCTGCCTTTTGTTACTGCCTTCACTTTACTTCTGCCTTTTTAGTTCCTGCCTTCACTTCTGCCATTTTGTTCCTGCCTTCACTTCTGCCATTTTGTTTATGCCTTCACTTCTGCCTTTTTAGTTCCTGCCTTCACTTCTGCCATTTTGTTCCTGCCTTCACTTCTGCCATTTTGTTTATGCCTTCACTTCTGCCATTTTGTTCCTGCCTTCACTTCTGCCATTGTGTTTTTGCCTTCACTTCTGCCTTTTTAGTTCCTGCCTTCACTTCTGCCTTTTGTTTATGCCTTCACTTCTGCCTTTTGTTCATGCCTTCACTTCTGCCTTTTGTTCATGCCTTCACTTCTGCCTTTTGTTCACGCCTTCAAGGTTCATTCAGCGTCATTTTGCCCCAGTTTCTCACTGCATATAGTGACGTGTATCGTGAACAGCGTAGGAGATCTTCGCCTGTGATTGGATGAATTGTTTTTAGCCCTCGTCTGGTCTCAGCGGTGGGCCGGACATCCAGTGTATAGTTACTAACTCACTAACCTGTCATGATGCAACGTAAAAGAGAGAATAATAATTTGGCAGTTTAAGACAGACGGAGATGCTTCACAATGTCTTTAATTTTCAACTTGCTGTTCAGTTTGCGTTCGTGCCTGGCCAAAAGTATTAAAAGTCTTATCATCAGCATGACGTAAACTAAGTGAACATGGTGCTTAACGTCCACAGAAACCGTACGGCTTATTAGGGACGGGGAGAAGGGGGGGAAGAGGGTATGGAGGTGGGGGGAGAGGGAGATTACATACCTATCGCTCCACTGTCACCACCAGAATGACTTCTGCATTAAGATGGGCAGCGATGAGAGCCATTTTAATGTTTCAGTAGGAAGTGATGGACAAAGTCACAAGACAGTGTCCACAAACCACAACCTTTTTGAAGAGAAAGGAGAGCCGAAGCGGTATCGAACCGAGGTCCTTCCGCTTACCAGCTTAACGCCTTACCGCTAGGCCAAACCGGCTCACCACAGCATGACGTGGCTTTACTTTCTAATTTATAGCACATTATCAGAGTGTGTGGGTGACTCATAGAAGCAGGGTCTTGGCGGAGGGATTTGGTTTGTCATTACTCACGTTCAGTCGGTAGATGGAACTACATGGGGCGGTCAGACGCGGATTTCGCCCAGTCGGTAAGGGTTTACAGAGAGCTTGCTCTGCTTTTGCTGGTTTGGTGAGGACTGTTTTACGTCCACAGAGACCATAAGGATTATTAGCAACGGGGAGCCCAGGACAGCCACCTCCACTTTCACACGCAGCTCCTGAGTTCGTTTTTTCGAGTTTTGTGAGGACTGCTTTATATGTAGGTCCACACACGCGGGTTTTCGTTGGTGAATGGACAGGCTTACGTAACTTCTTTTTAGATAAGGCCTTACCTTACTTTAACTTCCAGTCGTTGTGAGCGGGGAATTAATGATAATTTATGTTAATCGGTACAATGGAATCCCTGATGAGGTCCCACCCTGATGTGAGACCACCCTGTTGACAGACCACCCTGATGAAGAACTACCTTAATGACAGACCACCCCGATGAGACCACCTTGATGAGACCGTCCTGATGCGAGACCACCCTGATGAGAGACCACCTTGATAAGAGACTATTCTGACGAGAGACCACACTGACGAGAGACCACCTTGATGAGAGACTAACCCGATGAGAGACCACCCTGATAACCCTGATGAAAGACTATCTTGATGAGAGACCACCCTCATGAGAGACTATTTTGATGAGAGACCACCCTGATGAGAGACCACCTTGATGAGAGACTATTCTGACGAGAGACCACATTGATGAGAGACTAACCCGATGAGAGACCACCCTGATAACCCTGATGAAAGACTATCTTGATGAGAGACCACCCTCATGAGAGACTATTTTGATGAGAGACCACCCTGATGAGAGACCACCTTGATGAGAGACTACCCTGATGAGCGACTATCCTAATGAGGAACAACCCTGATGAGAGACGACCCTGATGAGAGACCACCCAGATTAGAGACCACTCTGATGAGGGACCACCGCAATGAACGACTACCCTGATGCGCGGCAACATTGTTTAGAGACTTTTCCCTGTACATTTCCGTGTCAGCGAACCCCTCACAAAGGACCTTGTTTCTTCCGTAGTCTCATATCTTCGTTTCATTGGCTAGCTTAATCGTTCCATTCTGTACAAGCCCACCCCTCACCCATTCCCCCACCCCCACCCCCACCCCTCCCCCACCCCCCCACACACTGTACACATGCCGCTTTATTTGGGTTCTTTTTGTTGTACGAAGTTTCTCTTTTTAGTTCCATTTTGTACATGCCACTCCTGTTAGGTTCTCTACTGCAATGAAGCACAGTGAGTTCAGTTGTTCTGTCTTCTTCCTGTAGATAAGGTGACAGCGAGCACACTGACTGTCACAATTAATGCTAATTTCATGCGGTATCCGCCACCTGTCTTCATATAATACCCTTCGCGAGGCGGACACGAGGCCTTTCTAACGTGCACGGCGATCTCCATGCATGCTGTGCACACGAAATCGAGTCTGCGCAAACGTTGACTCGGAAAAATTGGAGTTCCTCGCCCTGTCTCGACCAGGGGTTGAACTAGCACCTACACTATGGCTGCTTTCGCGTACTGTGCACGGTGGCTTGTTCTGTAGGCCGTGAACCTTCTCTCTGTCTTTCTCTGTCTCCGCCAGTTTTCTCTCTCTCTCTGTTTATCTGTCCTCGCCAGTTTTTGTCTTCTGTCTCTCTCTCTCTATCTCTTTTCTCCGCTTCCGCCATTCTGTGTGTGTGTGTGTGTGTGTGTGTGTGTGTGTGTGTGTGTGTGTGTGTGTGTGTGTGTGTCCCTCTGTGTGTGTGTGTTTGTGTGTGCGCGCGCGTGCGTGTCTGAGTCTCTCTCTCTCTCTCTCTCTCTCTCTCTCTCTCTCTCTCTCTCTCTCTCTCTCTCTCTCTCTCTCCAGTCCTGTGACCAGCCGGTAGCTACCGCTTTAATTTTCAGTATCGGTGTCCGTTCTGCACCTAGTACCTAGACAAAATCTCATAATGACCGGGGCGCGCGCTCGTGGAGAGCGAGACAGACGAGCGTGGCCCGGCGGCTCAGCGGGGATCCCTTAATCCCAGCGCCACCCACCGTGGCCAGGCCAGCGACTGGCGCGAGGGGCTTTCCGAAATCCACGACTATCATTGGGAGACCAAATCTACAGGAGTCCCGCACACGTGGAGTCGTAACGCACAACAGTGAAGTAGGTAATGGCACCGGGTGATACAGGGCAGTGTATTGCCCGCCGACTCAGTGCTTACCCAGAACTTGGTTGTATTCACCGAGCTGTTAGTCGAGGGGCTTGTGTGAAGTTGACAATGGTCTTATCACAGACCTGTGATTGCTTTGATGGCACATTAACGTGCGGGTGTGGAGCCACGAGCTGGAGTGACGAGCTGGAGTGACAGCTTGTTCACTTTGTTGTGGCGCATGGTGGCTTTGTAATGTAAGGGAGTCAGTGGCCGACCCGAAGGGACATGTTGGGGTAACCTTCCCCGCTCAAAGGTGTGGGTGATTTACGTCTGGCCGCGCGGCCCGTGTGTGTGTGGGTGAACGTCGCAATGTTCTCATTTGAGTGTCGTTGTTGGTAACATGTACACTTTCGTTTGACTTCTACTTTCCAGCTCTGTACACACAACAAGGTATAACATAAAGACATTATGCATATACATTCTAGACAGTGTTTGGGGGGGGGGGGGGAGGGGGGGGGGGGGAAAGGACTGCGCTCACATTGAGATCACAACAAACATGATCTTGACATTTTCAACTGTTATACCATAAATATACGTTTACGAACATGAATTCAGTGTGCAAGTAGCTCTTCTCTATGTTTTAAAGCATAAAAAACAAACATCGCAAGTTTTCTCAATTGTTCAGTACTGACGTTATCGAAAACAGAGTTAAGAGAATGTAGTGTCAGGGCCAATAATATGTGACAGATATTTTCGCCGGGCATCATCATAGGCTGGACAGCAGAACAGGAAATGAGATTCATCTTCCAAAATGTCTGGACAGAAGGGACAGTTTTTATTCACAAAGCTGTCACACAGAAAGCGTTTATTAACACCGTGGTCATTTATTCCAAGCCGCAGTCTAATAAGAGTGTCCCTGAATTTTTTGATGGTTATGTCGTTAAGATATGTTTCTAACTGGTGAACTGATTTGAATGAGAAATACATTGAAAATCTTTCACTTTCTGATATTTTTGTAAACCATTCCTGTTTAAAACGCTCTATCATTCGTTGTTTAAATGCTGAGAGGAAAGCCTTTTCATTCTCGACTCTGCCATTTGTCCAAACATCATGGAAACCATATGATTCTAGGCAATCTTTTACACTACCTGCCCAGTTTCTGTTTTTGTGTGTAGTGTTAGTATCCAGACTGTTTTTAAGCATGACTAAAGCTTGCTTCGGGAATCTCGTCATGGGCATCTTACTGAGTTTAAACCAGTATCTAAGGAAAGAAATAGTACTGTCAATATATAGAGGATACCTTCCCGTTTCGCCGTATACCATGTGGTTTGGTGTCTTGTGACTCACACTTAATAATCTTTTGCAGGCAAAAAGATGAGCTGTTTCAATATTTGCAAGCCTTGAAGTGCCCCAAACTTCGGAAGCATACAAAAGCATAGGTTTAATCTGAGCATCAAAAAGCTGAAAGAATACAGTGGTGTCAAAACTTCTTAGAGACCACATTGTCCTCATCAAGTCTAAAATTTTCCCTTTGGCTCATCAAGTCTAAAATTTTCCCTTTGGCCTTGCTGGCAAAATCTTCGCAGGCACAAACACTTGACAATTTCGTTGTTAGAGTGTACCCCAAGTATTTGTATCTATTGACTATTTCGATTTCTTTCCCATACAAGAACCATTTTTCTCCTGCTGCAATGTGACCACCTTTTCTAAAAAGCATTACTTTCGTTTTGTCTAAATTTACCGTCAGACCTGAGGATTTGGATGTTTTCTCGAGGCTATTTATTTGATTTTGTAATCCTGACGATGTAGAAGACAACAAGACAATATCATCAGCAAACAGAAGTGAAAAGATTTCGTCATGACCTGGAAGTAATGAGAGAGAGAGAGAGAGAGAGAGAGAGAGAGAGAGAGAGAGAGAGAGAGAGAGAGAGAGAGAAAGAACTCAAAACTTTATTACTCAAGGATTGAGATTTTAGGCAGTAACCTATTCTTACAATCTGTCCTTGCTAAGCTACATAGACAACACATATAAAGATTATTAATGACACTTTCAAAACTCACACAGTATTACAAAGCGGTAGCAACATCGATATTAGCAATACAACTGACAATAGGCACAACTAGGTTACTGAAAGTCACAGGCAGTATAACCTGACGGAGACATGTTGTCCACATTGATGTGTATCAAAACTACATATACAGACGTGGTGTTTTATTACATTAAAGTCATACAAATACAGGCCTAGGATAGTGCAGAGTGTAGGAACTTAGGCAAATTTATTTTAAAATTGCATAGTGAACTAAACGTTTTTAACCTGGTTGGGAGTGTGTTCCAGGCTGAGGATCCAGAATTTTAAAAATGAGCTTGTATTAAACTGGTCAATACGAGGGCGAGGTAATACAGTTATTTGACTCATACCGGGCAGGAACTCGATGAAGAAAGTCACGCAGATAAGGGGGTGTCTTGCCAGTGTGTATTTTGAACATAGTTACACACCGATTAAATTTTAATTGCTTATGTAGTGGAAGACTATTTAGTTTATTGAATTTTTCCGTAGTTAACAAGGACTGATCTGGTAGGATTAATTTTGCTGCTTGTCTGTGAAGGGAGTTGAGAGAGAGAGAGAGAGAGAGAGAGAGAGAGAGAGAGAGAGAGAGAGAGAGAGAGAGAGAGAGAGAGAGAGAAATAATTGCCACAAGCGTGTAAGTAGCTGATAGTAGACTTAGCCGATACTATGAATTTCGTGATAGCTCAGGGAAATACAAATCTTGCGTAACTCAAATTCTTGATTCAAATAATTGATTTTTTTTTTCTGCAATGGAGATTTCTTTTTTCAACAAAACTTTGAGCTATTCACGAAAGTTCTTTGCATTACGACACTTGTCACAGAAAGTATCATTACCTGTCTACCAACATCGCACACTCCACGGAAAAGTGCCTCCTGTTTACAAAAGACTTAACGAAATTCAAAACTTTTGTTAAGCACTCGAGTCTTTGACATGCTATACCTCAAAGCTTTTAAAACTTTGAAAACACCTTGTATTCTCGTAGCTTGCTCAACCTCCCAAAGAGCGCAGATATTCAACAGCTCTTTAACCCTTTCCTGCCCTTATGAAATTCAACAGCACTTTAACCCTCCCCAGCCTTTGTGGCATTCAGCAGCACTTTAACCCTTCCCTGCCCTTGTGACATCAAATGACGTCGTGGAAAGAGCGTTTCCCATTTGGTTATTTGATGTCACACGGCATCCTGTTTGCATTGACACTTCTTGTGCAAGTTCGAGCGAACGTCTCCAGATGAGCATTCTGGCTCGATGAACTTCTTTCTGAGACAGTCCTCTGGAGGAATCGGCGCCGGCGGTACAAACTCCATGGCAGGGAAAGGGTTAAGGGTAAAGCGTCGGCCGAATTGGTGAATCTAACGCTGACTGTGGAATTAAAGCTTGAGAGCAGCATACGAGGACAATGCGGGCCGTGCGGGATGGAGAAAGCTTAAGCTCTTACGATGAAGAAGTTTGCGGCGGTGTACTTGTGGAGTGACGACACCTGACGAGGCATATTCATCTCGCGGCGGACACTGTGATGCGGCATATTCAATATCGTTTTCCCTCGAGAATATACTTTTGTCATAGTCACACGGCTACGTTTGTTTATTTGACTGGAGACGGCAGGAAAAAACCACCGTGCAAATTTTAGCGCGTATAAAAACCGGACACAAACGGACACGGTGTGAATGCAACAGACATCTAGACGCTAGACTAGTGGTGGCTGCATGAGTAACAAATGGCAACCCACGGGGGGGGGGGGGGGGGGGGGGGGGGGGGGGAGGGGGAGGGGTGAACTGACGAGGGCGCTGAATTGCAGTAGTTGGAAGAAGGAGGAGAAGAGGAAATGACGTAAGAGTTGCTTGAAGAAGAAGGAAGAAGACGACGACGACGAAGAAGAAGAAGAAGCAGAAGGAGGCGGGACAGGAACGACAAAAGCAACGAGAGAACACACCAAGAAAGACACGGCAATGATAAAACACTCTGTCAATGCTGCATACTTTAGTTTTGCTTACTTATAAGTTATAGTGTCCTGCTTTGGTCACTTTTAACACACACACACACACACACACACACACACACACACACACACACACACACACACACACACACACACACACACACTACCCATTTGGCTACTGCTTTTAAAAGGGAAGTCGCCGACCCAGCCGGATATTTGGCGCCAAACTTCCTCCGAAGATATACTCATAGTAGGTAATTTGGGGTGGTGGTGCGTGTGTGGGTGGTGGTGGTGGTGGTGTGTGTGTGTGTGTGTGTGTGTGTGTGTGTGTGTGTGTGTGTGTGTGTGATGTTTAGGGGTGGGGCTGAGGGAGGGAGATACGCTATCATCACGAGAACGTTTCTACACGAAAATGGAGAGCGACTCGCAGGCCTTTGCTCTTTGCGGAGAGCAAGGTCACTATAGCACAGTGTTCCTAAAACACAGCAGTGAGCACCAAATCCAATCCAAGTCAAGTCTGTTTCAGAATGACACAGTGAACATAATAACAAGTGCTTCACGCTACAACTTGGGAAGCTAGAAACAATATACAAGAGGAGCCGGAGAGCAGCGAAGAAGTTGGTCGACCCCCTGTTTCCTGACGTGACGTGTTCATCCTGGAGTCTGCATCGAATTTCACTGTCGCAGTACTAGCCCAGCCGAGCTGCGGAAAGCATCACTTTTACCCGTTTAATTGTTTAAATAAAAGGGCCTTGCGTGCTCACTTTATCGCTGCTTTCTCACCAAGTTCAACTACGACAGCTGCACTAAGGAGAAGTCGTTTAAATCTTCTATGCAGGTAGGTCTACGATGAAGACCCCCAGGCTGACTTATATTCACCATGTGACTGAGTTGTATAAATTTGTGTTCTTAATGCTAACTTTGAAAAAGTAGACTATTTTCCTCTTTCATTGTTGTTGGTTCATACATTTTGTTCTGTTTTTACAACTAAACTCGAATATCAGCCAATTTAAAGTTTATCACATCCAACAATGAAAAAAAGAAAAAAAGAAAAAACAAACAAACCCACAACAACTTGAAGGTGAATAGGCAGGTAGATGATCGCAATTTTACAATGTAGGTGTGTCAGTCCCTGACTTACAACTGCAAGGTGTGTGGATGGAGGACCGTGGTTTACTGTTGACAGGTGAGTTACGGGTGGGTGGGGGGGGGGGGGGGGGGGGGGTGATGATAAGTCTGACAGCGCTGTAATCCCTCCTTGACATCACCACCGGCACTGGCCAGTTGATCATGAAAGATGTTTCTCGAGGCAAACTCCATGGGTAGGCCATCTCTCCGTCTGTGTGTTGTCTTAATTCACAGTCCAGCTGCACTGTCCAGTACCACGTGTGTTGTCTTAATTCACTGTCCACTTCCGCTGTACAGTACCACACTGGCTACTCTGTGTGTTGCTTTAATTCACTGCACACTTCCACTGTACAGTACCACACTGGCTACTCTGTGTGTTGCTTTAATTCACTACACACTTCCGCTGTACAGTACCACACTGGCTACTCTGTGTGTTGCTTTAATTCACTGCACACTTCCACTGTACAGTATCACACTGGCTACTCCACGGATCAGTGTCTGCACTTGACCAGAATGTAGCTCATATATATATATATATATATATATATATGTGTGTGTGTGTGTGTGTGTGTGTGTGTGTGTGTGTGTGTGTGTGTGTGTGTGTGTGGTGTGTGTGTGTGTGTGTGAATGGCTTGCTGGCCTGGCGAGAGAGGCACAGCAAAGCGACGCATCACAGCACAAGTAAACTTACCATTCTAGCACAGTTCATGTGACACGTACTTTATGTTGAAGAAAGGGAAAACAAAGAAACAATGTGAAAGAACTAAGAAGGTCAGCAGAAATGAAAAAGGCAGAACTACTGGCTGTAGAGGAATTACGTAAAACTGTATTCTAACCTGCAGGTTTAAAAACAAAAACACATGGTAGCTCTGGGCTGTCAGCAGATGGGACTTGATTTCTGCGTCCGTGTTCACCCAAAGCGGGCAGAGTTCGATGGCTGGCTATAGAACTGCCACCCCATCCATCGTCTGAAGCCCCTACTCGGAGAGTTAGCAACGCGTTGAATTTAAATCTTTGCTTCAGGGCGTGAACGATCTTATCACAGGAACCCAGCCTAATCCAGGAACATTATTGTGCTTTGAACTTTTATCTTCCATCAGGCCCCACGTTCCTCCACCCCGAAAAGGGGCAGCCCCGCGTGCCCCGAGGAGACACTTCTCTTCTGGCTCTTGGTTTTACCGTCAAATAAGACAAAGCGAAAAGGTGCACAGAATGAAGACACGCTCTCATCTTCATCTTCTCTCGCTCCCCTCATTATTTTTAACTCTCCCCCTCCCCCTCTCTCGTTCTCTCTTTATTTAACTACCTTTTTTGCACAGGTGAGAGTTCCTTTTATATGTGAATAATAATGATCATGGATACTTAAGGTTCTTCGTCTGTTTCTCGTGCTGGAAGAGTCAAGTTACACACACACACACACACACACACACACACACACACACACACACACACACACACACACACACACACACACACAGCCAGGACACAATAGTCTAGATAGAGATGTGACACATAACAAAAAAGTCTTCTGCAAGCGTTGTGGCTTTTTGTGGTGTAGTATTTGCAGAAATCTCAAAGGGTTGTTTGCATGCGTGCTCTTCGCTATGTGTAAATCACTCACAGATGATTGGAAGACGTGAAGGTTGTCGTCTATCTGTCAACGAGGTGTATTCCAGCCACCAGACATCGCCACGGTGACCCTGGCAAGTGCGAGTCCCGCACGAACACAGATAACGAGCGGCTACGGGCGGTACGACGTCGCTACTGATAACGAGACAATGACCCCGTAAAGAGCGCGCGCTAGCTATCACCACACGATCTGCTTTGGATGACCACTACGGAATTAACTCTGGACACTATCTCAGATTGTCCGGCTGGTCACTTTTGTAGTGGTTCCGGAGTATTTAAATGGTGATCGAGTGGGGGCTGGAGAAAGCAAAAATAATTTCCGAGAGAAGAATCTGAAAACCGATTCGCATAGAAATATAATCAAGACCGACTTTAAACGAACGAGGAAATATTTTCAATGTTTGAAAAGGAAAAGTCGAGTTTAATGTTCCCAAGTTCTTTCGAAGTCACACTGGCTTCCGTCTGTTTGTACGCCTGCTAAGAAGTTGTTTTATCGGCTTGTTGGGTCAGAACTGTTCCAGACCAAAACGTATACCCGGTAGCCATGTGTACAAAAGTCAGGGGGAAAATGTCTTCAGTGCTGACTGAAGACACTAAAAACTGATCGGCAAGTATATGACTCAATCCGCCCCATGGCGATGTAACGAACGAAGTGACAGAGAGATGAAATCCCGCTAGATACAGAAACAGGAAAGAAGAAAGAAAATTCTCTCTCTCTCTCTCACTCTCTCTCTCTCTCTCTCTCTCTCTCTCTCTCTCCTCTCTCTCTCTCTCTCTCTTGTTGTGTCTGTGTGTGTGTGTGTGTGTGTGTGTGTGTGTGTGTGTGGTGTGTGTGTGTGTGGTGTGTGTGTTCAGATCTCGTCTGCCCGTTCCCCTTTGTTTGTTTCCCTCTGAGTTCATCTTCCTTTCCTCCCACAATCACAGTAACCACCGTTACCCGCATTGCTCCCCTCTCTCACTGCTCCACATCCGTCTTGCTCTACGTTCTAACTGATAGTCATACGTACACTACATGTAGGTATAGCCATTTTGCTCTCCCTTCTTTGTACAGTAAGCCCATTTTGCTCTCCCTTCTTTGTACAGTAAGCCCATTTTGCTCTCCCTTCTTTGTACAGTAAGCCCATTTTGCTCGCCCTTTGGAGAGCCCATTTTGCGATCACAGCAAGTATTGTCTGATCTCTGTACACGTTATAGCTTAGACATGTGTAGCCTACACGCATAAATGCATCGTTTTTGTAAAAATGTTTATTTCCGTGAACAATAGCCGCCTTGTATTTTTTTGTCCCACCGTAAAACTCCGCACCTGTACGAATATATGTTTCTGCTGTTGCCATAGTATGTCATGTTCTTTTCTGCTCTGGTGTCACAAGAATGCCGGCTTGAAAAACACCAAACCCTTGTGGGAGACGATAGAGATAGGAGAGTCGTGTTTTGCAAAAAACACTCGGCGAAGTCTCCAACACCTGGGGTCAAGATCTGCGCAAACACGAGCCTTCATTGGGCCCTTTGTGGTTGTGTGGCGTGTGGGTTTAAGCTTGATCGCATGCCACATCATAATCACCGTCGCCGACTTGGGAGTGGAAGTGAAGTGGTGGGAGTGTGCCAGTCTGTACACTGTACGTATCTATAATTATACAGACACCAGCAAGGTACTACCACTGCCAGCCACGCAGACCTGGAAAGACACTAACCACAAGAACTGCACAATAGGAATAATGTGTGTGTGTGTGTGTGTGTGTGTGTGTGTGTGTGTGTGTGTGTGTGGTGTGTGTGTGTGTGTGTGTGTGTTTGTGTGTGTGTGCGTGCGTGCGTGCATGCGTGCGTGTGTGTGCTTAGTATTGGCATCTATAGGGACTGTTTTACTCCTTCCTCCCGAAATAAGAGAGAGAGAGAGAGAGAGAGAGAGAGAGAGAGAGAGAGAGAGAGAGAGAGAGAGAGAGAGAGAACGGAAAATAACCACGTTCCATGTTTAGCCAGTGACTTTGTAGTTATATTCATACTTGAAGTCATTTTACCAAATCAGACCATAAATCACCTGGGAAACTTACCCCCCCCCCCCCCCCCGACCCTCCCACCCCCTTTTTTTCCTTTTTTTTCTTTTCTTTCTCCTTTTCTTCTATCGATGAAGCCCGCGAAGCTTCTTCAGTTCCGTTCCCCGTTAAGCACGGAACCTTTTGTGTACAAGGGCGTGACGTCTGTCGAACACCTCAGTGGCGGGACTTCGGGCATGACGTCTGTCGAACACCTCTGTGACTGGACTTCAGGCGTGACGTCTGTCGAACACCTCTGTGACTGGACTTCGGGCGTGACGTCTGTCGAACACCTCTGTGACTGGACTTCGGGCGTGACGTCTGTTGAACACCTCTGTGACTGGACTTCAGGCGTGACGTCTGTCGAACACCTCTGTGACTGGACTTCAGGCGTGACGTCTGTCGAACACCTTAGCGGCTGGACTTCAGGCATGACGTCTGTCGAACACCTCAGCGACTGGACTTCAGGCGTGACCGGCGAACCAAAAGGTGACGACACCGACTTACAGAGGCACTGAGACTAGAGAGGGAATGCACGGAGGAGCGATGGCACTGCAGGGCCCAGTGGGCTAGGCTGTCGGTGGCCTCACGGTTTTCTGCAGAGATGTTTCCATGTCCTCCTATCTCCTGTTGGATCTCCGCCTTACCTGGCGCTAATCAAAGTTTGCCGTGTGCGAGGCAAGGTGGCGGGAGCGGAGGGCGAGACAGCTGACATTTACCTGATGGGGTCATAAGCAAACACCTGGGAAAATGAAGACCGAGGCTGCTGTTCGTGTAGGTCACGTCAACACAAGCGACACAAGGCCCGCGGGGTGGCCGATAGTGACGACACAAGGCCCGCGGGGTGGCCGATAGTGACGACACAAGACCCGCATGGTGGCCGATAGTGACGACACAAGGCCCGCGGGTTGGCCGATAGTGACGACACAAGGCCCGCGGGTTGGCCAGTAGTGACGACACAAGGCCCGCGGGTTGGCCGATAGTGACGACACAAGGCCCGCGGGGTGGCCAACAGGCCTCCACTGCTCCGGGACCTGCGGGCAGGCCGCCATCACCGAGTGGCGATCATTCCTCAACAGCCGCTACACGAAAGGCACTCAGAAATCAGATAGAGATTGTCTCGGACCGTCAGCCAGTGAGATGGAGATTGCCTCGGACTGTCAGCCAGTGAGATGGAGATTGCCTCGGGCTGTCAGCCAGTGAGATGGAGATTGCCTCCGGCTGTCAGCCAGTCAGATATAGTTTGCTTCGGTCTGTCAGCCACGCTGGGAACAGCCACCGCCCTCCCCCTCCCCCGAATGTGTATGAATTCAGCAACAGCGAACACTTTTTAAAACAAGATTTACCCGCCTTAAAAAACAAAAGAAAAATCATAGTACACAGAATACCTGTCTAACGGGATATAACAAAACCACGTGCGATTTTGCGGTATAATTCTTTTCCAAAGCATCGGAGAAACAGATGAATCTGAAATTAGCTCATTATGATATCGTTTTCTTCGTGGATTTGGGGGTTGCAAGGGAGAAAAACTGACTGCCACCTGTCTTCTCTTTTCCGCCTTCAGTGCAGGCAACATTTATATGGACACTGTAATAGCATCTAATAACATGCAGGCCTAATGACACACTAAGTACATGTTATTAGCTGAAAACCTCGAGAAATGTTGCCAATGTTCGGCACGCTGAACAGTTCATTTCTATTGCACGTTTTTGTGCTGCCTTTGTATGTCCCCCACCCTGCCCCACCCGTTTCTTGTACCCCTTTGTATCGGCAGTTTTATTGGCCCAGGTGTGCAGCCCTCTTGTGGCCACATCTATGTGGGGCTTTCCTGGCGGGCAAGTAGTCCTGGCCTGGAAACGAACACACCGTCATGGACCGACCGACCGACAGACGCAGAGATGGACATGCAGTTAGATCGACTAAGAAACGTAGAAACACACCGTGAAGCACGCACGCTCTTGTGTGTCCTAGGTATTTCTTTGTTTTTGATGAAATTATTAAAATTCTGTCAGCCTGCAACTTGAAAGGCTGCATACACAGTACATGGAATAGGTCTACCCACAGAGGACACTCGCCATTCCACCCACCCATGGACGCTTGCACATACAGACATGCACACAGATGCACGCACGTACGTCCGCGCGCGCCGCGCGCACGCACGCACGCACGCACGCACATACCCCCCCCCCCCCCCCCCCCCCCCCACACACACCCTTACTCTCCCCTTCCCCCACATACACAGCAGGCGGGGAGGACGGCAAGGGGCAGAAATCTGACGTCCCATCCACACGGTCGGTGTTGGCCTGCGGCGGGTTACTTGGGCTTACCTGAGTTTTAACTGCTTTTCTTTTCACCCGTCACTCCTCGCTGCTGATCAAGCGACAAGATCCAGGATGTTTTGGAGGGGATGGAAGGAGGAGGAGAAGGAGAAGGGGGCGGGTGTTGAGGAGACAAACGGAACAGTGGTGGTGGTTGTGGTGGTGGTGGTGGTGGGGAGGGGGGCGGGGAGGTGGGGGGGGGGGGGGGGCTGTCCCTGTCTTCTCCACCAGCGTGACTGCTGCACTACAGCTGTACAGCGTCAAGCATCCAGGAGAAACTTATAAATGTGACGTATTTCACTGGCCATACTTTTCAGGTCATGTGACTGGCGGGACGGAGGGGAAGGGGGTGTCGGGTGGGCGTAAACTGATGGGCTGTCATGAAGGTCAGACCAGAAAATGATTTAAGACAACGAGAATTATTTTGTTGTTGTTGTTGTTCAACGGTTCGGGCTGTCTACACCCTTCTGTGGAACACTTCCCCAATATGCGTCACAAGCCAAGTTTGACACGCCTAAAAACGAGAGTATAATAAACTCGTCGTTCACAGTAAAGGCATCATCAGAGCATACCAGTCAGCTGGGACCCACCGCACCCCCTTCCTTCCTTTCACTGGCTTTTCGGCAACCCAGCTCCTCGGTCTCTTATTACATACACTTGGCTATGATCTCTGTTCACGAACCCACCCAGTCCCGGTCTCACCGCACATTTCCTTTTTTAGACTATCCCTGATTCATGCCTTCATCTGCAGACAGTTGTCCTCTCAACGAAATGGGGGGTAAAACGTATTTGTTAGACCGTGAAATTAATGGAGATGAAACAAGCAAGCCAGAAAAAAATTAAATGGAGAGGGAGAGAGAGTGGCGGGCGGGATGGTGAGGAGGGAGGGGAGAGAGAGAGAGAGAGAGAGAGAGAGAGAGAGAGAGAGAGAGAGAGAGAGAGAGAGAGAGAGAGAGAGAGATATTTACTGACACAGCTGTATGCAAGGTTATAATTATTTGGACACGCACGCTTTTGTGTGGCAACTCTCCTTGAAGTAATTGGGATTCTGTCAGCATGCAGCTTGAAAGGCTGCATGCGACATTGTACATATCATAATTATAGGTCTGCCAGCAGAGGATCATGTCCTAGCTCTCACTCGCAGTGCCATCTAGGCCAGTTCCTTTGAGAATGATATCTACGCGATCGGGAAAGGCCATGCGCTCTACCTTGTCTCGGAAGCTTCCCCAGTACAGCCTTTGAAACACTTCCAATGTTGGTTTAATCGACGACAACCCTACAGAGGTTTCCGCGCTGACCTCTAAGCGCCGCCTCTTATAGTTACAGTCTCACAAGCTTTAGACATAAGCACCAGGTTGTACTGTGTTGCCTTGTGGAATGCACGATGTTTTGAGGCTGATTCCAGCGTTCAGATTAATGTGGTGTTCCTCATACGGCTGCAGCTCATACCTCTCGGGACGAACGACAGTGCGCCACTTTTGTTGGGAGTGCATCAGTCTTGTGTTCTGCTGCTAGTATGCTTTAGCTTGTGTGCCAGACACGACGGTCACTCTTTGGGCTCTTCGCGCGGACTATATCGTAGCGTTCTGATTGGCTGAAGCTGACTGGGTGATTGGCAGCCAGGCATCCTCCGTAGGCCTGAAACGCGTCCTTTGAAGTTGTGTATCATCCAGCATGACCTTCTCTGTGTGTGTTTCCCCTAGATCTATATAATATAATAATAATAATCAAGAGGATTTCTGGAGCATTCATCTACCGCACAAGGCGGGAGCACAGAGCGCTTTACAATAACACTAACACTAACAACACGCACGCACACAAACACACAAACACACACACACACACACACACACACACACACACACACACACACACACACACACACACACACACACACACACACACACACACACACGCAACTGCGTCGGCACGGCACGGCTGTGAAAATATATGTATGTGTATGATCTGACACCGAACTGAGATGTTGGCTATAAAGGTCAAACTGGCTATGTTTGCATTCGCAGCGTTGGCAACATTTTGACAACAGCACGTCAAACGGCGTCAGTAAAGCCCCGAACTGTGTGACTGACGTACAGATCCGTGCAGTTGTCACAGCGTCCGCGCCTTGTCACAACGCTCTCAAAGCGGTTCTGACATCCGACAGCGTTGACCTAGCTTCGCCTCCACTCTGGGCGAACAACCAGACAACGTATATCCTCTTCAACATGCCCACCTCGCCTTCCTTCTGTATCCCGCAGCTAAAACCTCGAAGATCTCCTGAATGGTTACGAGATGACAGGCCGATCGCGGAGGAGACTATGGGGTGAACACGGTACTGTACTTACCTGGCCTGTTTACCTGCCAGTGTACCTGTCATTAGACTCAGGAAGATTACACTGTCCTGTCGCTAATCACACGTCGAGGGCTGTTGAGCAGCAAACAAGGACGACAGCCGCCCGCCGACGGCGTTCCGGAGGTATGTCCGTTGTGGCAAAAGCAGGTCCGTCGTTATACCCGTGGACCAAGTCAACCCGTCATAAGCGGCAATCCGCTCTTCTCTGTTCCCGGGCTCATCATAGACTGGCAGCGCCCCTCACTTGATTTATGCCGGAAATCAGCACTGAAAAATACCTTCTACATCTGTGGAGGGGGCGGGTAAGGGGGGGGGGGGGGGGGGGAAGGAGATCAGAAAAAGAGGAGAGAGACGGGGTTGGGGAGGGGGGCGGTGGGAGGGAGGGGGGGGGGGCGTGTAATGCTTGCATTAGAACACTGATTTTGTTTGGTTTTACTTCAGATTCCCTAGAAAACGACTATAAGGAAGTCTCAAAATCTATTTGTTATCTCTCACCTTTGCTCTGTACTCTGTGGCTGGTTTAAATGACTGTCGCGGCGAGCACTTCAGTAGAATCGTGATGCATTTTATCACGGCTGCGGGACATAGTGGGTCTGTTTTAGCTTCAGCTGTGATGCGATGCGTGACCAGTCAAAAGATGGCTGGGTGTTCAGCCAGTCTCAAGCGCAGACAGACTGGGCGCTAGCTGGCCCTCTTCTCTACACACTATAACAGGCCGTAAGTACCAGCACTGGGATGCCAGACTGAGCAAACTCTTGCATGCATTAAAATGTACCAGAAGAAAAAGCAGAGGAGGAGGAGGTGAAAAACAACAGGCGTAGTACTATGTAAGTAAATAAACATGGTGCTTAACGTCCACAGAAACCATGAGGCTTATTAGGGACGGGGAGAAGGGGAGGAGGGGGGGGGGGGAGGTTATGGAGGTGGGGGAGAGGGAGAGTATATACCTATCGCTACAGTGTCACCACCAGAATTACTTCTGCATTAAGGTGGGCAGCGATGAGAGCCATTTTAATGTTTCATAATTGTGAGGGACAGTCACAAGACAGTGTCCACAGACCACAACTTTTGAAGAGAAAGGAGAGCCGAAGCAGATTCGAACCGAGGTCCTTCCGCTTACCAGCCTCAGTAACGCCTTACCGCTAGGCCAAACCGGCTCACTTCGTACTACTACTTCTGCTACTCAGTATTTATACAGTGCCACCTCTCATAGGAGCTCTGAGCGCTGTACACAGCATCTCTCTGTCTGTCTCTCTGTCTCTCTCTCTCTCCTGTAACCATTTTCTTGTCAATGAGCCTCATGAAG
The DNA here is from genome assembly GCA_018857735.1 of Alviniconcha marisindica. Taxonomy (NCBI): domain Eukaryota; kingdom Metazoa; phylum Mollusca; class Gastropoda; family Provannidae; genus Alviniconcha; species Alviniconcha marisindica. Next base: position 841,103 of record JABMCL010000509.1, on the reverse strand, counting down.
CCAGCTGTGCGGGCGAAAATCTGAAAAAAGAATGACTGCTAGGGTTCTAAAACACATTAAAGGTTCAAAAGAACGCTTATTTATTAGGACACAAACACACAATCTGCAATTTTTCGGGGTAATCCTGTTTGTGAAGCTACAAAACGACACTTAAACAACAGTTAAACGGTTAAAAACGATGAAAAATGAGATGAGAAGCGAAATAACTGATCTTTTTGGGTCGAGCTTGGAAGAATGTTGGCATGACAATGTTGTGCGGGCTAATATTTTGCATTGGAGAGTATACGGACAATGACGCCTGTAGTGACTGTGCGGTTCTTTCAAATTATATATCGACCTCCTCCCCCCATCCCCCTCCCTCCCCCCCCCCTCCCCCCACCCCCAACACACTAACACATACATGAAACAACTACTCAGTGGAAAACGTCACAAAAACACCAATTAAACAAAAGAGGAGCACGACACGACTTCTCATGGATAAGCGCATTTAAGTGTCAACAGCAGAACACAATTTACCGTCGTCGTGCATAGGCTCGTATCGAGCTTAGAGACGAGCTTGATCGCCTCTGTGGGCCTGCAAAACGTTGGTTTCGTCTGTTTGTCTTAAAAAAGGTATGTGTCACCTTTATTTGCACCTGTGTGTCACCCTCCTGGTGACAGTGATTCTGAAAGTGTGACCATTGCCTTCTGACTTGATTTACCTACACAGCGATATATAGGTTGCCATGGTTTTACTAAGAACTTGCAGACACAGATGACTCAAACCCACATACCCTCTTTCATACATTTTTTCCTTATGAAAACCCAGGAATGAAAGGATTGTTGTGTACATAGGAACATAGGAATAAGGGGAAGTAATGCCAAATACGAAACAGGGATGAAAGAGTTTTAATTAAAGCGACACGGTCTGCGGCGTAATATATCGCCTTCCTAACGATTGTATGAGCCACACGTTATGGTTTCCACCTTTGACAATCTTGAAAGGTATCCCACGTGAGTTAATCAAATTAAGTCACACGACTTAGCACCAGAACGTCAACAGGCAATTAGGCAAGGACGCGCGCTAGATAAGATTACACAGTCGTTTGAACATTGCTCGTTGGATTAAAAAAGAGAGAAGAAGGACTGGAAAGAAGCACAGAAACTACACACAGTCTTCTCAACGGCTGCACTGCCGCGTCGCAGACGAAGGTATGGCTGGGTGGCTGCCAACAGTGAGAAGTAAGTGAGCGTGAGTAATATGTAAGGTTCCGATCCAAACGGCTGTCAGCATACTGTTCAGTGTAAAAGGCGAGCATGGCTGTGGGCTACAGGTAGAGTGGTCAGCACGCATCTTGCTCCTGTATGCACACCATAGAAATAAATACGCACACACACACACACACACACAACACACAACACACAACACACACACACAACCGCACACACACATGAAACCGCCCAGAACGTGTGTGTGTGTGTGTGTGTGTGTGTGTGTGTGTGTGTGTGTGTGTGTGTGTGGTGTGTGTGTGTGTGTGTGTGTGTCTGTCTGTCAGGCGCGAAGCAGAAATGACCGAGTATGTGGTCCACCCAAACTGAACCGCCTCATTATATAAGTTATGCACGTGTTAATTTTTTTATCGGTCTTCCCACGACACACTCGATATCTCCAAGCGCTGTACTTTTTTCGCTAAAACTATGGCATCTGTAGTGTGGCTGACGTTGTGAGTCTACGTATGACGGTGTGGGTCCATGTCTGACGCCATGGGTCAATGTCTGACGTTGTGGGTCCACATATGACGTTGTGGGTCCACATCTGACGCTGTCTTCACTGCGTAGACCAGGAGGATGAACTCCGAAACCCTCGGCGAACCCTCGTAAAGCAGCGTTTGGTTTTTACCATGGACTTATATACCCATAATCATAGGTCCATGTTTTTACGACCGGTCCTCACCACGTCGTGCCATCCAGACGGTGATTCTGCGCTGGCCGAGCCGAGTCATGGCGCAGAGAGAACTGCTGAGACACCTGATGACATTTTCTCGGGACTACTTCTTGTGCCTTGCGTTTTGGGAGAAAACAGTTTTTGCCCGTCCCTAATAAGCCGTACGGTTTCTGTGGACGTTAAGCACCATGTTTACTTTGGGAGAAAGCGAGATTTAGTGTGTACACCAGAACACTATGGTATATTTTTCTTTCTTTCCTTTTCTTTGAGAGTGGGGCCTGGGTCTGGGTCTGGGTGCTGAGTGGGCTGGCGGAGGGCGGGGGGGGGGGGGGGGGGGGGGGGGGGGTGGGGGGGAGGTAAGGGGGCTGTTCACACACACGCAGACACACGCACGCACACACGCACGCACGCACACTCACATGTACACGCACGTGCACAAGCACACACCACACACACACACACACACACACACACACACACACACACACACACACACACACACACCACACGCACGCGCGCTGAGTATTAAATATTGAATATTATTCAATGTCTGTGACACACACTCACGCACGCACGCATAAACAAACACGCACGTACGCATACACAGGCATGCGGACAAGTAGAATCGATCTGACACGCACAACTAGAATATAATTATGTGACACGCACAACTAGAATATAATTATGTGACACGCACAGCTAGAATCTGTCCGACACGCACACACGGCATGAAAGCTTGCAGGCTGTTGCGGCCTCCAAAACCAATAGTTGAGAGTGACGTACATATCTGTGATGCTTATACATCATGCATCGTGTGTGTGTCACTGTGTTTTGTATGAACAAGTATGCTTAGTAATATATTTTTGATGCCATTGATTTTGTGTGAGCATTTACGCGTTGTATGTTTTTCTTTAATTAGCCTACGTAGTAAAGTGCTGTGAGTCGCTGAAAGCACTCTATTATTATTTACGAATATGATCATTATACACACGATGTTTTTTTATGACGAAAAGAACCTGTTGAAAGATGTACCGAAGGTTTTTCTTTCTGACTCAAGTACGATCAAGCGGGTGACTCCGGAGAGCGGGCGCGCCCCGAAAGGAAAGATTTCTGCACCGTCGGTCAGAAGACTGCTTCCGGCTTGCAGGTGAAGCCAGGTCTAATGGCAGGTCCACTTGTTTCACACATTAATCCGGCAAACACAAAACCCACACACCGGAACCTCTGGTCGTCGCCTGAGTCACCGCGAGTGTGGAACGACCATCTCTCGGCAACAAGACCCTGGTGACTACAATACGTACCTACCTATGATGTGCTCTTCACACTTTCCACCTATACATACCCTACACCCTGGTGACTACAATACGTACCTACCTATGATGTGCTCTTCACATTTTACACCTATACCTACCCTACACCTTTGAGACTGTACAATAATAATAATAACCCCCAAAGGGATGGGGGGGTGGGGGGTCTATGGCGCCCATCTACCACAGTATGATGTGGCAGCACAGGGAGCTTTACAATAACACACACACACACGCACACACACACACACACACACACACACACACACACACACACACACACACGCGCGCACGCGCGCGCGCGCGCAGCGCAGCGCACGCGAGCACCGCACACACACACACACACACACACACACACACACCACACATACACGCCGCGCGCGCGCGCGCAGGCACGCAGACACGCACGCACGCACGACACACACACACACACACACACACACACACACACACACACACACACACCACACACGCACGAACGCACGCACGAACTATAACTATACTAAGGTTAAAGTAAGACTTTTTTGTTGGTGGTGTTGTGTTTGTTCTATTGTTCTCTTAACTTTATGTGTGTGTTTTTTACGAGCCCGCCATGATCACAACAAAATTGCCCCTTGTGGGATGATTAAAGTTTTTGAATTTGAAATTTGAATTTGAAACGCACGCACGAACGCACCACACTCACGTGTGCGCTTTCAAATAAATACGTATAAAAAAACAAGCGTGTACACATGTAACTAGTTCAATACTGATTAAGTATCTTCAGTGGTATTTGAGGTGAATTCTTCTTCGCTGTCCGTGTCGCTGTCTCTGTCTCTAAATGTCTGTCTGTCTCATCTCTGCACCCCTCCCCATTCCAGTGGACAATAAAACAGCAAGCTGGGATAATCTAGCAAAAAGCCGTCTGTTCGTGCAAGTGAGGCAAAACGACAAACAGACCAGGCACTCGGAGCCTTTGCTGATCCGGGTCCCACAAAACAGAGGGAGCGGGACCATGAAACGCCGTGAAATAGCCCCACACTCATAAATCCCTCATTCGTAAGCCACACCATGTAATTTTACAGCCCGCGCATTTCTATTGAAATACATCCAGAAAGCCACTCAGAAATAAAGGGGGGGGGGGGGGGGGGGGAGGGGGAGGGGGAGAGAGACACACAGAGAGACGGGAGGTGGGGGGGAGGGAGAAAGAGAGAGACAGGGGGAGGAAGAGCACAAGGGGGGGGGGGAGAGGGATGAGGGGCGGCATAGAGAGAAAGAGAGAGAGAGAGAGAGAGAGAGAGAGAGGACTGGCAAACACGCTGCTAGTGTCATTTGATGTTTTGCATGTCACTTTTTGCGTTTTCGCGTATCATCACTTGTTGCTGTAAACGAATTGCCACTGGCGTCGCTGTTAGGCGAGTTCAAGGCCTGTGTCTCATCATTCTGTAGCGGCCGCCACCAGCACGGTGTGTATCCTGGTGTCTGTCAGTCGTGCTCTCGCTTTCAATCAAAATGGTCCTCTTCGGCTTTTTGTTGCATCATTACTTTGGCCATGCTTACTGTTGTCGTTGTTTTCACGTGACACTGCCGACCTGTCAGGCCACGAGCAAACAACATCACGTGTTGGAACTCACGCCTCTAAAGCACGAGCCCAAAGCGAATTCTCGTTGTTTCGGAAGACAGAAGGGGCTCGTGCTTTGGACAGCCCGCGGGCTTGTCTGAGGGGGTGTGTTTGTACGGCACAGGCGCTGGCTGGCTGGAGCTGACTTGACAGTCAGAAGGTGGCAGTGACAGTCTGCATTTCCCCCCCTTCAAGTTGCCATAATTATGATATTTCTTCCGCTGTCAAAATAACTTGATAAGCATTCGTTTGAAACTTTTTGTGTTAGGATCTTCTTCCGCTGTCGCTGCTGCTTTCACAAGCGTTAGTCGTCGTTGATGTGACTGCAGTTGTAATAGCTAACGTTGTTATATAATCTTTGCTATTCTGTGTTACGCAGACATTCGTGGAGTTCACCCCCTTGCCTGCTGGAGAACACAAGGTAGAGCTGAGACTGCTGACTAGGGGACACAACTCAGCTCTGCACGGCTCACACCCTCAACTACATTTTGGCGTTGCTTCCCTTGGATGCGGATCGCAACTTTACGTTCAAGTGGTGAGACACACGCCACACGTACACTCACTTCTTCTCGTATATCTGTGCCGTTATTTGTCTCGTCGACATTGATCACAACAGAAACAGACAAGAGCGCTTGGCATGAGAAACCCCACATAAGTAATGTTACCAATGTAACGTGTTTGTGCAGGCCCTACAAGGCGAAGTAGAACTGCTGATGTCCTTTACCAGAATCTGAGGACAGAATTACTTCCGAGCGTGGCAGACAGACATTCAGCAGGATTCTGTGCATTTTGGATTGACTGATTGATTGTTTAGCTGTTTGACTGCGTGATTGGTGAGATTTGTCAACAGAGACGGGTGGCTGGTTGGCTGATTGATTGACTGATTTTATTTATCAACAGGGAGGTCAAAGTGAACTCTACTCACTCTCAGTGTGGCTGTGCGTGTCTCTGCTGACTGCTCTGCTTGTCCTGGGGTCACTTTGGTCATTCAGAACCAGCACCACTCTGCAACACACACAGCATGCGTCTGGTGAGTACTGCTCTCTCTCTGTCTCTCTGTCTCACACACACACACACACACACACACACACACACACACACACACACACACACACACACACACACACACACACACACCCAGCACCGCTCTACAACACACACAGCGTGCATCTGGTGACTACTGTTCACAAACACACGCACGCACGCACGCACACACACTCTGTCTATCTGTCTGTCTGTCTCTATCTGTCTGTCTGTCTGTCTGTCTCTTTCACACACACACACACACACACACACACACACACACACACACACACACACACACACACACACACATACACAACGAACGGTTTTGTTTTCCTGTTGGGTGACTGCATGGTAACTCCGCACACGCACTCTTTCTCAAGTAGCATCTCTCTTGCAATTTCATATTTATTTTCATTATTCCGGCCTTTTTTTTTTATGGGTCGCCGTGATGGAGAGTTCCGATCTGCCGATCACAGCGGACTCAGCCAAGTAGAATGCCACAAAGAATATTTCCAAAACGAGCGAAGTCAGAAGGGTGGCCTGTTTGTTCACAAGCTAAAGCATAGCAATCAAGGGACCGCAGCACTGGCGGACTGCCAACAAAACCGTCATGCCGCACTTTCATTGGTGATGAGGAACATCAGCAGGTGACACTGACTAAATAATAATTATGATCAGCAAAATGACATTTCCTTGAATGCTGGAATCAGACTCAAACCATCGTGCATTCCACCAGTCAACAGGGTACCCGCACGGCGGTCAGATCATCGTGCATTCCATCAGTCAACAGGGTACCCGCATGGCGGTCAGATCATCGTGCATTCCACCAGTCAACAAGGTACCCGCATGGCGGTCAGATCAGAGATACTGCAGTAAGAACCACGAACTGTGGTTTACCATAGCAACTGATCGTACATCATGCAGTAATATCACAGTCCCCGAAACATTCCCCTCCGGTGACACAGCGAACACAAGGAAGAAATTAAGGTCTGTAGTGAAAACCCGAGCTATGGACGGTTGAAATGCAGCTTGGCATGCTTCGCCTGCTGCCAGGAGTTGTGTTGCACGGTTCCATGGTTGAAGCAAACGTTCTGGACACGCAGTCCAACTCTTTACAGCTCAACGGTGAATCAGCCTTTACGTGTCACTTGGTCAGCGTTGTTTCCGCCTGTGTGGCGCTCGCGCTTCATTTGGCGTTATGACGAATTGACAAACTGACTTGGCGTTGTGACGAATTGACAAACTGACTTGGCGTTATGACGAACTGTCAAACTGATTTTGCGTTATGACGAATTGACAATCTGACTTGACGTTATGACGAATTGACAAACTGACTTGGCGTTATGACGAATTGACAAACTGACTTGGCGTTATGACAAACTGACAAACTGACTTGGCATTATGACAAACTGACAAACTGACTTGGCGTTATGAAGAACTGACAAACTGACTTTGCGTTATGAAGAACTGACAAACTGACTTTGCGTTATGAAGAACTGACAAACTGACTTGGCGTTATGACGAATTGACAAACTGACTTGGAATTATGACGAACTGACAAACTGACTTGGCGTTATGACGAATTGACAAACTGACTTGGCGTTATGACGAATTGACGAACTGACAAACTGACTTGACGTTATGGTGAATTGACAAACTGACTTGGCGTTATGATGAATTGACAAACTGACTTGGCGTTATGAGGAACTGACAAACTGATTTGGCGTTATGATGAATTGACAAACTGACTTGGCGTTATGATGAATAGACAAACTGACTTTGCGTTATGAGGAACTGACAAACTGACTTGGCGTTATGAAGAATTGACAAACTGACTTGGTGTTATGACGAACTGACAAACTGACTTTTTGTTATGACTCGGAACTGATAAGCTGACTTGGCGTTAAGATGAACTGACAAGTTGATTTGATGTTTCGAGAAGTTGACAAATTGCGGACTTGGCGTTATGAGGAATCGACAAATGAATTTTTTTTCATGTATGGAACAAATATCCGCTTGGCTTGATTCACTAGGCCAAATTTCAGAAATTCAAACACCATCAGGCCTTTTGAGGTAGGAGCTGCCAGAGAGAAGAAAAAAATCTAAGGAATTGGGTGTGCTGAATCCATTTCTGGGGTCTGCCAAAGTAAAAAATGCTTACTTTGTCTGGTATCCTGAGATATTCAACATGGCTGACAAAAAACAACAACAAAAAAACACTTCACTCGTCGAACTTAAAACAATGCGTTAAGTTAACTTGTTTAACCCTTTATCCTCTCCGTACTCATATCGGTAAGAGAAAAAGCGCAGCGTTAAGTTAACTTGTTTAATCCTCTATCCTCTCCGTACTCATATCAGTAAGGGGAAAAGCGCAGCGTTAAATTAAATTGTTTAACCCTTTATCCGTAACGCTGCGTATTCCCCTTACCGAGATGAGTACCATCTCGGTAAGTTACGTTAACTTGTTTAACCCTTTATCCTCTCTCCGTATTGGTGAGGCGAAAAACGCAGCGTACTCATAATTATGTATGAGGGGAAAAGGCAGCGTATGCTGGGGTACAGCTCCCGCCTCCCGGGGCGCTGTCCCAGTCTCAGTTCCGCACGTGCACCTCGCAGTCGCTGTGACGACCTTCTGTGCGCGCACAGTCACGTAGTGAATCATGGGCAGCGGCCACATTACGGGCCCCCGGGACAGTGGCTGTTTGTCCCCGCCGTGTTGTGGCCGCGCCGGCAACAGCATCAACAATGGCTCCCGTCTGCCTTCCGGCTGACTGACTGCCCACTGATGCCAACTGACATTTGGTGTGGAGTATGACTAAACGTTTGTCACGGTGGGATAATATGGGAGAAGTGGAAGTGGCCCCTAGGATAAAAGGGTGGAGCGGGATGGGAGCAGGCCTCAGTGGGGTGGGGTGGGGTGGAGCGGTTCGGTGGATGGTTTCGGGCGTCATATATAGTACGTGTGATGTAGTACAACACACACACACACACATACACACACACACACACACGCACGCACGCACGCACGCACGCACGCACGCACGCACGCACGCACGCACGCACGCACGCACACACACACACACACACACACACACACACACACACACACACTACGAAAACAAAACATTAAACTTATCGTGCGGTGTACACAGTCATATTGGTACAATTGGCACCCCGAGGTAACAACGTATGTTGGGTTGACAAATTGTGTGAAGGTGACAAATTGTGCTGTAACAGGGTAGTTCTGACCGCCACCGGTGACATCCACAACAACGTGACACCTGCCTTCCGACACTGAGACTACCAGGATGTGATGAACACACCTGCTCTTAAAAAAACGACTGAGGCTTCGTGCCAGAAAGAGAGAGTGGGTGAGAGAGATGGGGGCAGAGGGAGAGAGATGAGGGTAGAGGGAGAAAGAGAGGGGAGGGAGAGAGAGAGAGAGAGAGAGAGAGAGAGAGAGAGAGAGAGAGAGAGAGAGAGAGAGAAGATGAGAGAGAAGAGAGAGAAAGAATATAGGGGAAGAGGGGAGGGGGGAAAAGACGAAACGGTATTATTTTATTCCGAGGCCTACGGCCCATTACAACAGGAGTGAAGTTCGAAATTCGTGGATTCAGTGACGGACTTTGTTTTGTAATGTTTAAAGCTTTCAATACAAAGACACTTTCTCTATGACGGGTTCATTCATACTAGCTAATGAGGAAAATTTAAACATAGACAGTTGTGTATGGTATTCAATATATTTATCTCAGGAGAGAGAGAGAGGGGGGGGGGGGGAAAGGGGGGGGGCGGGGGGGGGGGGGGGGGGGGGGGGGGGGAGAGAGCGAAGAGAGAGAACTGGAACTCGAAAACCTAAATTTACAAGGAATGTAGTTTACGTTCATTCAAACCCTGTCAACTAGTCAACATGCTCAGCAAGTGATGAGAGTAAACAAACCTGCGTGTTCACAGCGCCAGATGCATACACGCATGCAGTGCATACATGACACTAGCTATACATGTATAAGCAAACAACCAGCAAAAATCGGAAACAGAATGACTGCTAGCGTTCTAAAACAAGATCCAAACACAAAAAGGTTCAAATGAACGCTTATTTATTTTAACACGGACACACAGTATACAAATTTTCGGGGAAATCCCCTTTATCAAGCCACAAAACGACACTTAAACAACAGATAAACGGTCAAAAACGATGAAAAATGAAAGAAAAAGACTTATCTTGTTTTGGTTTAGTTTTTACACCTTGTTCGGTGCTTGGAAGATTGTTGGCATGACGGTGACGTGTAATCGGTGTCTAACTGGAGATGCATAGGTTAGGTGAGGGGAAATGCGAGCATGGTAAAACAGCTTGCGCTTGGGAGTGTCCACAAAGTGTTTGAAGTGTGGCAACAACAGATGAAGATGTTTTGATACTGTTTTACATGTGCTAGTAATGTGCGGTCGCCCGGCAAATTCATCATCAGTAATAACGCCAAGGTGCCCGTGCTCATGAACGTGTTCAATATGACTGCCTTTATGACTAAGATTAAGGTGAAGGGGGCAAGGCTGATTTTTTGGCAAGTAGCATACATTTTGCTTTTGCAGGATGTAAAATCATGGCATTATCGTCGCACAATCAGATGCTTCATTTATGCTTTTCTGTAGTTCCTTATGAACAGTGTATCTTTATCAGATGTATTCAGAGGCGTGTCATCTGCAAACATATGCTACAATTCACTCTATCTCTAGTAATATGCAAAGGAAGATCATTAATAAAATTACAAAATAGAAGCGGTCCTAAAATAGATCCACAGCGAATGTTTTCGTTGGGGTGTTTACGGTGAACATAAACACTCTGTGATCTTAGCTCCACATAAGATTTAAATAACGAGCCAGATTGGGAATTGGCTGTATATAAGAATAGTTTCTTGAGTAGAATCCTGTGATTAACAAGATCAAAAGCCTTTTTAAGGTCAAGAAAGAGAGCACCGACAACTTCAGTGTTGTTGATGGCAGAAAGCCAGTTATCACATAGTTTGCCGGCTAATGCTGTGTGACACGGGTGTTGAGGACGACAGCCTGATTGTGAATGGAGTAACAAGACTATGTTCAGTAAGGTGATTCAGTAAGTGTATGTCCTTCGATGTTGAAAGCAGGGGAAGTATGGGTATGGGACAAACGTTTTTTGGTTTGCTTAAATCATTGGTTTTGGGGAGAGGAACTACTTCTTTTTTTTAAAACATTTTTTTAAAGAACAGTTCGAGAGAGAGAGAGAGAGAGAGAGAGAGAGAGAGAGAGAGAGAGAGAGAGAGAGAGTGAGTTTAGCGGCAACATTTTAAGTAATTGCATCGGAGATCTGGTTGAGAGTTAGGTGACACTTTGCGAAATGGCTGCTGGATAATTATTTTTCCCTCGCTGTTTTGTGGGATCAGAAACCCGAACATGGCCATCTGCCTGGTGTTGATGGGCGAGATTCGTTGTCCGAAGAAGCGTTAGAAAAAGTAACAGTGTTCTTCATCGCCATCACATTGTCAGTTCTGTCTCAGTGAGAATAAGAGGACGGGTAATTTCTTCTCTGGTTTAAGTTGTGATTGTACCGACTAAGTCGGCAGCTCATGGTGACATGGTGTAACTGCATGCTGACCTGCGGTGAGTTGAACGAACTGATTTAGTTCAGTGACATTATATCTGTGCACTCACGAACACCCATGTGCGCTGTGCCGGTGTAAAACAACAACAAAACCCCAACTCAAACAGTGCCTGTTGGGATCAGTCGTTACCAGTGCACTGTTTCTGCAAGACGCTGCCGCACACCCCCCCCCACCCCCCACCCCTCCTCATCTCTTATAATTCTGAATCTCAGCAGTGCTCCGCCGCCATGCCGATCCTACTTTTGAATACCGATTCTCTCGCCGTCTTCTTTAGCGGCTTTCAGTGTGTACCAAAAACATCAGTTTCCCTGCTTCAGTTTCACAACACCCATCCGCCCCAGTTGACCGACTCTTGACTGTGCATGCACCCACACGAATACTGTAGTTTGGTATTACGGCCGGCAGGTCCACCCTGGGTGACCGTCGAGTCCACCTGATGACCACAGTTTCCTGATGGCCCGTCTAGCCGGTGACACTCAGTTGGTGGTAGAATTTAATCGAGACAGGAGAAATGCCACACACAGCGAGTCAGAACATCAACAAGCCTACGCGGCTGATAGGCACACAGGTTACGCCCTCTCGCCCAGCGGTGGGGTACCATGCACGTAGAAATTGACCCCCACCCCGCCAAAAATACAGAGGTACCTGTGGTAGGTCAGAATTTCAGACCAAATGCACTTTCTCCTGGGAAGGCCATCCGCCACGAACAATTTCACACCAAGCATTCACTTTCATCACTAAAAGCTATATTTAACCTAAAGTATGAACACCCTGTCTTGGTCCAAATTCTAGAACTATATATGGATTTGACCAAAGATGGGAAGGAGATTGTCTTTGTCTGGGTCCCTGGCCACATGGGCATTAGGGGTAATTCAGCTGCAGACGATGCAGCTAAGGATGCCCTTGTTGGCAACATCACAGGTTGAGCTCATCCCATTCTCAGACTTAAAATCACGTGCCAACAAATATATATTAGAAGTGTGGCAGTCTGAGTGGGATGAGCTCCCGGGAAATAAATTACATGAAATATTCCCAGTATTAAAACAATGTGTTGTTTGTCCTCGGACAAATAGAAAAGAAGAAACTGTGATAGCCCGACTGCACATTGGCCATTCTTTTATTACTCATTCCTTTTTATTGAAGGGTGAGGAACCGCCAATGTGCATCGGTTGTGATGAACTTTTAACTATTAAACATATTTTACTTACTTGTTCAGATTTGATTGAAATAAGAGAGAGCCACTTTACAGCTTAATCACTGCATGTGTTGTTTCAGGAGATTTCGCCTGAGAAGATTTTTAGCTTTTTGAAAGAGATCAATATTTTCGGAAAAATTTAAACTTGAGATCACTTTTGGTTATGTTTGTGTCTTACATCCCTTTTTAAGTATGATTTTAAAATTGTACATATACCAGTTTTAACACATATACACTTTTAAAAAGTAATATATGATGACAAAATGTGTACCGCCTTGATATAACTGCACTGGTTGACTGGGCGTAAAACACCAGCTTACCTTACCTTACCTCCACCAGTTACGCAGAATTTCACACCTAGAATTCATCAGTTACAGACAGTTTCACACCTAGCATCCATCAGTTACAGTTTCACACCTATCATCCATCAGTTACAAACAATTTCGACCCCAGCACCCATCAGTTACACACAGTTTCACACCTAGCATCCACCAGTTACACCCAGTTTGACAGCTAGTATCCATCCGTTACACACAATTTCACACCCAGTATCGATAAGTGACATACAATTGCACACTTGGTATCCACCAGTTACGCAGAATTTCACATCTAGCATCCATAAACAGCGTAGAATTTCACTCACCGGATTCCTCAGTTACACAAACCTTCACATCTCACATCCTTCAGTAACATAATTTTACATCTCGCATCCATGAACTGTACAGTTTCACATTTCGCATCCATGAAGTGCGCAGGTTTCATTTAGTATCCATCAGTTAAACGAAAGTTCACACATCTCATCCATCTGTAATGCTAATTGTTTATTCGCATTTAAGCTTGCGTCAGTCATTCTCTGCAAAGTCGCCTTGAAATCACACGGCTGTGGAGTGCCGCCCGCAGATTCTGGACAGAATCTGATTCCTCGGCTGCTTTTGGCAAACGCCTGGAGACACCTTGGAACTGAGTGTTAAATAAACAGTGGCTGGTCGTCATCGTTTTCTAGTGGTCCCTTCCATCTCGCTCCCTCCCCTTCCTCTTTCTCACACGGTTTCTATCTCTCTCTGTCCCTTTCTCTGTTTTGTTGTTCTTTCTCTTATTTTCGTCCTGAACTGACCCTGACGGTTCACTGTTTTCGCCTTCTGTTCTATATCAGACCTGTTCGTATGCACATGCATCTTCTATATCGGATCTGTCAATATATGCACGTGCGTCTTCTATATCAAATCTATTCATATGCACGTGCGTCTTCTATATCAGATCTGTTTTTATGCACGTGCGTCTTCTAGATTATGCAGCCAAACAAAACAAACGGGCTCTTAATGTTGCTTTATGATTCTGTTTTCAAATGATATGCTCGTATATTACATACTGAATAATTTGAGCTCTCTCTCTCTCTCTGATGTCCAAACTTCATTTATTCCGTTTTGTGTAACAGTGTATCGTAGATTTGAAAATGTGTACATGTCTAGAATAGTCCCTTGTTTGGGCGAGGGCTGGGCTTAAAAAGAAGAAGTAGAAGACGAAGAAGAAAAAGCACGCATGCTTATCTGTTACCCCCGTAAAGAAAGAATCTTTTCTTATCTCTTTTTCTCCTCGACAGTTCAAGGTGAGATAAGCTTGGTCTGGTAGAATAGGTGCAGTCGAAACGTCAGACTTGACGAAGTTGTGCATACCATGGGACACCATTAGCATAAAGACAGCACCGGGAGCGTCTTCCCCAGTGTGACTTATCATAACATTATGCGTATAATCACGAACCACCAAGCAGAGTGTAATCAGAGTCCTCACAGGCCACCCTGCAGAGTGTAATCAGTCCTCACAGAACACCCTGCAGAGTGGCTCGGCCATCAGTACCGTCAGGTAACCACGGGACAAATCGTTGACCACAGCAGCTGAACAATGTTGGACAAAGGGAGAAAAGGTCAGATATCGCAAGATCATCTCCTAATGGTCAGTGCTGGGACAGTAGTAGTCACGGTCTCGCTGGCGCTGTGGGAGGGTTTTGAGGTCGTGGTCGCTAGCGATGCCCTGCAATTAGTGGCACACATCTTAGGATGTATTTACTAACAAGAGCCCTACCCATGCTATTGTGTGACCGTCGTTTCTTCCGTTTGGGTGTCTTTTGCCAGCAGCATCAGTTTCTGAACAATACTTTGGCGTCCTGCTTTTTGTGATCTGTCGGTCTTTGGAAAACCGGGTTTAAAGTCTGAGCTAAGCATAATTGTCACTGGTCAAACCCATTTGTTCCACACCAGTATTAGTGAACTAAGACTGAACCACCACAAACGCTTAATTGACACAACTGAGATTTTGAACAAACGGCAAGTTTTGGAGACGAAATGTAGCCTATACTAAAAGGCGATACAAGTTGTTTTCCCCCTAAATTGCAACCGTGTGGCGATCAGCCAACTCGTAAACTTCACTAGAGGACTACCCGAAACGTTGTCACCCGAAAAAAGCACGAGCCAGGTGTTTTCGGGTATGTTAGTTTGTTTCTTCCCACTCCAGACTGAGTGACAATGGTGGAAAGGGCGGCACAGACCTCCACGTCATCGTCGGTGTCTGGCCAGTTCTTTGACTCCGGGAGGCTTTATGTGACAAGGGAGAGCCTCGCTGGTGATGAGTGGTTTCTCAACGAGAGTTGAGCGAGCGCCTTGTCAGATAAGTGTGATGAGGGCTGCCTCTGAACGAGGGAGAGGGTGATATGTGGTGCGGTGAATTAAAGAGCTGTAATTCCCCTCAACCTGTCCCGCAAAGAAAGGCGCCAGTTGCAGAGGCCGGAGAGGAATGTTCGTAACGCCCCGAAATAGTTCTCTCATCCGATTTCGAAAGAATGGCTGTCCAGCGTTTCTCGTCCACGTTGAGACAGTGGAGTAGAAGTTGATGGCCAAAGATTTCGCGGTCGTCTAGGTCTTGCGTGTAACTACTTTAAGCGGGAGTGAATCATGTGATAAGAACGAGACAACACGCGAACTGCCTCCGCAAAACACCGCCGGAGCGTACTGGGCAAGGAGTTCACGCCAAGGGATACGTACCCACAAAAAAGAAAGAAAAAAGAAAAAAGACAAGTTACGTAAACATCAGTCGGCTCCTTGGGGAAGCACTTGCAGCACGGGTTATGGGAGAGGTGAGGAGGATGAATGTTGACAGATGAAAGCGTTTCAACAACTCTGAGTCCTGGTGCTACATAAACACTTGCTGCAACACTTCACTCTCCCCGTAGACCTAACTATTTAGGCCACTTCGCACACACACCTACCGTTTGGCTTATAGTGTGCTAGGCGGCGAAGCGTAGATGTGGAGGGGGGGGGGGGGGGGGGGGGGGTTGGTATCTAAATTTAGATGAGTGTGTTTGGTGTCTAAAACACGACCGTACACAAAGCACGTGACACCCAAACCAATATTTTGCTTGTCGAACACTGTGATAATTAGATTTTTGCGCTCACTTGTAGCAGTGAGGTTCTTGCAACATCACCCACCTCTGGCCGCGACCTGGCGCTGTGCTTGTACTGATCGAGCTTTTCGATCCGAGAATAGTTTGAGACACGAGAAGAGTCGTGAAGGTGTTCGATAGGACGATGTTTGTTCGTCCCGACATCGTAGCCCTCTGCCGTTGACACGACGTCAAAATACAGTTACTAACTAACTGCCCGCACACCCTGTTTCCAATAACCCCGACACTAGAGAGTATAAGTAGCTCTAATCCAAGTTCACCGCAACGACAACACGGTGACGTCAAATTTGTTTCCAAACCTAGGCCCACTCCAATGCCGTCACGTCGTGCGGCCGTCAGGCGGCGACACTAAAGCGCCGCCATTGGCTCTCAGCCTGTTTGCTTTTAATTTTCACGCCCCGCGAGCGATAACGTCCTTAAACTGTGTACAGGCGGCCGGGAATAAACAAGCGCCGCTTTGATTAAGCGATTAGCGACCGTATTGAAGGAGAGGTTACTGACGGACACTCTCAGGCATTGGTCGGCTGGCTGGGGCGCTGGCTGAACAGGCGCTTGACGTTTGCCACAGGTTTCCTGCAAATCTTCTTCTTCTTGTTACCCTCCCCCCTCTTGATGACGTCAGTGCATCTTCTTTTTGTTATCTCCCCTCCTTCTTGATGACATCAGTGCACCATCTTCTTCCTTTTGTTACCACCCCCCTCTTGATGACATCAGTGTACCCTCTTCTTTTTGATACCCCCTCCCTCTTGCTTGATGACACCAGTGCACCCTCTTCTTTTTGTTACCCTCCCCCCCCCTTTCTTGATGAGATAAGTTTATCCTCTTCTTTTTGTTCCCCCCTTTTGTTATCGTGTACCCTTTTCTTTTTTTACCCCCCCCCCCTTCTTATAATCAGTGCACCCTCTTCTTTTTTTTGTTACCCCCCCTTTTGTGCCGGGGAACCCTTCTTTTCCCCCCCCCCTTCTTGAAATCTTCTTCTTCTTTTTCCCCCCCCCCCCCCTTGATGACCGTGCCCTTTTTTTTCCCCCCCCCCCCTCTTGATAATCAGTGCACCCTCTTTTTTTTTACCACCCCCCTCTTGATGACATCAGTGACCCTCTTCTTTTTGTTACCCCCCCCCCCCCTTCTTGATACCCGGGCCCCCTTTCTTTTTTTGTTACCCCCCCCCCCCCCTTTTTTCCCTTGATGAATAGACCTCTTTCTTTTTTTTCCCCCCCCCCCCCTTCTTGATGAACAGTGACCCTCTTCTTTTTGTTCCCCCCCCCCCCCTTTTGAGACACCCAGGATCTTCTTTTTTTCCCCCCCCCCCCTTCTTGTGACATCATTCCCCTTTTTTTTGTTCCCCCCCCTTCTTGATGACTTGAACCCTCTTTTTTTTTGTTCCCCCCCCACCCTTGTGCATCAGTGCACCCTTTTTTGTTAAAACTCTTGAGCTAGTGCACCCTTTCTTCTTTTTTTCCTCCCCCTCTTGATGAATCGGGCACCCCTTCTTTTTTTACCCTCCCCCCCCCCCTTTTTATGTTCATGCCCCCTTTTTTTTTGTTACCCTCCCCCCACCCTTCTTGATGATATCAGTGGGCCACACCACACCACACACACACACTTCTTGATGACATCAGTGCATCCTCTTCTTTCTTGTTACTCCCCTCCTTCTTGATGACATCAGTGCACCCTCTTCTTTTGTTCCCCCCCCTTCTTGATGACATCAGTGCACCCTCTTCTTTTTGTTACCCCCCCTTGATGATATCAGTGCACCCTCTTCTTTTTGTTACCCCTCCCCTTCTTGATGACATCAGTGCACCTCGTCTTTTGTTAACCCCCCCTTCTTGATGACATCAGTGCACCCTCGTCTTTTTGTTATCTCCCTCACCTTCTTGATGACATCAGTGCACCCTCTTCTTTTTGTTATCTCCCTCACCTTCTTGATGACATCAGTGCACCCTTACTTGTTCTCTGGAAATGTGACCTGAACTTTCAGTGGGAAGTATTCTAAACTGACACAATAAGTCATACCAAGTAAACACACACACACACACACACACACACACACACACACACACACACACACACACACACACACACACACACACACACACACACACACACACACACACACACACACACACTCACTCACACACACACACACACACACACACACACACACACACACACACACACACACACACACACACACACACACACACACACACACACACACTTTCCAAGAACAGTATTCTTGGGAATCGTTCCAGGTGTAGCATTAAATAACAAAAACTAACACACCAATCAGCCGCCATCGAAAGTCTGCGCTAGATCTGTTTACGAAACAAACAACTTGCAACAGGTGGGAGGCGAATCAGCACGTACTATCCGTTTGGCGCCCTCGCGAAGGTCCGCTATCTGGCCTATTAATCTTGAGATGGTTGGCTGAACAATTGTGGTGAGGACGATGTTATGCCATTGGTTCCTCTGGCACCTCATCTGTCGGTTTTAGGAGGACACGACTCTTTGCGTTGTTATCAACTCTGCGTTGTCAACCATTGCGTTGCCTTGGCAATGGTTCAGTTGGCAACTGATTTGCAGGTAAACGATTGGATTTACTGCAAGAGTGTCTAGTTGTTGAAGTGATAACGGCCGATCTCAAAACATGTGACGACTCTGTTCTTTTTATTAGTTTGTTCATCCTCAAGTTGTTGCTCAGAGGTAGGAAAACCTAAACGAGACCTCCAGAGTTTTGTTTTTGTTTCGGCGCTTACCTTAATTACTAAGCCCGATGGATCCATTCCCTCCCTCCACTCGACCCCACCCCCCGCGTTCCCCTTGCTCCCTTTATCCACACGGTTTCCCCTTCATCACCTCCACATCCGTTCTCTACGTATTCTTGGACTCCATCGCATTAGCCACACACACACACACACACACGCACGCACGCACGCACGCACACACACAAACACACGCACACACAGACACACAAAAACTCTAAACAACAACTTGGAAAGCCCTCTGAATAATGGCTTCACTTAACGATCAACAACGGGCTGTTTTGTGCTGACTGGTAGTTAAATACCAACAAGCAATCAACACGTGCAAAGTGGGAGTAGCTTCTCCTTTTTCTTGTCGTTCTGGTCACAAAGAACAGGCCCTTCTGTTTGGCGAATCTAGCTGTCGTCTCCACTTCCTGCTGACGGCCGTAGATCTTGGTCTTCAGGGGGGTCTGCACTGGCATGTGTGCAGGGGTCTGCATTGGCATGTCTGCAGGGGTCTGCGTTGGCATGTCTGCAGGGTCTGCACTGGCAAGTCTGCACGGGTCTGCGTTGGCATGTCTGCAGGGTCTGCACTGGCATGTCTGCAGGGGTCTGCGTTGGCACGTCTGCAGGGGTCTGCACTGACATGTCTGCAGGGTCTGCACTGGCATGTCTGCAGGGGTCTGCGTTGGCATGTCTGCACGGGTCTGCGTTGGCATGTCTGCACGGGTCTGCGTTGGCCAGTGAGTCTTTCTCGGCATTTTCTAGCTGGAGCATGTCTGCAGGAGTGGGGGCTGCACTGGCCAGTGAGTTTTCCTCAACATGTTTTGGTACTGGGGCATGTCAGCAGCGGGGACTTCACTGGCCAATGAGTCTTCCTCAACACGTTGTAGCTGGGACATGTCAGCAGGATGTGCTCCGCTGTCTGGTTGTCCAGGCCGCGTGGACACAGGGACGTTGGTGGCTGTGTGGTTGTTCAGTCTCTTGTGCCCAGAACGGACTGTCGGCAGTACGATCTGACCTTATCGGTTGATGTTGTGGTAGTCGTCTTTGTAAAATTAATAACAGATTACATGCGTCTTAAAACTAAACGCGTGTTCTAGGGATGTAAACAATCCCGTGCTAAAGTCGATGCAGTTTCCTCACGGAAAGAGCCTCTTAAAATGACGAGCTAAGAAGTGCGAATGCGCCATCGATCCCAACAACCGCTCCATTCTGGCCGCCATACAGTTCCTCATCTTGGGTTGCTAATGCCGCGTTTTTCACCAGCTGTGACGTGGGAAAAAGCCGGTTTCCTCCCCACTTGTATCTAACAGGTAGTAAATGATATCAGATCTGCGATTACAAGGCTTTACTGCGCGTGGCAGGTGCTCTTTGTTTGAGGCAGTTGTGCGAATCTTGGCAATAACGGCGGAACTATTCATTTTAGGCTGCAGTGATTCGTTTTCTTTGTTGTTGTAAAGTTTATTGCCGTTGCATGGTTGTCGTTGTTTCCCTGTTTTATTTCAAACAAGAGGGGTCAGACGTGGAGAGTAATGGCATATTTTATTGATCTTCCCTCCCCTGAGTTCATATAAAAATCCACTGAGAGAGAGAGAGAGAGAGAGAGAGAGAGAGAGAGAGAGAGAGAGAGAGAGAGAGAGAGGCATTCAGTGAAACAAAAACCAACAGAGAGAGACAGACAGATGGCATTTACTGAGTGAAACAAAAACCAACAGAGAGAGACAGACAGATAGACAGAGGGCATTCAGTGAAACAAAAACCAACAGAGAGAGAGAGAGAGAGAGAGAGAGAGAGAGAGAGAGAGAGAGAGAGAGAGAGAGAGAGAGAGAGAGAGAGATGTCATTCAACGGAACACACGTTAGACGCACATACCCCCTCCCCCTCTACCACCCAAACAGCTCCTTCCCCCCACGACATCCCCTCAAACCGCAGTGAATGACGAACGCAACTGGTCGGAACACCTTTACGCCTCATTGGAGCCACGTGCAACCAATACTCAATCTTGACAGAGGCGCGTTTGCAGTGGGGTGTAGCGAAGCGCAAAGGAGTCTGTTAGCAGAAAGAGTGCGAGAGGATCTGCAACAGGTACCCTTAATGTTGGACTGGATACATAATCAGACCGTGAATCAGACATCGATCTCAGTGGCCTGCTGGATGACACACAGGCGGATGGCCTCCAGAACGTCAACTATTCTCTGTAATTATTGGGAAAGGCAATCACCTTGCCCCCTGTCACCTCGTATTTCCTCATCTCGTCTTCCCTTGCTACTTTCTGCAAATCCTCTGTACATGTGATGACCGTTTGCGTCTTGAGAAAAACACAACTCCGCAAAACAAACAAACAAACAAACAAAACAAACACACAACATTTCAAAACATCGGGAACTTCAGTAAAAAATTTTTTAAAGGAAGCAAGAATAATAATAAGCAGAACACAATTCCAAAAAAGATACAAAACGGAAGTGCTTAATCGTATGTGATCACTTGACCAATCGGAACCTTGCTGACGTTCTACGAACAAGTCGGAGCCTTGTTGACATCCTGCGAACCAGTCGGAAACTTGGTGACATTCTGCGCATATCCGCATTTGTTCAACATTCCGCTATGGACCATTTTTAATGAGCAGGATGACGAGGTCGAAAGCGATGTTGTGTTCTGTACCGACATGGGGTCATTTTTACTGGGATAGCTAATCACGGTTCGCCACGAGAGCGAAAGCAAGCTTGGACTGCACGCACGCACGCACGCACGCACGCACGCACGCACGCACGCACACACACACACACACACACACACACACACACACACACACACACACACACAATCAAGCCTCGCTTTCGATCACACGACCCCCCAATAAGATGCCCCCATGTCAGGACAGCACCTCACTTCTGATCTCGGTAGTTACCTTGGTAACTCATGAATATTCTTCAGAATGGTCCATTGTGGGTGGTTGCGAGCGTGAAGAGGTGCTGTCCTGCAGGATTGAGGGTTCAGTGGCTCTTTCTAGTAGCTACTGGAGCGTGGGGGGGGGGGGGGGGGGGGGGGGAGGCAAATCCACACAGAACGCCAGGCCACTATACTGGTTAATACCGCCCCTTAAAAACACCACGAACATTTACGTTGAACATTGAGAGGAAATCACGTAATGGATCCGGCGTGCTCTCGTTACTGTCCATCAGCTAGAATTACAGCAATCCAGCGCGCTTGCTGACACTGTTACTACAGCCACTGTCCGCCTGAAAACGTTCGCCTCATCTGACTGCACACTTGTCCCATACAACTGCAGAATAAATGATCTTCTTTCGTCTTCGTGCGAAACTCATCTCATACCGGCTAGGTACATCTTTCCTCGCAGGTGAAGCATCCCTCGACAGTTGGGAACCACAGGAGCCTGTATGGCTATGGAGTACTCACAAGAGAGTTTCTGTGACAACATACAACTCCACATTTCTTGCGGGAAATTCTGGTCGTCTGACCTGGGTACGGCACAGTAGCCGTAAGAGCAGTGCTGCCCATTCTTGCCAGTGTGTGCGGTGGAAACAATGGTATGGCTGTCAGCGTTTGGGATTTTTAACGTGCGCACATAATTATGTTGATGCATGCGACTGAACAAGGGGGCTGTACGAACACCGTAGGAGAATCTGCACTGAAAGTTGACTGTGCAGACTTAGGTATAGTTTCACCTCGCCCCACCGTCTGGGATGTCCGTCCCCGCCAGTACCTCTCCGGAGACAAGAAGTGTGAC
Source organism: Alviniconcha marisindica (assembly GCA_018857735.1). Lineage (NCBI taxonomy): Eukaryota > Metazoa > Mollusca > Gastropoda > Provannidae > Alviniconcha > Alviniconcha marisindica. The sequence continues at coordinate 818,472 of JABMCL010000509.1, read as the reverse complement.
GAGCGAATCTTGTGTGCTGTATAATTGAGCAGTGTGTGTGTGTGTGTGTGTGTGTGTGTGTGTGTGTGTGTGTGTGTGTGTGTGTGTGTGTGTGTGTGTGTGTGTGTGTGTGTGTGTGTGTGTGTGCGTGTTACTGATGATATCGCTTGTGATAATCATGGCGATACAAAACGAGCACGTGATTTTGTAACATGCTCCAGCAACATTACTGTGATTTTGTTGCATTTTATCGCACGGTGACCATGTCCTGTACCTATCCCCGGTATTCCTCACGAACGCACTAGACACCCTCCCCCCTCACCCTTTATTCATAAATCATTGCATGTAACATGAACAGAAGAGTTCTCCAGTAGCTATAACTGCGAGTGTACGTGGTGACCATTGATATGACAGAATTATTTATAAGGCCATTTTTTTCCATCAGGCGCCATGACGCTTCTTGTCGCTTGCCACACAACGGCCCAAACAGTTCAAGTCTATGGCAACCCGCGCAGTTCAGGAAGAGACACTGACTGCATGTCTTCAGTACAGACACGCGTGTCACAGCGTCCGTAGTAACAGACTCCCGCGCTGGGGTACCACGGAAGCAAAAGTTAAATGTACTTCAGTATTAATTATTTTCCTTTCTGAAACAAGGTTGACTGCTAGCGTTCTAAAACAAGATCCAACAAATGTACCATGCCAACATTCTTCCAGACGCATCCTACAAACCATGAAAAGAGAAGTATATTTTCATTTATCATCGTTTAACTGTGGCTTTAACAAAGGGGCTTACCCCGAAAAGTAGCACATTAAACTTAAACTTAAACTTAGTGTTTTAATCTACTCCACTTAGAACTTTAAAGATTTCACCTACTCGCTGTTTTATACACCTGTCGAGATGGTTGATCAGAACATACCTAGTCTAATGCTTCGCGTGCTGGCAGGGTTTTTGCCTTCCTGGTTCAGTCTACTTCATTCATACTCAGTCCACTTCAAACAGGAAGTGTCGTGCATTCTGAACAGTGACTCAGACTGTCACTTGTGTTTTGCCCTGAGGTGACCTTGGCGGTTGATAGGTCAAGGTGCACCGTCCCCCAAAACATAACTTGCCATGGATTTGCGTCTAGTAGAGTAAGGTGTGTGTATTCAATTTCAGTCGACGATGGAGCGTTGAAAGTGAACAGATGTGCTATAACAATTCAATGTTTGAACACTCCTGGAACGGTCATTTATATAAATGTGTACGTAAAATTTGGTGGTTGTGGATAATTTGTTTTTAGATATATCAGCCTTTGAATAGCCTCCCCCCCCCCTTTCCGCCTACCCCCACACACACTCTCACACTTTGAGTAAACAGCGAAAACCATGCAGCCAGGCAGACCAAAGCTGCTAAGCGCCAGGTTTTTTGTTGTTGTGTGACTCTCTCTCTCTCCCAATAAAAAATATTAAAAAAAATGTGGGAGCGCGGGGAGGGGGGGTTGTAAGTGTATAGCTATGATTGTATGCTGGGGGCGTGTAGACGATGACGACTGCCTGTCTGGTGGGACACAGTGGAAATGCTACAACGCTGTTGCCGTTCAGCACCGCGAAAATGTGCGGATCGTATCTTTGAGGAACTACAAGCAGCCAAGGGGGCAGCGCCTGCGCACTACTCGTCTAGACTATGTGCTGTAGTCCCCGTGTGCAAGTACCGGCAGCTCTGCCCACACAGACACAGAACAAGGGAAACCTTTCGCCCCTAACATTCAAACCACATTGAAAACTGGTCCCCCACTTGCAGCGACAAGCTCACTGTGCCTACTCTGTGATCCCGCCGTCAGCCCTACTGTAGCTGCTTGTAGTTCCCGAAAGATGCAATGATAGTAGGATGATAGTAGACAATGTGAGACTAACATGATCATACACTGACAGTAGGCAACGTGGCACACACTCACGATCATACTATGACAGTAGTCAATGTGACACACATACGATGACAGCAGGCACTGAAAGTGAGTGAGATCAGACGGGGTAAAAATTGGGCCAATGCAGAGTGGGCCAAGGCAAAGTGAGAACAGCTCATTGAGACGCCCCCATTGTATCTAAAATGGGATCATGTTACTCTTTCATTAATTTCGAGGGGTGGGGCAAAGTAACAGTGTGACTGATTGACATGCGGTCTATTAGGGACGGTAAGACAATGTCCGCATCGTAAGACAGTGTCCACAAACAACATTTGAAGTCAAGGATGAGCCAAAGCGGACTCGACCCTTCCCGTCAGCTCGGCGCGCGACAAGGATGAAAATCTGATCTTTGCAGCAACGGGGCTTTTTGTTTTGCTTTTGGTTTTAAAGACCCTGGAGAATCCTGCCGTGCCTTAGAGAGCGTATCCAAAACTCGTTTTCTCCTGCTCGTCTCAACTGCACAACCAGCTTGTTGGGTTGCATTCTCGGCCTGACCTCCTGCGTTGCTGCTTTTCCCAGGGACCCTGTTTACGACAATCATCTCTCAGCAGCTGCTCTTTACCAAGACACATTTGACGGCAATCAACGTGCACCTTTTTTTGCGGAGAGGGGGTGGGGGGAGCAGGAGGAGGGGTTTGGCCTGCCAATGCGCAGGCAACGGCGGAGGAAAGAATGCTGAAATTGCCGCGGCGTATACTTTTACGACATTCAACATGCTAATTTGTCTCTAAGGAGGGCTGGCAAGGCTGTTGATGGTGCAGTGGGCTGAAAGGTATGGACAGACTAAAAGGCTGTCGTTAAGACGTGCAGCACGTTGTCGTCTGTGATGCCGTGCCGGCGGAAACGTGAGAAACAAAGTGCGCGCCAAGTCTGTAAGCGGTGGTGTATTCCGAACGCTATTGTTTATTTTTCGTCTGACATTGATGTATCGGTTCTCGTACAAATTACCACATGTTTGTCGCTTCAAAACGGAAGCAAGCAAACGAACAGTCGTTAAACAAACAAACCACACATTCGTAAAAACCGCAACGCCTTTGTCGTTTCAACACGGAAGCAAGCAAGCAAACAGTTGTAAACAAACACGATCGTAGACATTGCCACGCGTTTGTCTTTTCAAAACGAAAGCAAGCAAACGAACAACTACAATAAACCTGGGAAAATGCTGTGTATTTTATAACGGAAGAAAGCATACATACAGACAGTCGTTATCTGCACCGGTTCTTTAGAGACTGATTGTGTAGAAAACACGACCAGAACAGACATAGTACTTTTCGCAAGGACATCTTGTCTCCTCTCTTGTTTTTACGGCTAGTCCTCTTGCTCTGTCTGTCTAATTGTTGTTTTTCTGCTCATGACCCATCCTCCTGACTTTTTGTTCCAGAAAATTATTCATTTTTTTTTTCGTTATGAGATAGACTTTTTCGTGTGGCGCTTGTTTTTGGAGATTGCTGCCATGAACTGTTTTACATTTTTTTTATTGTTTCTGTTTATTTATTTAAAACATATTTTTCTTTAATCTGGAATACGGTACCAGCACGTCCTAGCCCTACATGCTTAATTTTTTTTAAACAAGGGCAATACTGAAGGAACTAGGTTAAAAAATTTGTGGTTGATGTTTGCTTATGTATGTCTTGTTTCATATTTGTGCAGGGATTGGCTATATGAATTTGACTTGAGAAAGGGTTTACATATGAGAGGAGTTTATACATGTGCATTTGCTTATGACATAGTTTGGTTGTCCTGCGGTCACCATGTGCGGTTGACAGGACGTTCAAATCCACTTGCTAACTAACTCCACAGGATACGCTTTGCCGTAATCATGCAGCATTTTCACTCCTCACTTACCGTGTGCGGTTGACAGGACAGTTTTATCACGGCTTACTTTACGAACCACTAATTAAGCGCTGGCATGAACTGTTGACAATTAAGAGGACAGAAAGAAACAAAGAAGGAAACAATGAAAAAAGAATGAAAAAATAAAGAAAAGAAATGTGAGCAAGTGCTCTTTGTACGTTTTTACAATAATCCCGCCCCGGTTATCAGATCCATGCAATTTCATTACTGTACTGTTAGTAACCCGGGAACCGGAGCAGACGACGCTTTTGTTTTGAAGCGCTGCGCGTGTTGCGTAACGCCACATGGCCTTCTCATAGCCGACCGGCAATAGCCGCTGGTGCGCGCCATTTTCAAATCTGTTTACTCCCTTAATATTTTGACCGCTTGTTTGTTTACCTACTCCTTGTTCACCTAGTCCTTTTTATGCAGCAAGCCATGTGTAATGTAATTTGGCATCTTAGAATGTTTATTTAGATCTTATTTAGACGCAGGGTCGAGCTTAATCAGTAGCCGATGCCTCTCTAGGTCCATTCTTTTTATAGCCGTCGTCTGCATGGCGCGTTCTCTGTTTAGTACTAGTGAATAGTAGTGAATCGTTGTTTTGACTCGATGAAAGTAATTCTGTGTCGATCAATGATGCTTTGTCGTATAGTATTTTGTTTAGCTGACTTCATGTTTAGTGTTTATTTTGGGTTGAAATTAACTTATTGAGTATTGTGTACTGTAGAAGCTAAGTTATATTCATAGTCTACTTGATATCACTATCAGCGCTGTTGCGACTAAGATAACGCGCCCCAGGCGAAAGTTCGCACCGATTGTTTTAGTGCTAGTCTTTGAGTGTGTCTTGCTTCTCTTACAGAGCGTTGTATTGTAATTGTTATGTACCATTTTAACCGTGGGAGCGTGCTCTTTATTCTGATATAAGTTTTAGGACAGTTATATTTTGTACATTGTGTTAGTTGTGATTTAGTTGTACGAATCTGCTTATAGACAGGTGCAAGCCACGCTTCCCACTCTTGTTGTAAATTAAATAAGTCATGTGTGTACATTTTGTTTATACGGTTTAAAAGGTTGTAACTGTAGCTTTTATTTGATGTATTTCATGTTTTAATTAGTTTAGTTATTGTTGAGGAAACTGTATTTGTGCGGGCCAAGGAAACACAATAGTCAGCCATTTTGTGGTCCAGAGGGCCGATTTCATTGTAGCGATAGCGTGTGTTCTTTGCGGCCCGCGCAGTTCTCTTATCTATGCGTGCGCGTGAGGATTTTGGGGGTGCTGAGAAAGTTGTCTGCTGCTGTAGAATAAAACCTGATTGCTGCCGTCCGCCTGCTGTGGTCTCCATTTTGACCGACTCCGCCTGCTGTGGTCTCCATTTTGACTGACTCCGCTGCCTGTGTCCTGTCCTTCTACCACTCCACGCCATTACAGAAAGACCGACAGACAGAAAAAAGAACGACAAAAGACAGGAAGACAAATATACAGAAAGAAAGAAAATGCGAAATAAACGAAGAAAGTTGGTTACTGGACTTTAACGTCCCGTCAACCGCACAGTCACCTTAGACACCTCATAGCGAACGGGAAGGGCGGGGATTGGGGGGGGGGGGGGGGGGGGGTATTCCTGAAGAAAAAAGGTGCGGTTGGCAATACCGTTGATATAATTATTATTGGGAAGACGTTTCCCATGGGAAATTCAGCTCACCTTCCCTGGGGAAAGCCAGTACGACAGAGCTGCGCTGCCTGGAAACCTGGTCATTTTATTTCTCATTTTTTAAATCATATTTTTTATGTCGTTATTACCCCCCGCCCCCCCCCCGCCCCCCTTTCCCCACTACATCGACAGAACAAAAAGATCCCTAAACACAAACTGTTGAATTTTTTGTTGTTGCTAATAATACTCTTGACGAGCTCAGTTCACCCGTGAGAAGTTGTTAGGTACGTATGCCAACAGTCAGGGCCACTCTAAGTGCATTCAGCCCGGGCAGATGTCAAAACAGGGCTGTTGTCTTTACCCTCTGCCAGCCAAACGTCGCTAAGGCGGTTTACTTCACCAGCGAGTCTACCTTTGGCACGAGGCCTGCAGTGTTCGCCGATTAACACGGCGCTAATTAAACTGTTACAATATGAACTGATCGACCGCCACGCCGTCGGCGTGAAACCATGCGTGGCCGTGACGTTATGGTCTTTCCAGCTCCTGTTTTCATAGTTCAGGAGCTGTGTGAGTCGAAGTGGCCGTCCTGGGCTGTCCGTCCTAACGAGCCTTCTGGTTTCCGTGGACGTAAAGCTATATTGAACCATGCTTTGGCATTGGTTTCAGCTTGTCCCTAATATGTCAACCGACATCTGAGGACATTAAGCAACACTACCTACCTCCTGTCGACAACTGAACATACGTGTTGTTGTACCGCGCGTCGCTTAATTGCTGCCCGACCCACTTCGTTGCGGCACGCATGGCTACTCAGTGTAAAACTTACAGTGCCACACGTCGTTTCTTCCTGCCCAACACGTCGCAGTTACTGACACAATTCCAGTTTGTAGCCATACTTCCAACTGTTCTTCATCCATTAAGTGGCCAGTCAATTCGTTGAAAAACGCCACTTCGAGGGGCTTGACGCAGAAACACACGCACAAACACACACACACACACACACACACACACACACACACCACACACACACACACACACACACACACACACACACACACACACACTCACCACCCCTACCCATCCGGCTTCATCCCCCCAACACACTGCATTATAAGATCTTAAAATCTCCATCGGTGTTTTCAAATCTCTGGCTAGTTCTCCCCGGCTTGCGTGGCGTTTCTGAGGGACAACCCCTCGCCGGTACAGCCCTATCCATCGCTGACTCTGTACTGACTGGAAGGGGGTGGGGTGTGGGGGGGGGGGGGGGGGGGGGGGAGGGATAGCTAACTGCTAACTACTTTCGCGGCAACAAGAATGGCAGGCAGTTCGCAGAGACTTTAATCAAGTTTGCAGTGACGAAAGTTCCTCTCGCTTTTACAGCTGCGATGCGAAGGAGGCTTAATGTCCTCAGATGTCGGTCTTCTGCTGAAGCTGGCTGCCGGTTATTTTTCAGCTGAACTTGAAAGGTGACCTGTGGCGTCAGCGCCTTGAAAGGTGACCTGTGGCGTCAGCGCCTTGAAAGGTGACATGTGGCGTCAGCGCCTTGAATAGCGACCTGTAGCGTCAGCGCCTTGAATAGCGACCTGCAGCGTCAGCGCCTTGAATAGCGACCTTTAGCGTCAACGCCTTGAAAGGTGACCTGTGGCGTCAACACCTTGAATAGTGACCTGTAGCGTCAACACCTTGAATAGTGACCTGCGGCGTCAACGCCTTAAATAACGACCTGTGGCGTCAACGCCTTGAAAGGTGACATGTGGCAACAACGCCTTGAAAGGTGACCTGTGGCGTCAACGCCTTGAAAGGTGACCAGTGGCGTCAATGCCTTGAAAGGTGACCTGTGGCGTCAACGCCTTGTACAGCGACCTGTAGCGTCAACGCCTTGAAAGGTGGCATGTGGCGTCAACGCCTTGAAAGGCTACTTGTAGCGTCAAAGCCTTAAAAGGTCACCTGTGACGTCAACGCCTTGAAAGATCACCTGTAGCGTCAATGCCTTGAAGAGCGACCTGTAGCGTCAACACCTTGAAAAGTGACATGTGGCGTAAATGCCTTGAATAGCGACCTGTGGCGTCAACGCCTTGAATAGCGACCTCGCCTTAAAAGGTGACATGTGGCGTCAACGCCTTGAATAGCGACCTCGCCTTAAAAGGTGATATGTGGCGTCAACGCCTTGAAAGGCGACCTGTGGCGTCAAAGCCTCAAGTTGCATCTGTGAATATTTGTTGCGGCAGAAACGGGAGGCAGTTTGTTGCTTTTGCTCCTGCAAAACTCTCCCGTGTTTCAAGGGCCAAACTAAGGTTGATACAAAACTCTCTTTAAAACATTCCTACCAGTATGTGCAGTATTTTCGTAGGTCCAGGCAATGGTATGGCTGCCAGTGTTTTGGGATTTTGAACGTGCGCACAGATGTTGATGCACGCGATTGCACACAGAGGATGTACAAACACCTAAGAGAGTCTGCACTGCAAGCTGGCTCTGGGAGAAAAATCCCTTGCCACACCCGGGAATCGAACCCGCGTCTGTATTATTCCGTCTGACTCTCTACCAGTGTACATTATTTTTGTTGTAGCTTTAAACGTGTTCTTGGCAGTAACAGATATTTGTAGCTACATCTGTCGAATTGCGACAGAGCCCGCTAGTGACAACAGCGTGAGTTCTTTCTAGGTGACGGCATATTGTCAACGCATCGCTTCACGTCGTATAATTACCGAAGTCACATTGGACGTGTTGACAGTCAGGTAGTGACGATATGTATAGTGTGGGTGCCGCAGCCTACCTAGACGGGAACCGGACCGAGGAACCCACTAGGGGCCCTGTCAATAGAATAGAAAAATAACTCAAATTTACACGCAGAGGTTTTTGCTCGATTTCCCTCCCTGTTTGCTAAAAATCGACTTTTGGAAATCGCGAAAAGACGACCATGATTGCTGCCATAATGTGCCCGGCAGTCTGTAGCAATGACGTCATAATCAAGGCCAGTATGTGCGGCAAAAGTGTCAAATACGTCACGAGCCAACCGTTTTGTCCTCTTCGCTGGTAACGTATCTTTTGTATAAACAGAAAAGGCA
>JABMCL010000509.1:730000-807500 GCA_018857735.1 Alviniconcha marisindica | reverse complement strand
ATGCTGAAAATCCACTGCTATCAAAGGTTTTCTTCCATGCCTGGAGTTCGCCAGAATATAGCTTTGCATGGTTCACCTACTGCCAGAACGTTCACCTAATTCCGGCTTCCCTGTTCACTTAAAGTCCCCCCCCCCCCCCCCCCCACACACACACACCCACCCTGGATCTTCTTTCAGCATGCAGTGGTCACGTGCAGCCTGCAGTGAATCCGACTTTGCTTGCCATGTGATGAATTGTGTGTCGCCTTGCCATGACCCTCGCGGTTCACTTGGCGTTATAGACCTGTCACTGCCGCGCATGTGTGCACGCTACCTGCTGAGCGATGGAACGGGAAGTTTGAAACCCCTCTGCTGTTTGTTTCGATGATGGCTGTGGACTTGCTGGACATTCAGTATTCATGTACCTTTCATGCCCACGGCGCAGTAACACTGTCAAAGAAACACGACAGAAAGACGAAAAGCCCAACGAAAGCTTGGGAGAAAAGTGGATAGGGTAGGGGTGCAGATTCATCTGTTTCCCACCAGCATGTGGAAGGACTGGAATCAAGCTGCTCAGCACTGAAGGTAGATTTGACATAGGCTGCAAGAATCAGTTTCCCACCAGCATGTGGAAGGACTGGAATCAAACTGCTCAGCACTGAAGGTAGATTTAACATAGGCTGCAAGAATCAGTCAACCCGGATGTAACCGTCGCGGTTTACTGGGCGTTAAGTATAAAGAGTAAGTCAACCCTAATGTATCCCAACCGTTTCTTCAACTGAGACTGACCAGGCGTCAAGTGCAAAGACTCAGTCAACCAGGCAGTTCCCTCTACCTTCTCCTGCGGCTCAGCAGTGCGCTACAGCGATTTGATGATATGTATGATAGACATGTGCCGAGAACTTGTCGGGTAGAATTATACCTCTGAGAACCTGCTGCCGAGCCACGCATAACCCAGCTCGTTCATCTGATCTTTGACCTAACATCAACCGTGTGCAGACTGATACGGTTACCCGAGTTTAGTACCTGTACGGTCAGATGAACTTGGTCACACACGCTTGCCCCTGGTCTCAGCTGAGCAGGTTTTATTGTTCTGTTTAGGGGGCTTTTGGGTTCACTGCTCTGTGTCTGTCTACCTGTCTCCCAGAGTCTGTCGGTCTGTCTGTCCGTCTCTGTTTCTGTCTCTTTCTGGTTATCTGTCTCCATTCCGAGTCTGTCACTGTTTCTACCTCTCTTTGTCTTCTGGAGCGCATAATACGAAGTGTGTGTGTGTGTGTGTGTGTGTGTGTGTGTGTGTGTGTGTGTGTGTGTGTGTGTGTGTGTGTGTGTGTGTGTGTGTGTGTGTGTGTGTGTGTTATAATACAGTAGACTCAATAATTGAATAGCATTTTCACTGAATGTCGTCTTAGTTAAAAACAAACCATGTAAATACTCAGATAATTATGCTTGTCGTTGACTGTGTTGACATGTATGCATTTGCTGTTCATTGTGTTGTGCTCAGAATTGTGAAGCGGCTTTTGACTTGTGACTTCAGCAGTGACCTGTGTTTTGAACTGGTGTAGAAGAATTTGGAACGTGTGGCTCGTCCTGGTGTGACCTTGTGCAGTTGACAGGACTTAAAACTCCAAGCACTAACAATGAAGAAGGCCTGATGAACTACAGAAAAAAAGACGAAAAAGGGGGGGGAAGGAGCAAAACAAAAGACAAAAAAAGACAAGACAAAAAGACAAAGAATAGAGAAAGAGTTGGAAACATCAGGGCCTGCATGCAACTGAGGTAAAACAAAACAAAGAAACAACAACTAACCAACCAACCAACCAACTAACGAACTACACGGGAGACGAGAGTTGTTGGTATTATTACGTGGGAAACCATTCTAAAAACCTAAACACTACAGTACAAGCATAAGACTGACATTAACTTAGTTAACCATTAATAAACTAGATGAGAACGAAAGAAATATCAATACACTTCTGTTTGGAAACGACCAGTTACATTTAGAAACTAATAAGAAAATATTTGCTATAGTCCACGACTTTTGCGCCAAACCGACCGCTTGTAAATCTGTAAAAGTCTGCCAAAATTTTTTATGATACAAGCGAAGAAGTACATTTTTAATCCTCTCCCTCTCTCTGTCTCTCTCAGATCAATAATTATGACAACATCACTAGACCATTCGGTTAGTTATTTGCTTTTTAACCCCCACCCCTCCTCCAGTTTTGTTGTTGTTGTTTGTTTTTTTGTTTTGTTTGCTTGTTTTTTGTTTGTTTGTTGTATTTTGGTCTTTGTTGGTTTTGTTGCTCTGACGTTTTGACAACAATTTGCCATCTTGCCATCGTAAATGTCTGTGTGATTATCATTTTATCTATAGGTAACACTCAAATAAGCATATTGCTTTTGTGTTTCCTGTACTTATTTGTTGAGCTTATGATTACGATGAATGAATAAAATTTTGTTTAAACCAACTTAGTTATGACTTGGGTGTACTTAGGCCACGGATCAACAAGAATCACAACCTTAAAAAAAGCAGACCCTCCGTCCTTTTCCCAGTAAAACAAATCAGAGAGAGAGAGAGAGAGAGAGAGAGAGAGAGAGAGAGAGAGAGAGAGAGAGAGAGAGAGAGAGAGCATAAATTATAGCAGCCAATGATGTAGTTCTTAAAAATTAAAAATAAAGTGACCGCATAAACAACAGCAACAAAATACGCCCCAAACTTCCCCACTTTCAACGAAACAGCAAAAGGCTTACACCGCCGACCATCTGAATGCAGAAGTGTTCAGGCGGTGACAGTGTAGGAGCCTATCCACCACCTTCACGGGATCTCCGTCCCCGCCAACACCGCTGTTGTGACAACTCGACGTCGAACGACGAACGCCCGTTCGACCACTGCAGACTAGTGTTACACTAACGAGCTGACATTTGTTTTGCCACGCTGATTACTATAAGCTTGTAGACGAAAATGTCAACATGGGAAGAAGAAGCGCCGCTGTGACAAGAAGCGCGTGGATAGCCGCCGGCCGCTGTGGAGTAGTTCACACCGCTCTGTTTACTCAGCCTCTGAAGCCGTGACTCAGCCAGTGTCATTATCCTCCCCCCTCCTCATGTCATTAGTACCGCCCCCCCCCACCCCCACCCCGCTCAGTCTCCATCCCCTGTCGCCTTTGATTGCAGCCCGCTAAGCCTAAGACCCTCCGGCGGTGGGAGATGGCTGTATTCATGTCACAACGAAAAAAAAAAAAGAAAAAAAAAAGGGGTGGGGGGAAGTTCTGTTTTTCTCAGCTTGGTCTTGCCGGCCTTTGCATTGCGCGGTTTGTCCTGTGGAAAAGACTTCGCGTATGCAGTCCACTGAAATGCGCGTGTCTCCTAGCACTCAGGCACCTGCCTTCCGTCGTTGCGGGGATACTGACAGCTTACTGGGCCCGAGCAGTTGAAAGTTGCAAGGGAAGAGTTATGCTGATTTATCGTTACACTGTCAGTACCTGCCACGGGTTTTTGCATAACAAAAGACAGACCAGTAGTATTTGCAGAGAAGTGATTTCAGCTTCTGGCATTTATTCTGAGGGTTTTTCTTTTCTCGTTAAAAAAAGTTACGTCAGAATGGTCGATTACTCTCTTTTATGCTCCACAATGAACACACAACACACACACACACACACACACACACACACACACACACACACACACACACACACGCAACCAATTGAAGGGCCAGAAAGCATAAGATACCCGTGACGAGGTGTGGCAACAAACAACGGAACAAAGAAAAGCCAGGAACAGCAACAACACCCCATAACCCCGTAAAGTTTTTGTTGTTGGTTTTGAAACACTGCACCGTGTTATTTTTGCAACGTCACGTTCTCTGTGTTGAGTTACCGGCCCTCGTTATTAACTCATTTGCTCCTCTAGTTATGGGATTATCTCTCCTTCCGCTCCCGGCGTGTCGATAACAGCATTTACTGAATCGTGGTAACTCTGAACAGAAACAATCTTTTTATACGACACATATGGCTGCCTATGTTGACAAATGCCCTGGAACTGATGTGAGTCTATTTATAGATAGATCACTAGCCATTCAAATCAAATTAATCAGTCGAATTTTATTCATCACAGTACGAATCACTGAGTGGCGTGAACTGGGAGAGAGAGCGTCAAAGACTGTGTCTGGTGTGTATGAGAACGCCTGGACTGGAAGCGCCTTACAAAACAAAAACAACAGCAAAGAAAAAAGAAAGAAAAAACAACAACAATAAAGACCCCCATTCAAGACAGAAGAAAAGAGAAAGGTCCCGCGTCTGTTACTAAAATTAACTGAAATCAGTATTGGCTGAACCGCTTATTGACCAACCACCGCAACGATGCAACAACAATAGGACGTAGACACAAGGCCCAAACGCAGTCTCTAGTAAAAAGTAAGTGTAGCCTTCAACATCACCGACTGAGTGCCTGAGTGTAGCCTACTTTCTCAGTCGTTCCTAGCGGCACCGTATCAGGCTGAGTTAATAATTATTACAGAGTAAGGGGAAAGCTTTAACTAGAACTACCGAAACAGCAGGAGCCGCGTGACACGTGAGCAGGTGAAATAACCTTACCGTAGTTTCAGCCGCTGACAGCTGGAGCTGGTGCAGTCACTGGTTGACTGGTGAAGGTGCACGGTTGCCACTCACAGTGCATGCAGCAGATCGCATGACAGGATTCCGTGAACACCGACAAAGAGATCGGTTTCACAGTTCGAATCGCGTCTTGACGACAGTAGTGACGAGAGAGACGAGTTTGCACTCTGTTCTGTCACACTCAGTGAATTTTGGTTGGTTTTGTTGTTGTTATTTTCTGATTTTCACCTCTTTTCTCTTTTTAGAACTCTTGCCTGGCCGTTGCCGGTCTGCCGAGCTTTGAGCAGTTTTGAATGCTTTAAAGAATATTTTGTTTTTGTTATTTTACAAAGCTCGCAATGCGATTCAGATTCTTTATTAAAACATCAGGCCTAAAAAACAAAAAACTTAAAAAAAAATGCTCTCTTCAGCGGCAGTAAGAGTGGCGATAAACTGACAGTCGTTACTACAGCTGTTGATGCAGCGGCAGTATTGAAATCACAACGACATCGTCAGGTCTGCTGAAACCTCACTGAAGCCAGGCTGACGAGGCAGGTGAGACAGCCACGGCACCAAAACCAACCACACGTGCAGCACGGTAAAAAAAAGACGCACGAGCAGGGCGCGAAAGGCGTGGAGGCAAGGGCGTGATTGAGAACGATCTAATGCACGGCGGCGATGTTTTCGACGTGTAGTAACGATCCGTCAACCTGCCCGTCCTGTGAACACTACCACCAGGACTAGGCCTGCACCAGCGAAAGACAACAGCGGGCCAACCACTTGTCGGCAGCTCGCTCGTCTGCCTGTCTGAATGCTAGTTGCAGCACAGCTCGTCGTCAGGCGGGTGTGGGACCTCCGACAGGCTCCATCCTTCACGCGACTCACTCTCTCCAGCTTCTGCCGCTGCTGGGTCCGGCACCGGCCCTCGCGTGCTTTCCACGTGCCGTGAAAGCGGCTGCTGCTGCCTAAAGGGGCCGGCTGTATAAAAGCGAACCTCTAGGAAGCGAGGAGGAATATAGACTGACGGTGCGGGGCTGATCGGAAACGATATTGCCCGCTGTTCTCTCACTGGGACACACTCGCCCTTTCTCTCTCCCACTGTCGGAGGTCAAGTCAGGTTAGTCTGAGAGAGGACGCGGTACAGTGCGTACGGTCGCGTGCTTGCGTTTTGCCCCCTCCATCTTTCTCCGCGCGAGTGACGAGCGGCGAGGAAGACTGACTGTATCTACGTTGACACCAGTTCGGTGGAGGGTTTGGCGAGGGATTTAGTCTGTCAGGTACTGCGCCCCTCTTCCCGCCCCCTCAGCCAGCTGAGAGAATAAGCGGCTCCACAAATCTGTCGCACGAGTCGCCGGGCATTCAGTTGACTCCAGTCCTGTCGACGTTGGGGCGCTAGCCGCCGCTGTGCCCAGGAACTTTGCCTTCCCGTGGATACTATGTGACCTGTCCGGTTTGGGAACATCAGAGGACTCTCAACAGACACTCGGCGCTTCGTGTGTTCTGTGCCAAGACCGTCGGGAAATTCAGGTGTTTGTGCGTCAGAGTGATCTAGTGTTTTGTGTGTGTGAGTGTGGTTTCAAAGTAACAGTAGTTCCAGTACTAAGGCGGACAGACGCGGCGAGGAACCGAACAGGATTAAGGGCACCGCTGCCTTGCGGCCAACGTTGCGTGTTTCTGTGTACTGATATTAGGTACAGCCGTAAATACCGTGCAATGCCTTGGCACTGAGACGAGAAAAATACACGCAAGCGTCCAATGCTGTATCGGGTGGAAAGAAAACAGTTTACGCGCAGCAATGGTGTATTTCGCTACCTTGTAAGTTGTATTGCCACGGTTTGTGGAATGACAGGTGATAGGTATCGTAGGCAGTTCAGCGCGTTTTTGTTTTTGTTTTTTTCTCGTTTTTTCTTGTTTTCTTTTTTCCTTGTGAACGTTTTTGCCGCATATGCTTGCCTGTTTTGTAATAGCGGAAACGCTAGCAGAGTGGAGGGGGAGGATGGGTGGGGGGGGGGACCCCTTCCCTTTGTGGAATAGAGAATGTAGCCTGATTTTACCCCAAAACCGGTGTTTCAAATCAGCCCAAACTGAGCGGCCAGGGTGGAAGTGGAAACTCTCAATCTTGCTGCTAGTGGACAGTGCTTAATGCTCAGAATTCTCAATTTACTATTCACATTCAGCATACAGAGCTGCTGTTGGTTATTCCCGCTTTACTATTCACATTCAGCGTACAGAACTGCTGTTGGTTATTCCCGCTTTACTATTCACATTCAGCGTACAGAACTGCTGTTGGTTATTCGACCGGCAGTTTTGAATTCACTGGACGAAGAACGAAGGAAGGAACGAATGGCTTATTGACTGAACTAGGCCATCTGCCCGTGTGAATCTTGGGAGGTGAGCAGTGTGGGTAGTGCAGGGATACACACAATCGGTATTTATTCATAAACTAGGGAAAGTCCAGAAATTCTGAAAGAGCTGCTATAACTCCAAACGAAACGACTTACAGCCAATGGAATTTTCAGGGTTTTCAAAGTACTCTCCGTTGCTGTCATCACAGAGTTCCAATCGCCTTAGCCATTTAGAGAGATTGGGAGAGAGAGAGAGAGAGTTTATCTTTTAATTTTCAAGGCCAGGCTGCTGTGGGTTTTCCCCGACTTGTTTATTTCTTGGAGCTGTGGCCGAAGTGATGGAGTTTTTGTTTTCACCCCCCCCCTCTCTCCCCCCGTACCTCTGACCCCCCCTCCCTTCCCCCCCCAGCCCCTCCTCCCCCCCTTCTCCCGACCCCAGCCGCTTCTCCCCCTTCTCCCGACCCCGACCGCTTTCCCCCTTCTCCCGACCCCAGCCGCTTCTCACACTTCCCGACCCACGCTTCTCCCCTTCTCCCGACCCCAGCCGCTTCTCCCCCTTCTCCGACCCAGCCGTTCTCCCCCTTCTCCCGACCCCAGCCGCTTCTCCCCCTTCTCCCGACCCCAGCCGTCCCCTTCTCGACCGCCGTTCTCCCGACCCCCGCTTCTCCCGCCCCGCTCTCTTCTCCCGACCAGCCGCTTCTCCCCCTTCTCCCGACCCCAGCCGCTTCTCCCCCTTCTCCCGACCCCAGCCGCTTCTCCCCCTTCTCCCGACCCCAGCCGCTTCTCCCCCTTCTCCCGACCCCAGCGCTTCTCCCCCTTCTCCCGACCCCAGCCGCTTCTCCCCCTTCTCCCGACCCCAGCCGCTTTCCCCCTTTCCGACCCCAGCCGCTTTCCCTTCTCCCGACCCCAGCCGAAGATTGCGAGTGATTACGTCTCCGGACACCCTAAGACATTCGCACATTTCTCGAGCCGTTGCTGAAACGTTGGCAATACTGTTGTTGCTGCTGTTGTTGATCCTGGGTGACTAGTATCTTTTGCACATGTGTACAAAAAACAAACAAACAAACAAACAAACAAACAACAACAGTCTGTTTGAGGTTTCGAGAATGTCCTTGGTGATTAGCGGCACAGGTGTACGTCAACAGTGTGTTGGGGGTAATGAGAATGTCCTTGATGACTAGTACAGGTGTAAATAAACAGTGTGTTGGAGGCAATGATAATGTCTTGATGATTAGTACAGGTGTAAATAAACAGTGTGTTGGAGGCAATGATAATGTCTTGATGATTAGTGCAGGTGTAAATAAACAGTGTGTTGGGGGTAATGATAATATCTTGATGATTAGCAGAGATGTACAAAAACAGTGTGTTGGGGGTAATGAGAATGTCCTTGATGATTAGTACAGGTGTAAATAAACAATGTGTTGGAGGCAACGATAATGTCTTGATGATTAGTACAGGTGTAAATAAACAATGTGTTGGAGGCAATGATAATGTCTTGATGATTAGTACAGGTGTACAGAAACAATGTGTTGGGGGTAATGAGAATGTCCTTGATGATTAGTACAGGTGTAAATAAACAGTGTGCTGGAGGCAATGATAATGTCTTAATGATTAGAACAGGTGTAAATAAATAGTGTGTTGGAGGTAATGAGAATGTCTTGATGATTAGCAGAGGTGTACAAAAACAGTGTGTTGGAGGTAATGAGAATGTCTTGATAATTAACACAGGTGTGGTTGAGGTAATGAAAATGTCTTGATAATTAGCACAGGTGTACAGAAACGTGTGTTCGAGATAATGAGAATGTCTTGATGATTAAGCAGAGGTGAACAGTGTGTAATGAAAATGCCGGCCTCTTCGGTGTCAGTGCTAGCACATCAGTACCCGCTCGTATTCGGCCTGCTCAGTACTAACTGGGCTGTTTCAACGTCAAATTCATTACGCTTCATTAAGCGACTGAGAGAGAGAGAGAGAGAGAGAGAGAGAGAGAGAGAGAGAGAGAGAGAGAGAGTGAGAGAGAGAGAGAGAGAGAATTCTTTACATCCAGTCCTCGCCCAAACAAGGGACTACTCTATATTTAATTATACATGTACACATTTTCTAAGCGGCTACGACAAACCGGTACACACATGGAATAAATGAAGAGAGAGAGAGAGAGAGAGGAGAGAGAGAGAGAGAGAGAGAGAGAGAGAGAGAGAGAGAACTGTTCCACAATGTACATACTCATACACCCTACTTCCACAGTGTGTATTCATACACAACAAACTGAAGCGTCAAGTCGAAAGAGGGCGGATAAAAATAGAGATGCGGTTGTTTTTAGTTCTAGGCCGGCAAGCTCACAGCCTGATATGAAAGAAAGAAAGAAGGAAAGAAGCGCACCCCAAACCGCACCCCCTGATTTCTGTTCTGTTGCCTTTGAGTACATCACCTCACGGCGTCATAATGCGCTTTACGACACTGAGGGGCTTGACATGTTAACTAGAAAAATGCCACAGTCACCTCGTGCACCCTATGCACATGGTCGGGCAGCTTACAGGAAGATTAAGTTGCGAGTGCCTAGCGTTTTGGGTTACACTTATGAACACATAACTATGGCATTGTTGTATATGTTTTTGGACCACACCCTGACGTCCGTAATGCCCCCCCCCCCCCCCCTTTCCCTTTCCCCCCGACATCCCACCTAAGGCCAACACACTTGCAGACGGTAGAGCTATAATTATGCAGGGTGTTTTGAAGTCACGGCTTTGCCAGCTTTAGAATTGGAAGAGGACGCATTGAAAGGGTGAGGTGGAACGTAAACTTTCCAACACTGATGTGAATTAGACTCGACATTGCAGAAGAGAGACTGTTTGGAAGTTGTCACTGCAAACTCTGGGCGGAGTGCTTAAACAGCTGGTAAAAGAATCGGTCTAATTCCTGACTCGGTCGTACGTCTACTGCGCTGACAGTGATCAGTTTAAATACCTTTGAGGGTGGCTTTCGCCAAATTTGAACAGGTCATGAGCCTGCGCTTCCTAACTGCCCGGCCCACGTAGGCTACCTGTGTGTGTGTGTGTGTGTGTGTGTGTGTGTGTGTGTGTGTGTGTGTGTGTGTGTGTGTGTGTGTGTGTGTGTGTGTGTGTGTGTGTGTGTGTGTGTGTGTGTGTGTGTGTGAGAGAGAGAGAGAGAGAGAGAGAGAGAGAGAGAGAGAGAGTGTGTGTGTGTGTGTGTGTGTGTGTGTGTTATGGGAGCCAGTCCTCTCACAGTGCGGCCCGTCTTTACTCTGTAACCGTAGACAAGGAGAGAGAGAGAGAGAGAGAGAGAGAGAGAGAGAGAGAGAGAGAGAGAGAGAGAGAGAGAGAGAGAGAGAGAGAGAAGTAGCAGAGGAGAACAGGAAAAGGATAAATAATTGTATTTATGGTCAGCCAACCGCACACGACACATGCGAAGACGCTGCTGCTGCTGCTGAAGAATAAGAATAAGAATGAGGAAGACAAGTAGAAGAATGAGGAAGACAAGTAGAAGAATGAGGAGGATGAGGAAGAAAAGGAGGAGGGGAAGAAGGAGAAGAAGGAGAAGAAGAAGATGAATGAGGGAAAGAAGTGTGTGTGTGTGTGTGGGGGGGGGGGGGGGGGGGGGGGGGGATAGATGAAGAAGTTGTAAGATGTGCAGTTTCCGAGTTGCAACAAGCAGTTGACAATTAGTTCTCGGCCTTAACGAAGGTGACAAATGGCGAGGTGTCATAAACTAACAGCTAAGTGAACGCTCACACCATTTTGCCTGAGCGAAAGGGTGACAGGCCGCCTGTAAACACTGAATGGAGTTGTTTAGTAGTCTTGTTTTTTTCTCTCCCTTTTGCCATCAGAGGGGTAGCGGCTTACGTCAAACACATGAAAGGTTCAAAAGAACACTATTTATTAGGACACAAACAAACAAACTACAAATTTTTGGGTAATCCCCTTTGTTAAGCTACAAAACGATACTTAAACAACAGTTAAACGGTGAAAAACGATGAAAAATGAGATGAGAAGCGAAATAACTTATCTTTTTTGGTTGAGCTATGTTGTTTTCCTGTCCAGTGCTTTGAAGAATGTTGGCATAACAATGTCATGTTTTGAAATTTCATGTCATGAAATTTGATTGTCATGCCAACATTCTTCCAAGCACTGGACAGGAAAACAACATAACTCAACAAAAAAGATAAGTTATTTCGCTTCTCATCTCATTTTTTATCGTTTTTCTCCGTTTAACTGTTGTTTAAGTGTCGTTTTGTAGCTTCACAAAGGGGATTATTCCGAAAATTTGCAGTTTCTGTGTTTGTGTCCTAATAAATAGCGTTCTTTTGAACCTTTTATGTGTTTGGATCTTGTTTTAGAACGCTAGGGGTCATTCTTGTTTTGTTTTTTGTTTATACGTCAGATTGGGTCATGTGCCACAGGGTCTCTGGAATCGAAGCCACAGCTCTGGCCGTGTATGTGATACAAATATATTCCTTGGTCCTTCACCTGGTCAGTGTGTCTGTTTTTGGAGTTGGAAAGGAAACTGTTTTAAAATAAACGTTTATTAAAAAAAAGTTATTACTGGTGGTGGCCCTCACCGATTAACTGTGCACGGTAATTCGAGTGAAGGACTCGACCTCAGCCTCAACAATTTAATAAAAGGGTATACACCTATTTTGAGCCGCAGAAAAACAAACATACATTTGTGTATGTCCATAGACATAACTTTACTTGATCTATATCTCATACAGAAAGTTATTTCTGAAGGTAAGAAACGAGAGCGTGGGCAAAAGGGAAAACAATCTTGAGTGATTGCGACTTCAGTCTCGCGTTTCGCGCCAAAGAATGTGGGCTGCGTGAAGTTAGCTACGCCGATAACTCACGCAACGTTTGCGCTTTTTCGACTAAGACATAGTGCGTGGAGTTTCACTTCAAAGTCCAGATTCATTTCAAACAAATATCTTTTTCTTTTCATGCCGCTTATTGTATGTGGGACGTCAGACATTCTTCTACTTCGTCTACTTTCAAATCTCTTCTCAGATCTCACTTCTTTAAGCAATAAAACCCTTCTACATAAATGTAGTTCTAATAGCCGAGCCAGATTTTCACGGGTGTACGTGTGTGTGTGGTGTGTGTGTGTGTGTGTGTGTGTGTGTGTGTGTGTGTGTGTGTGTGTGTGGGTGTGTGTGTGGGTGTGTGTGGGTGTGTGTGTGGAGAGGGAAGGTCGGGGAGAGAGAGAACGAACGAACGAACGAACGAACGAAAGGTTTATTGAACTAGGCCGTCTGCCCATGTCAAACAGGGAGGTGGGGGGTGGGGGGACATTTTTTGTGCATAAACAATCTTAGCATCAAAACATTACAACAGAGATTCTCACCCTACACACACACACACGCACCCGCACGCACACGTACCTACGCACGCATACACGCAAACTCGAGCACACTCACACACGCGCGCACACCATACTCGCGCGCACGCGCTCACTCACACTCACACACACTCACACACACACACACACACACATATATATACACACGCGAGTGCCCTTGGAAGTACAAAAATGAGGGACAAAAATAAACAGCAATACAAAAGCATGTGGCTCACAATACCCGATCAAGCTAGGATCGCGTTGCTAATACTATTGGCTCTTAGCTCGAAGGCCTTGGAAATATAGATTGCAAGTGGAAAGGATAGTCTTGTATCTGCTAACAGGATTGCCACCTTAAAAGCAGAAGGGCGGTTATAAAACTTAGAAGGCAAATAAGTTTCTCTTAGCGTTTTATATTTTGGGCATACTAACAAAAATGAATTTCTGATTCGTTGGTGTCGCAAAATGGACAGGTAAAAATGTCTGGTGTTTTTTGTGAATATCGCAGACGATGTGTTTTTAAAGGGGATTCGCCTAGTCTGAATCTGACCAAATGCTTTCTTAAAACAGCTTTTTTAACAGTAAACAAATAATCTGCAAGAGAATGACTTTTTTTAAATGTGGAATAGAAGGCAAGACGATCCTTTGAAGCCATGGCACTGTACCAGTCTTGAAGACAGCAGTCAATTAATCGCTGTCTAAACTCGCACAAAAATCTTTTCGTGTTACAGACTCCCTGGTTTTCCCAAACGAAGCCGAAGCCGTATCGATACAATGTAAAACAAACATAAGAAACCCAGTTATTCTTGTTCTTACAATGTAAGTCATAAAGCATTTTGTATGATTTGGAAGGGAGGCGGTTGTCTGGCATTCTTACAAGGTTCAGCCAATATTTAATACATCTTGTGTATGTGTTAACATAAAGAGGATATCTACCAGTTTCCCCATAAACTAGTGCGCTTGGTGTTCTTGTGCTAACATTCAAAAATCGTTTGATAGCAAACAGATGTACTCTTTCAATTATACTGTAATCAGCCATTATTCCCCAAACCTCAGACCCATAGGTTAGCATTGGTTGGAGAGAGAGAGAGAGAGAGAGAGAGAGAGAGAGAGAGAGAGAGAGAGAGAGAGAGAGAGAGAGATTAGTGATATTAGACTGATCTTACAATTACTAAGACAACACATGTCAGCAAGTTACACCAAAACAATAACAAACCTCAAGAAATGAAAAAAAAAAAAAGAAGAAGAAGAAGAAGAAGAAGAAGAAGAAGAAAAGAATATACACTTATTTTCTGTCGCAAGAAACAAACATACATTTGTACATGTCTCGACAGACAGTTAATCTTACCTGACCTATAGCTTATACACGCATGCGCAGACACTAACACATTCATACTCCTTAAATGTTCTGTACTCGCACGCACCTCACGCGTACACGCACTCAAAAGACATTGTGTAGAAACTCTCGCATACTTTCTCTGACACACTTTATTTAGCTATCACACATACTTTCACTCCACCCACCCCTAAATATACTCTCACACATATACACAATCCCCACTCCACCCCCGTCTGATGTAAAAAAAAGAAGAAAAAAAAGAGAATAACTCACATATAACTGAAAGTACGAGTTTACGGTAGTTTTATCTACATGTGATTAATTTAAATCTTGAACGTACGTGCCTTGCGCTCATTGAGGAGAGGCGCAGATAAATTCATGATTATTATCGTTACTTTTAAGTATGTAGCATGTGTGACAAATGCCGCCCTGCACTTACATGTTTGCTGGCTTCAGATGCAGTTTAGCAAACGGATGTCTGGTAAGCTTCAGTGCCGCGAAGGAATGGAACCGTATCCGGTTGTAAATTTTTCTTGAACTTCACTCCGTCACACGCCCTTGGACACGTCTTTCACCAGCATCAGCTGAAAAATAATTTAAAAAATAAAGCGAGGCGAAGTAAAAGCTCACGTGTCACTGAAGCAGCATGTCCAATTAAATTCATCCCGAACTTCGCTCTTTAAAAAGGATTTTGGACGCGCGGTTTCCACGCACTGTCACCGTCGTGACACCACTGCGACCACCCGACTTCCCAGCGGGAAGCGGAGCGTGGAACCCCACGTTAGAAGAAAGCAACATCGCCACGAAGAAATGAATGGCTGATCTACCTGTGCCCCTCAGACTGCAGCATCACCATCGGCGCCACCCTGCGCTACTGAAGTAGGGGTGGGTGGGGACGCTGCAGAAGCTGGTCCAGAGCGGAGAGAACGTGACGGTGATGGACTGTGGGGTTGTTGAGAGCAGGTCGGTACCACCGCCAGCTGGTTAATTTGACGGCTGGGCGGCCTCCGTGTCAGCGTGTTTGTGGGTAACTATTGATTGCCGGGCCGTCTTCGGCACCGGCTGCTGATCAGTGCTCGTGCCGCTTTTCTCCACCTGCATCTAATCGTGTATGGATAACACGGCCAACGTCGACGGAGCGAGATTAACATGTGAGTATGATAGTATGTACGCACGCACGCACGCACGACTGTGTGCACACTCTCACGCATGCATGTTTGTGCGCGTGAGCACACATGTAAACACACACAGGCACATATGCAAACGAGCATTCACACACACGCTCGCGCACGCGCTCACACACAAACACACGCACACACATTCACAAACGCACACACACACGAACACACACGCAAGCACACGCACGGATACACCCACATATACATTCACACACACACACACACACACACACACACACACACACACGCCTACCATCATCAATACCCGAACAGAAATCATTTATATGAGTGTATCTAATTATATGTAATTATTTGATGTGAATAGTCGAAACCGACGTCAGTAAAACACACGCACACACAAAGGATATGCTTGTCACAAAGAGATTCTTTGCAGTTGTGTCTTGTTGAACTGCGGTGTTCTTCAGACCAGAACTGTACCTCCGCCAGCTGGTTGATTTGTCGGCTTAATTATTATCAGTATAATTATTTCAGTGAGATCGCACTTTTTCTTTCGGGACATCTGTCACTGACACGGGCTTTTCTGAGTTCCTCATTTTTTATCCACAGTCGGTGTGGCGTGCAGTCGGGAGTGCGGGGCACAGTTGGCATCTAAATGTAGTTTGGAATAAGTTTGAAAACGTAGTTAATGTGTAATAGCCCTTGCATAGCAGGGGGAAGTTGTGGCAGGCGACTGAGATCTCTGTGGCTGGGTGGTCTGTCTGCCTGCTTCCACGCACTGGACAGGAAAACAACTGCTCAACCCCCCCCCCCCCCCCCCCAAAAAAGAAAGAAAAGAAGAAGTGATTTCGCTTCTCGTCTCATTTTTCATCGTTTTTAACCGTTTAACTGTTGCCGTTTAAGGGTCGTTTTGTAGCTTGACAAAGGGGATTACCCCGGAAATTTGCAGATTGTGTGTCTGTGTGTAACCAGTCAAAAGTTTCATCTTTTTATTATTTTTCTAGTTTGTGCAGATAACTGTTCGCCCCTAGCTAAATTTCGTGTTTGTAGGTAAGCCAGTTAGTTTCCCTCCCCTTTTTTTCAAACGTTCGGCTCTGCCCCGACTCTTGTCGCCCCGGCAGATGCGCTCCCGAGTAGGTGTTACGTGGCGCTGACACTGAACCCTCTGACTAGGATAGTCTTTGATGCGATTCAGTCCCTAGGTTGTTGATGAGCCAACGTATTTCCCGCGCTTTTGCCTTTTGCTTGGCGTAGTAATATTAGTATTTTATTATTAAATTCAATGTCAGGCATATGTAGTAAACGTTTAATGTTTTTATTTAGTTATGTATAAGAAAAGGTTGTATTTTGGTATAAAAATTAACATTGTAATGACTAGGTACGATGTACTTGTTGAGGGCACTATCTTTTAGTAGAGTATTAATCTGGGTGATGCGTGTCGATACCAGAGCTCGGGCGCAGAAACTCGGTCTTTTTTTCCCCCGCCAGTCAAGCAAGGCAGTTCAGTTTTTTATATTTGCTTGGCTGTGCTGAAGAACACACATAGTTCAGGAGCTGTGTGAGAGTCGAGGTGGCCGTCCTGAGCTGTGCCTTCTGGTTTCCGTGGACGTAAAGAATTATTGAACCGTGCTTCGGCATTGGTCACAACTTGTCCCTAATATGTCAACTGACATCTGAGGACATTAAGCATCACTTCATCATCATCATCATCAAGAACACACTTTTTCTACAGTCTCATGCAGCAGTCTGGCTGGAGCATGCGTGGCTGCAGCTGATGAACGCTTGTGTCCAGACATTTTTTGTCCTGAGGTTGGTCCTTGTGTAAATAAAAGAGGAGGAACTGACTGACGTGTGTTCCGTGTCCACTTTCCCCCTACACCCCTACATGTGTCATAATAATTAACCGTTCCCTTTAACCTTTTATGTGTTTGGATCGTGTAGTATACACGTATAGAGCCTGTACTTGTAGGGAATATTCCTGCCGGTTTGATCGGCCGCAATGTGCTCCTTGTATAGCAGGGGAAAGTCGTGGCAGGCCATTGAGACCTGTATGTCTCTCACTCTCTCCCTCTCTCCTACTTCAGTGCCGAAGCGACTGACTGTACCAAGAGAGAGATACCTCCGACGGCCAGCCTGACTGAGTGTGTGTGTGTGTGTGTGTGTGTGTGTTATAATCGCATCATAGAGGTGAAAAACCCACTGCGGGTCCTGACGGAAGGTGAATGTTTGTGATCACGGTGTTACTGTGGCTAAACCACTGAGCCACCGGCCGACGCCGACGCTACATTATGTAGCTTGGGTCTAATTAGCCGGCACCTGCACGTGATGCACGTGTGCACTGCGCTGCCTGGTTGCGGCGCGGGAAGGGGGAGCGCTTTGCATTTTTATCCTGTCGCATACAACTTCAGTGAAATCATTAATGCAACAGCTGCTGTGTCCGCACACAACTGCTATTGACGAAAACGAAATAAAAACACACATTCGCGCGCGCACACACGCACGCACATACACATACACGCTCACACACACACACACACACCACACACACACACACACACACACACACACACACACACACGCACACACCCGTCACACACACACACATACACACACAAAAACAACAACAACAACAACAAAACAACTAATGGTGTAAACAACAATGTAACCTGTAATTATTTGGGTCTTCAGTCAAGGTAATGAGTACTGTGATATTTTACCGCGAATTTATTGGGAAGACGAGACTGCTGCACCCAGCTGAGGCCGAAGTGATGGCGGCTGGAGGTCCAGAGGGGGAGCCTAAGAGAGGAGGAGGAGGAAAGTAGTCATTGTAATGTCCTGTCGATCAACGCTCCAGCGGAAGTATGCAGGGTTCTTTATGTAGGTTACAAAAAGAATGTGTGTGTTGTGTGTGTGTGTGTGTGTGTGTGTGGTAAATGTTGTGCTTGTGTATTTTTGTATATATATATATATAATATATATATATATATATATATATATATATATATATATATAGTGTGTGTGTGTGTGTGTGTGTGTGTGTGTGTGTGTGTGTGGTATATATAGTGCTTGTGCGTGTTGTCTGGTGTGTGTGTGTGTGTGTGTGAGTTCTGGCCGTTGACCTTTTTCGTTCTCACACCAGGGTCCGGACCCCCAGGCGTGTTTAAATGGCGTGCCTGTGTGAAGGCAGCTAAGCCCGCAGTGGTCACGCCACACAAGAGGCTACATACAGCAAGGGGGCGGGATCCAACGCCACGAAAACACGTGAAACTATCGAGCTGTGTGCATGATCCGGGAAGCGCGCTTCCGTTCCGTGCAGTTCGCTGAAAAGTGAACAGTGCAGCTGCAACGTAAACCTAAAACATTCAATTTCCGAATCCTTTCATCCTAGAATTGTGTTCTTTGTTTTGTAAGTTCCATGCACGGTTTTGTGTTGTTTGCCATAGTTTCTAATTTCATGTTGAGAGAGAGAGAGAGAGAGAGAGAGAGAGAGAGAGAGAGAGAGAGAGAGAGAGAGAGAGAGAGAGTCGTGTGGTGTGTGTAGCTCGCGTGTGTGTAGTCTTTCAAAGTGGGGACGGAGGGGGACCTTTACAATTTTTACGAGATTGATCTTACATTTCGATGATTTTTTTCTTCTCACTTTCTATTTTTTTGTTTTTCATCCGCAATAAAAAACCCGCTCCATAAACGGCTGCTGCTGCTTGGTGTTAGTTGCGGGGCCACAACCTTTCATACCCATCACTGGGCATTTGCTTACACGTTGTAAGGTTAACGCGCCTTTCAAAGCGCGATATAAAATATTACACCATTTCCAGCCACTCCTGAAACTGAGAAGTAAAACGGAATGGAAGACGCTCACAAAGCACTCTACTGCCCGTGTTAAGCTGGCCATGATGGATCGGGAGACGGTGTTAGGGGAACAGACGGTGTTCAAGGGAAAAGGTGTTAGGGGAACAGACGGTGTTCAAAGGAAAAGGTGTTAGGGGAACAGACAGTGTTCGAGGGAAAAGGTGTTAGTCGAACAGACGATGTTCAAGGGAAAAGGTGTTAGGGGAACAGACGATGTTCAATGGAAAAGGTGTTAGGGGAACAGACGATGTTCAAGGGAAAAGGTGTTAGGGGAACAGACGGTGTTCAAGGGAAAAGGTGTTAGGGGAACAGACGATGTTCAAGGCGGGAAAAGGTGTTAGGGGAACAGACGGTGTTCAAGGGAAAAGGTGTTAGTCGAACAGACGATGTTCAAGGGAAAAGGTGTTAGGGGAACAGACGATGTTCAAGGGAAAAGGTGTTAGGGGAACAGACGGTGTTCAAGGGAAAGGTGTTAGGGGAACAGACGGTGTTCAAGGGAAAAGGTGTTAGTCGAACAGACGATGTTCTCAGGGGACGTTCCGCACGTCGCTGCGCAGTCGTCACGATCCCCACGGCGCCTTGCCAGTGCACATAGTCAACAACAACAACAGACAAACACAGGCCCTCTGCTTCCTGACTCTAATGCACTCACTTTCGCGCGTACATACACGCAGGCACACACACACACACACACACACACACACACACACACACACACACACACACACACACACACACACACACATGGTTAATTGTTACCAACTTGTCTCCTCACCGCCGTTTTCCCAGTAGCCATGTCTGGGGCATCTCTGTCTCATTTAGTTTAACAATCTGTAATTAAACCGCGCGCGCGCGCGCGCGCGCGCGCGCGCGTGTGTGTGTGTGTGTGTGTGTGTGTGTGTGTGTGTGTGTGTGTGTGTGTGTGTGGACTCATCTTGTCCGGTCTGTCCACATGTCCGAGGCACTCTGCCGCAGTTGGCGACAAATTGCCACGTTACGAACACCTCTTATTGACCACCAGCACAACCTTTCTGGGTGATGGGTATAGGTGACTGAGTGCGCTGTGCACTTGCACAGGGTGGCAGATGGAGCTGAGTGCAGTTTGGAACGTTCTTGTTTATTGATCATTTCAGTAAAGCTGACTGCGTGAGAGAGAGACCAAACCTGCCTTTCCAGAGTCCGTTGTACTCGTTTGTTTCCAGACATTTCTGCTGTTGCCGCTATTCTTTGGGTCCCGTCGGCACCGCTGCCTCCCTCAATTCAGATGTCGCGGAGCATGCTCACGCGTTGACACCACCGAGTCGTTTGTTTTCATTTCTGGCCGGGCCCTCTGTTATTACTGCTGTGTTTTTTCGCCGTCTGTTGGAGCTGCTTCCGCGATTTCATACAGTGCAGGCCAGGGTTTCACGTCAGTCGATGCAACCGTCATTTGTATTCGTTCTGAACCACCCCCGCACACTCCGCTTTTGCTGCTTTTGTTTTGGCTCGTTAACGTAGCTGTTACTGCCGTTCTTTTGGGTTGATTAATGTTGCTGTTACTGCCGTTCTTTTGGGTTGGTTAATGTTGCTGTTACTGCCGTTCTTTTGGGTTGATTAATGTTGCTGTTACTGCCGTTCTTTTGGGTTGATTAATGTTGCTGTTACTGCCGTTCTTTTGGGTTGGTTAATGTTGCTGTTACTGCCGTTCTTTTGGGTTGATTAATGTTGCTGTTACTGCCGTTCTTTTGGGTTGATTAATGTTGCTGTGACTGCCGTTCTTTTGGGTTGGTTAATGTTGCTGTTACTGCCGTTCTTTTGGGTTGATTAATGTTGCTGTTACTGCCGTTCTTTTGGGTTGATTAATGTTGCTGTTACTGCCGTTCTTTTGGGTTGGTTAATGTTGCTGTTACTGCCGTTCTTTTGGGTTGGTTAATGTTGCTGCTGTTCTTTTGGGTTGGTTAACTTTGCTGTTGCTGCTGTTCTTTCTGGTTCGTTAACGCTGCTGCTGTTCTTTGGGGTTCGGTAACGTTGCTGTCGCCTGGCCGACGTTTTGGACCAACTTGGCGCGTTGATGTCACGCAATGAGCTATGACCAGACGTTGCTGTTGCTGCTGTTCCTTAGGGTCTGCTTTAGGGATGGGACATCTTTTGGCTGAGCGGAACAGCTTCTCGCGCGTTCACGTAACGTCGTCTGTTGTGACCAGATACTTCTGTTGCTGTTTCCTTTTCTCTTTTCTCTCTCTCCTTTGGTGGTGGAGTGGGGGAGGGGGGTGATGGGTGGGTAGGTGGGGGATGGTCTGTTAAGCATTGTGCCACCTTTTCAACTTGACAGAATACCATTCTTCACGTGTGCTGACGTAACAGATCAGTTCCCTGATAAGCGCATGCTTCAGCGTCCTTTAGTGGCTTTGACGGATCAGGTTCCACAGGTTCTTCGTACAGGCAGAAGATACGTCCGTATAGACATCACTGAAAGGTTCTTTTGCGCCTGCTTCACTGACACTGGAACACCGTTAAAGCCGAATTGACAGCTTACAATCCTCATTTTCCGCTCCCACAATAAAGATACACGGAAAAGGGTCTTGCGCTTCGTGGTACAACGGCAGAGGCGCCTGAAGGTCTTGGCTTTGAGTTTGACGAGCAACAGCTTGGAGTGATGAAGATTTGCGTACAGCGCGCTGTTGCACTCGCAACTGGTCAGCTTTCCTCGTCTTTTCATTCTGAGAAGTCTTTCGATCTATAGTATAAGAGTAGGCAATACTCCAATTGCTTTTAAATGAAAGGCATGAACAGAGTGCACGGGGTTAAAGTATGCTACTGTAAACCTGTTGTTACTGTTGCTATTTTTGTTGCTGTTGATATTCCCCTCTTATTTCTTCTTCAGTTTGCTTATGAGGTGACCCTGTGCGGTTAAAAAGACGTGAAAACTCGGTAACTAACTCTTCTTCTTCCTTGTCCTTCTTCTACTGGTTAATCTTGGTGTTGTTCTTCTTCAGTCTTGAAACCGCTCATTACATGGACACCCGGACGAACTATAACGAATGTTATACTGCTCCCTGAGGGCCACCTAGACCGCTGAACAGCGTCCTCCATACAGTCATCCTCCCAGGCCGGGACCTTCCTCTGAGAGTCCACCAGACCGCTGAAGAACTACTGGAATTCCGTTGTCTTTTGTCTGCTGAAGACCTATTGGGATACCGTCATTTTGTCTGGCGGGTACATTTTCGTGAGGGTCGTCTAGACTGATCATTGGAATACTTCTTCTATGGTCAGTATTTTTTCCTGAGGCTCCACGAGACTGACAAAGAACTATGCTTACTGCAATACCGTCTTCTTGTCTGGCCAGTACTTCCTTGTGAAGATTGGCCTGTGTAGGTCAGGTTTTGCAGCATTTGTTGTGTTGTTATGCTGGTGGTAGCCGGAGTGGCGTGCCTGTGGCAGCCTACGTATCGTCAGCTCGCCTGGCATGCGTTGTTGTGGACCGAGAACAGTTTCAGCTCTTCGTTACACCGTTTTACTGCTTCGTGCAACCCACCGTTTCCATCACTCTTGTCTTTCGCTTTTTCTTCCCTTCCCTCTGCTGTCTGTCAGTGACTGCAGCGTCGGTTCCTCCTAATGTGGTTAAGCGGTAAAGTTATCTGCAGCCTGTTGTGTGGTACGGATGTAGGACGAGTGGCGGTTAGTCAATTTAGGCCGACACTGACGTTGCTGAATTTTCTTGGATTTTAACCTCTCGTCAGCCGCACAGGGTCACCTCACGCAGAGAGAGAGAGAGAGAGAGAGAGAGAGAGAGAGAGAGAGAGAGAGAGAGAGGAGAATTAAGTTTTGGCAACAAAAAACCCTGAATGATGGTTGTTTGTTTTTTGGGCAAAGGGATGTTAAAAATACCGAAGCTAACCTAGCAACATTGCCGACTGATTGGCTTGTCGTTTTCATGGGGAGGGTAGGATAGAGGGACTGGAAGGGGTGGGGGGTGGGAGGTGGGTGGTGGGGGGTTGGGGGGGTGGGGGGGGAGCTTTTCTGTCTAGTTGATCAAGCCCTCGTTTCAACACTCAGCTTTGCTCCAGTCACAACAATTGTTTCTGCTAGGCTCTTCCTCCCTGTTCCTCGTTCTTCATCTTCCATTCCTACTTCCTTCTTTGGCCCCCTACTCCTCCGCCCCCGTCCCCGTGTTCGTCACTCTCCCCCCCCCTCCCCCCGCCACTCCGTTCTGCCTTTCCTTTCACCCCCATCCTCCCCCCCCCCCCCCCCCCCCCCACTTCCATTCCTACTCCCTTCTCTGGCGCACTACTCCTCCATCCCTGTCCTCGTGTTCGTCACTCTCCTCCCCCCCCCCCCGCCACTCCTTCCTTCCGTTCATCTCCCCCCCCCCCCCCGCCTCTTCCCCCCACTTCCATCCCTACTCCCTTCTATGACACGCTACTTCACCCCCGTCCCCGTGTTGGTCACTCTCACCCCTTCCGTTCTGCCTTTCCGTTCATCCTTCGACCCGTCCATTCCCTTCCATCTTCTGTTCCTTCAACTCTTCCCTTCATCGTCGTTCAACAAGCGATCGGGTGCCGCGAGGTTTAAGTGTCCCCTTTGCTGAGATCGCCCTGATATAACCGCGCTGGTTGACTGGGCATAAAACAGCAAGTTACTTACATGCTGAGAATCCAAAACAATAAATGATTGTTGTTTTTTTTTTTTAGGCCAGGGGTTCATCAGAAATCAGCCTTACATACTTCGCCTACTGCCAGAAGTTATGTCTTTCCGATCTCTGCCTTCCAGGTTCATTCAACGTCATTTCCTCCTATCCTCTTCAGCCTAAGGTGACGTGTAACGTGAACAACGAAACAGGTTTTAACGACTGCTGGTTGGACAAGTTGAATTTCGCTCTGATAAATACCTTTGACGTTTGCGGTTGAGTGGGTGTTAAGTGTCGGGAATCAGTCTGCGTGTTCCTCATCAGCTTTCTCCCCATCCTTTCCTCTCCCGCTCTTCCATCTCCTTTCTGCTGATCATCAGTTTCCGCTCTCCCTTAATTTCCTTCCCCGTTTTCTGTCCTCAATGCAGTTGACGGGACGTTACAGTTCTCCAGCTCCTGTTCGTCCGTCTCCTATCTACCTGCCCGTGAGGGTCCCCCTTTTCCATTGCTGTTTTGTCCATCAATCCATCTTCTTTTTTTAATCTCCCTGCTTTTCGTCCATCCCCTCCCCTTGTCTTCTCCTCTGCTTTGCTTGCATGTTCTTGCTGTTTGTCATCTCACCCCATTCTTCTCCTCTTTTCACGTTCTGCTTCCATGTTGTTGCTGTTTATCCATCTCATACCCTTCCTCTTTTCCTCCTCACCCCTTCGTATCTCCCGCTTCCATCCCATTGCTGTTCGTCCATCTCATCTCCTTCTCTTCCATCTCCCGGTTGTTCATCTCACCCTCTTCTTCTGTTCCTTCTCATTCGTTCGTCTCTCCTTCCATCTTCTTGCTGTTCATCTCAACAATTGATATTTTCCTCTCATTCCTTCGTTGTTCTCTCTTCCATCTCCCTGTTGTTCGTCCATCCCATCCCACGCTCCTCTTTCTCCAACTCTTCTACTCCTTCCCGGCCACTCGCTCTCCCAGCCCCCCGTTCTGGGAACAATGGTCACCACGAGTGATCAAATTTACATAGACTCTGCCACTCGGCCAATCGGTGCTCGACCAACACGGTAAAAGAAGACGTTGGTGCCAATCGACAATCGATCAGAGACCACATTAGATCATTGTCTACTCAGCGCAGGGGAGGTGGACGGAAACAGCGTCTACTTTGAACGCAGGGATTCGACCTCGCTGGACCCGTGTGTGTGTGTGTGTGTGTGTGTGTGTGTGTGTGTGTGTGTGTGTGTGTGTGTGTGTGTGTGTGTGTCTGTGAACTTCGGATACGTCTGTAAGCCGTTAACATCTTGACGACTCTCGGCTTCTGGTCTGCCTGGTCTGTAGGGACGCCTTACCGAGTCTCGACTCGAGCTTTCTAAGCGGTCCAGCGTGTTTTGTTCTTCTTGTTTTTGCCAGAAAGGGGGCGGGTACACCTGACCGCAAATTTTCTGTAGACGAATCGGATTGTACATCTTTGGACTTTTGGACTTTGGAATCTGAAAGCGGGCGAGGCCAAATGTGCGTTTCCGTAGATACGGCAAAAGGAAGTAACATGTCACCGTTAGACGTGGCAGAGCGGCACACCGTTACAATATTTTGTTTCGTAGGCACCAACAACCCCTCTGATTAAATGGAAAGAAAGAAAGTAAGGACTAAACAAAAAAGAAAAGAAGAAAGAAGATGAAAGTAAGATAACCTAAAAAATAAAAATAAAATAAAAAGCAGCAACAACAACAAAACCTTCGACCTGAATCTTGAGTACGTTAAGCGTTGCTAGTCGCTGTTGGTGGAGTTTGTACCTTGTATGTACTTGCATGCCAGGTGAGAGTTATCGTAGGCAACTCAGGTCTCTGTTGTTGTGTTTGTGTTTGTGTGACGTCTTTCGAGCGCTGATTAACTCCTTTGTATGTTGATTCTGCACTGGCGCCCTGGGCCGCTCCGTTTCAGATTGTGTCTGAAACAAATCATAGATTTCTCGATTTCTCTTCTTCCCATTTGTTGGCTGTCTTCCTTCCTAGACTTCTATTTCCTCTTCTGACTTAATTCTCTCTGACAGGATCTGTTCTGTTTCCGACTGATCTTAGCGTTCTTTGCTGACAAAGGATTTTGCCCCAAATGTTCTCCTCTCTCTTCTCCTGATTAGGGCTGCACCTTCCTCTTCTTTCATAGCACTTTTTACTACGCGGTCAGTTTCGTTTGCCTTGCAAACACGTTATTTACACAGAAAACAGAACATCTGAACAGGTTCCTGCTGTACTCTCGGTAAAAATAGACATGACTGGAGGCTGATCTGCACACCATCATAAAGCATCATCCACCTACCCCTCATCTCGCCTGGCTTGCGACGGGTTTGAAAAAGCACTCAGTAGATTCTAACGCAAGTCGGGTAATGACAGTTTTATTATGGGCTGTCATCGCTTATTTTATTAGTCCTGAACAGAAGAGACTGAATTGGGTTGTGAAACGTGTTTTTCGAGGCCTTATTTTCTCTTGGCCTTGAGGAGGACGGCTCGCCGCGAGTCAGATGAAGGCCGTGCGATTGGATCACAAGCTGTCGCTTTGAGGCGACTGTAGAAAGTCAGGGCAGGACTGTGATCTAACCTAGTTACAGTGTGGTTCTTGGCTTGCCGCCTCCACACTGAGTCTTCTTCTCAGTTCCATCTGCGGTTTCTAATGTCAGGCTGGTTGCCATGGCAAAGTCGGCAGTTCGCCGCATGGACTCCGCCCGATCTACAGCTTGTCCCGCAGGTCCACGGGCTGGAGCCGAGTCTGATGTCACTGCTGTGTGAAGGTGGGGCACGACTGAAGGACGAGCTCAGGGTCTGGATGCCGCTGCCGTAGTGGCGGCCACTTGTCGGTGCACAAGACCTGTACAAGTGGGCCAGAGGTCGACATGCGATGACCGTTTTCTGAAGATACCCATCCGGTACCCGCTGGTAACTTAGATGGCAACCTGCTGCTCTCTGGTCAGGTCTGAGGTTGTCGTAGTGAATGTTCACAGTCTCTCAGGCTGGAGGCGCGGCTGTACCCCATGTACTGACAACAGACTGTGATTTGCCATACAGTGTGATTCTCGGCTCCCTGTCTCGCCAGCGACTGTTGAGAGACTCTTAGACTGGGTCCTGGTTAGACGATGCCGTTGAAGGTCGTCGCTGCAGCCCGCAGACCTCTCGGCAATGATAAATCAATCAGATGGGTCAGCACAGAAATCCCCGGCTTTGCAGGTTGAGAGTTTGGAGGGTCCGAAGTAACGGGGGTCACCATTGGTCACTTTTGCCATCATTCTCATCCAATCGGCTGATCGGACTAATGACTGATTCAGTGCGGCCGAAAGGTTGTTGTTGTTGATCGCTTTTATATAGCGCTTTTCTCCGCTCTCAGTATTCACCGTGGAAGTAGAAGAGGAGATGATCCCTGGGAATTGAAATGTGTGTGTGTGTGTGTGTGTGTGTGTGTGTGTGTGTGTGTGTGTGTGTGTGTGTGTGGTGTGTGTGTGCGCGCGCGCGCGCGACCGCGCGCGTGCGTGCATGCGTGTGCGAGCGCACGCCTTCATGCCTCTGTTTGTACGGGCGGATGGGATTCGCTTTTCCCGATACCAATTTGAATGAAAGGCTTTGAACGAGACTGAAGGAATCGAAATAAAGTTCAGCTTTAATTTTGGCTGCGTTGATCATGGTTGACTTCCAGCATCTCTGCTTGAACCGTGACGGCCATCGGACCGTGCAGTTGTCGTGCATTCTTCTGGATACACATGAACATGTACTCGGTAGGGACATTTGAGTCTTGGATTGGAATCCAGGTCAGAAATTTGAAAATGTGTACAGGATGCATCTGCGAAAGGTTTCATATTCATGTAAACAATTACATCTTTTTCATTTAGAAAATTGCACGTACTTGAAATGAAAACGATACTGATCTTTGATGGCCTCATAACGTGAATGAATAATCCGTACGTGTAATTATCATTTCTGATTTTATTCCCTCATCGTTCCTTCCTTCGTGCATTTATTTAATCATTCATTTGTGCATTCGTTTCGTTCTTTCTTCCATTCATTTATCCATTGTCTGACGAGGAGATGATCACATTCGTTCATCGTCTCAGTCACTCACTCACTTTCGGAGAACTCAAAAGCGAATCGTTCAAGCCACACCGATACGGAACAACGATGCTGGCGCTGTGAACTGTGAACAGTCAGTCGTGTTGCACCGGGGGGGGGGGGGGGGGGGGGGGGGTCTCTGGACCGGGACGCCTTGATTCAATGAAACAGGTGCCTGCCCGCGCGCTGTGTAATTGGCTGGGACACATTTCTCTCCGGCCTTTTATTTATTTATTTGGAATGTCGAGCGAGTGCGAAGGCAGTTTTTGTTGTCGTCGTGCTTTATCGATTGTTGCTGAAGGTAGTTAACCGTTATTGCACCATAGGTGTTGTTAGACGAACTACTCCTGGGAGGGGCGGGTCGGTGGGGCCGCAGAATTGTAAAACACACACACACACACACACACACACACACACACACACACACACACACACACACACACACACGCGCGCGCGCGC
Source organism: Alviniconcha marisindica (assembly GCA_018857735.1). Classification (NCBI taxonomy): domain Eukaryota; kingdom Metazoa; phylum Mollusca; class Gastropoda; family Provannidae; genus Alviniconcha; species Alviniconcha marisindica. The sequence goes on along the minus strand of JABMCL010000509.1, from coordinate 779,772 downwards.
GCTTAGTAATGATAATAATAATTTATTTGACTGAGCTCCTAGCGCTGTGCAAATCAACTAATGTAATAGTTCAAAACGGACATCAACATATAATTGTTATAAGTTACAAATTAACTCTAAACAACAGCTTTAAATGATAAATTCACTCTATCTATACACACATAATCATATAAAACTAATTCTAAAATATAACAGTGTGTGTGTGTGTGTGTGTGTGTGTGTGTGTGTGTGTGTGTGTGTGTGTGTGTGTGTGTGTGTGTGTGGGGGGGGGGGGGGGGGGACCTCTCTGAAGATCACAGGGTTTCTTTGAGAATTATTTGCTTGACGTATTTTGTACTGACGGAATGGGAATGTTCAAGCAGAGCACCAGAGTCTGTACCACGAGGCATTGAGTCCACATTACTCCGGATCATCTCTGTCTCTTCGGTGAAGATCTTGTTGAACTTATCGGGAAGATCCAGGTGGGAAATATTGCATGGAAGGACAGTGTTCATGGTCGTGCCCATCATCTGACGCTCACACGAAACAGTTGCTTGGAAGAATTGGCAGTTAACTGGGAATTAATTCTCTTCAAACTAACGTGTCATTCGTCCGAGGTGATCCTGTGCAGTGGACGGGACGTTAAGACCAACAACTAACTCTTCCAACTTAAACTGACGCGTGACATGGACAGTAAATCCGACTGTTACAAATGACTTGATGTTTTGCCCTGTTAGGACCTTCGCGGTTGATTCCGTGTGAAAAGTCACGGATCAATCAAACCTCGTTAAATTCCATCCGGTGAATGACAGATGAAATGACAGGTGAAGTCATAATCATGATCGGCAAGGAATTATTTGTGAAACATGATCCTCTAACATGAGAATAGAGCTCGGCGTGCTTTGCAAAAATCAAATTTACCCCCCCTCTACCCCACGTAGACACACCACCAGCGGGGACAGTCTGACAAGATATTTAAATAACCATATCTTGCATGAAGTGGAAAAAATCCAGATGTCTTCGGTTTTGGAAAGCGCTGTTTGCGTTTGATTTCTTTTGGGGCCGACGATAGATAGAGACAATTGTGTTTTAGCGGCCAGTCAACCACGTCTGTTATATCGATTGACTGAAGACACTAACTGCCACCCCCGGCTGCTTTTTGCTGTCCAGAGAAACAGAGACTGTTTAGACTGAAGAGTCAGGGACGTCGGAATAGACAGCCTCAACGTCGGTCAGTCAGACACAGCGAGGGAAGTGTGTTATGACGTAGTCTGCTACTGCTGAACGGTTAAATATAGCAGTCGTCACCGTTTTGTTCCTTTCTTTGTCATTCTGCCTCTGTCTCTCTGTCTCCGCGACATCACTTTAAGACTAGCCCCTCTATCCGCCCCCAACCCCCTCTACCCCCCCCCCTACCCCCCCTCTCCCCTCACTTACCCCCCCCCCCCAGTTCCCGCAGCCCCCTCCCCCCCCCCCCCCCCGTTCCCGCCGCCCCCCTCCCCACCCCCCCCCAGTTCCCGCAGCCCCTTCCCACCCCCCGTTCCCGCAGCCCCCTTTCCCCCCCCCCCCCTCCCCCCCCCAGTTCCCCCTGCCCCCTTTACCCCCCCCCCCCCCCCAGTTCCCCTGCCCCCTTTACCCCCCCCCCCCCAGTTCCTCCCACCCCTTTACCCCCCCCCCCCCGCCAGTTCCTCGCAGCCCCCCCCCCCCGTTCCCGCAGCCCTTCCCCCCCCCCGTTCCCGCAGCCCCCTTTACCCCCCCCCCCCAGTTCCCGCAGCCCCCCCCCTTTATCCACCCCCCCCAGTTCCCGCAGCCCCCTTTACCCCCCCCCCCCCGATTCCGCAGCCCCCTTTACCCCCCCCCCAGTTCCCGCAGGCCCCTTTACCCCCCCCCCCCCCCGTTCCCGCAGCCCCTTTACCCCCCCCCCCCCCCCCCCCCCCGTTCCCGCGTACGCCTACCCACCCCCAGTTCCCGCAGCCCCCTTTACCCCCCCCCCGTTCCGCAGCCCCCTTTACCCCCCCCCCCCCAGTTCCCGCAGCCCCCTTTACCCCCCCCCCCCTCAGTTCCCGCAGCCCCCTTTACCCCCCCCTCCCCCCCCCCCCCCAGTTCCCGCAGCAGCCCTTTACCCACCCACCCCTCAGTTCCCGCAGCCCCTTTACCCCCCCTCCCCCCAGTTCCGCAGCCCTCTACCACTCCCAGTTCCCGCAGCCCCTCTACCCACCCCCCAGTTCCCGCAGCCCCCTCTACCCACCCCCCAGTTCCCGCAGCCCCCTCTACTCCCCATTTCCTACCCCCCTCCACCTCCCCATCCCCCATTTCCTGCCCTTCCTCCGTTTCCCCATTCGTCCCCTATTTCTCCCCTCCCCTACTCCCCCCTCCCCCCCCCCCCCCAACACCGCCCCCCCCCCCCCCCTCACCGCCACTCTCGGCACACACACAAAAAAAGAATTTAAAAAAAAAAAAAGGACCGCAACAAACCCCGTCCGTCTGACGTAATCCACAAACCCGCTGGCTGTGAAGTGGCAGCATCAAAGCCCGCAGTGCAGACCTCACAGACAATGGATTTCACGAACCCTACCCCCAAGTGTCCGCTTCATTGGCGCCTCGCACTATGCACTAATCTTCAACGGCCAACTGGGCCCCGCCCGTGTTCCCGTGCCACGCTACGCTGACCGCTGATCGGTTGGAGTGTGTATTGACGATAGGGGTAGACTCAAAGAACCGTCATTCCACACAATTCTCACGCTCTCCTGGACTCTGTACTATTGCCCTGAGGGTTGATGGGGGAAAAACCTCTCCCGCCATGAAAATGGGGATGCCCGAGATAAAAGCTGTATCATAATCCTCCATTACGGATTTATGCATGTGCGATGTACGTGGAGTTGACACTATCGTTAAACAATACAGCCGTAAGGCCGGGAGTGTGTGTGGGGCGGAGGGGGGGGGGGGGGGGGGGGGGGGGGGGGGGGGGGGGGGGGGGGGGGGGGGGGGGGGGGGGTGGTGGGGTGGTGGGGGTATAATGGTGAACGCTCTACTGGTTTGGTAACAAGCTGGAACGAAATGGAGAGAGAAAGCGTGTTGAGACCGGAAGGTTCTGGCCAGTGCTTCGGGCACTTGTTTAGAGAAGGATCGGAGTTTGTGGGAAATGTGAGCCGAACAACTTTCAAAGTTTGTAAATATGTCACGGGAATTTTTTTTGGGGGGAGGGAGAGAGAGAGAGAGAGAGAGAGAGAGAGAGAGAGAGAGAGAGAGAGAGAGAGAGAGAGAGAGAGAGAGAAGAAGAAGGGGGAGGCGGCGATTTTTTGTTGTTGATATTTTTTTGTTGATACCGTTGTATTGAACTTCTCGTAGTGTCACCGTTTTGAAAGTTTATGGACTGGCAGAGAGGATCGATGGAAGCTCAGCGGTGCGAGTTTGTATTTGTTGTCCTTCTGCAGAATGCGCTGCAGAAACATAGGGCGCGGTTCGATACAGCTGAATTTGAGTGTTCATTTCTCACTCTGTTTCACTTGGTCGCTATTGACTCTTTGTCACGAGGGCAGGCAGCCGTCTTTTTTGTTCTGTGTGGGCTTGATTACAGGCTAGGTGGCTCTGTCCTCGAGTTTCCGTGGACGTAAAGCACCAAGAAAGAAAAGACTGTCCTCGCACAGCTGGATGTCCTCAGGAATAGGAACCCGAGTTTCCTCTGTCCCTACTAGGACATAAAATCGAAGCGTATTCTCCGCCTCCCACCATCCCTGACTCCCCACCCTTTTTTGGGTAGGTGGGTGGGAGAGTGTCTGCAGGCTATTGATGTTGGAACCTGTTTTCTTTCAAATGATAATAATAATACACATTTATGATCCGCTCATCCGCGCCCTGAGAGCTCACATGATACATGTTAGCCTAAGCACAATATTCTATTCACGTGTAGAGCACAGTCCTATTGATGTACTTAAAAACAAAAATGAACATTTATTTAGATATAAACCTTCCTCGATATACTCCGAATCCCATTTTCATCTGTCCTTTTATACTCCGAATCCCATTTTCATTTGTTAGAGACAGATGAAAATGGGATTCGGAGTATATCGAGGAAGGTTTATACTTAAATAAATGTTCATTTTTGTGCTCTTGGACATAAAATTGAAACATGAACTTGCTTCGAAAGAAATGAGAGAGAGGGAGAGAGAGAGAGAGAGAGAGAGAGAGAGAGAGAGAGAGGAGAGAGAGAGAGAGAGAGAAATATGCATGTTTGCCCTTAATGCTGAAGTCTCTTAAACACACGTCTTTTTTTTTTTTTTCTTTAGTTAATCAATTGATTAATGATTTTATTTATTTGTCTAAACACGTTCAAAATAACGCCATTTATTAGGACAAAACACAACATGCGAATTTTCGGGGTAATCCTGTTTATCAAGCTGCAAAACGACACTTAAACAACAATTAAACGGTGAAAAACGATGAAAAATTAGATGGAGAGCGAATTGTTTATATTTATTTGTCTGCTTTCAGGCGAAGCGAAGGCAGGCGACAAGTGCAACGGGGCGGTGCCAAGCTGGACTGCAGGCCTGGGAACCAAGGTCAAGGTCAGCTTGAAATGTTTGGTCTCACGTGCATCCCACCCAAACACCTTGGGGCAACCTTCGTCACATTGCATGCAATCAAGCCGTCAATCATCCACCTGCCAGTCAGTTAACCAAATCGACCACCCCTTCTATTAAAGGGAAACCGAACCGATATCTGAAGTTAGTCTGAAAGCACAGAAAATGTGCAAATCTGTTCATTTGCATATTTCATTTGGTTTTCTGTCAATATTTATCCTAAAGAATACTATTTTTTTAAAATATATATTCGGATTGGAGCAGCGATGTCGGTTCGCTCTCCATAATAATAATGATAATAATAGATTATTTATGGCGCCCCATATTGTAAGAACCCGGGGCGCTTACAAAGCCCACAGATGTGCGCATTTGATCTCTCTCCCACACACACACACACACACACACACACACACACACACACACACACACACACACACACACACACACACACACAAAATAGTGAAAGGTTAGCCCATGACGTATTTGATACCTTTGCTACACTTGCCGGCCTTGTTCATGACGTCACTGACTGGGCACAAAATGGCAGCACTCACGGTCGTGTAGAAACGTTGCTCTGTGTGTGTATTTTTATTATAATTTTTTTTTGTATTCTCCTATCGTTCGGTTCTCCTTTAACCACCCGATCGACCGAACAACAAACCACTGCATCTAACCACTCAACTGCTGCAACCTGAAAGAACAACACAGCACTTACCGGGAACATATACAGCCCAAAAAACAAGCCAACAAACCAAAAAACAAAAAACAAACAAACAACCAAATGCCACCTCTTCAATCAGCGCACCACGCTTCTCTCTGTAGCAGAACATAACAGTATCTTGTGTAAGTGGGAATCAGACCATGCACTAATGTGTCGTAATTTGCAGCCGTGATCCATTAAATACAGGTAAAAAAAAGTCTTATTTAAGAGAGAGAGAGAGAGAGAGAGAGAGAGAGAGAGAGGGGGGGGGGGGGAAGAAAAGAAGAAAAAGTTGTTTTTAATGGAGAAACACGCAGATTGAATTTTTATTTCATTTTATTGCGTACCTCAGGTTTATAACAGAGTTTCTTTTGTTTTTAAAATGCTGTGCGTGAGATTTCGTGTGAGTGTGTGTGTGTGTGTGTGTGGGGGGGGGGGGGGGGGGGGGGGGGGGGGGGGCAGTTGAACTAAATTACCGCGTAAATTACTAGTTTGTTTTATATGTACCATTTTATATTACATGTATTTTCAACAACTATTCTTTAAGTTTTGACTGAATATGCGATCATTATGTGTTATTGTCTCCAGTGATGTGGTATATGTTTAGCCACGTATTTAATTTCTCTGATGAGACAATACAGTAATCTTGAATCCTGAATCAGAAGCAAAGGATGAGAAGATTTTTTAAAAGGTCGCCTCGGAAAGGAAAAAAACGAAGAAAACGAAGAATCATGAAGAAATTAAGAAGAAAGAAGGAAAGAAAGGACAATAAAGAAGAAGAAAACGGTAACAGAGACTGAAAGAAAAAGAGAGAGAGAGAGAGAGAGAGAGAGAGAGAGAGAGAGAGAGAGAGAGAGAAGAGAGAGAGTGGTAATGACGACTAAGGCGGGCGTCACTGCAAAGCAATAAGCCCGACCTTGCTGTGGTTTGAGCAACGGGACCCCACTTTTCACACACCTCTGTGATGTAATGCGCTTTGGTGCAAAACCGTGCCGGACAAACTCTCGCGTTTTGGTTGGATGCTTGCGTGGGTGTTTCCTGTTTAGATCGCGAGTTATGGTCCGGTACGGTATACTCGTGTAAAGCTGATGCATTTTGCGAATGACTGAACAGGAAAGGGCCGAGCGGCGTGCGCGCGCGTGACGAGAGAGGCCGGGGGGGGGGGGGGCGGGAGAGTTCAATGACAAATAGGCTACTGTATAATCCCTTAAGTGCAGCCCCGACCCCCCCCCCCCATTCCTCCATTCCCTACCCACCTCACCCGCACCCAGCGCGCGTGCGAGAGAGAGAGAGAGAGAGAGAGAGGAGAGAGAGAGAGAGAGAGAGAGAGAGAGAAGGCGGGAGGTGGGGGAGACAATGAGAGAGAAGCAGATAGAAAGACAGAGCTGCTTGTACCGCTGGGTTAACGGCGAGGCGGTTCACTTGCGTGGCACTGGCTTAGACAGACTGATTTCTCGGTTCTCTTTTCAGTATAACACCACCAAACTCAGTCCCTCCAAACCATTATTTTTCTCACGTCTATCTTTCATTACCCCCCTTACTGGTCGGCGTAGGAGACCAATTTGTGGTAAATGGGACTATTTTTCATCCGCGAATTTGTACACCCCTAATGTATTCCTCCGCACGCTCGACTCTTGGTCGCGGACATGAGGGGGAATATTTCTTACTGCTGTTGATTGCTTTGTTCGGTTAGCTGCATACGCCGTTTTACTGCAAAGTAGTGTTCAACTACTTTTTCTCACTTAATGTGTCTGGCCAAATGCGGCGTTGAATATATATTAAAATGGCGACTCGATGATGAAGATGAAGAAAGTTTGTATTGGCCCGTATTTATTTCGCTTATCGTTGGTGTCAGATTTATGCTCTTCTCGCCCTGCAACTCAAGCACTTTTACTGACGAGTTGGTGCATAGCGGAAGAAGTGTTGCGATACATAGCCTATATAGCTGTATGTCACACTCATGACAAATCGCACTGCTTGGTGGAAGCGAAGTTCCGGCGTAAGAAGTGATTTTGGCAACGTCACGCAATGTTCGTGACCTCTGTTTTCTCTGTGCATGTGTATTTGTACCGGCACACGTGTAATTATACGTAGGCTATACACATTCGCTTCGTTGCGCGCGCGTGAACACACACACTCACACGCGCGCGCGCGCGCGCGTGCACTGCTGATGATCATCAGTAAGAGTGCCATTATGCCCATGCTACTGGCCAGAGAGAGAGAGAGAGAGAGAGAGAGAGCGTTGAATCACTTTCAGCTATTAGCTTAAAATTCCAGCCCTGTCGCTGCACGGCCTTACAGCCTGTGTCATTACTGTGACATTTTCCCCGCCTCTGTATTGCGGTGAAGATCAAGCGACTTTGAGCACTGAACAAATACTGTTGTAGCATTTCCCTGGCCGAATTAGCATCATTCACTAGGTAGTCTGCCATTTCGTCAGCTTATCAGAAACTCATCTGCGCATACAAATCGCGACATTTAGCGAGAACGTGTGTCTGTGACGAGACTGTGACGAAAAAGTACCGTAGGAGCATACGGGCATACATATGTATTCCTGATTTGTAGATTAAACGAGCTGCCATTATTGGGTCCATTGGCTGAGGGGGGGGGGGGGGGGGGGTGAGTGCAAAAAGGAAGAGAGGTCATTCAAGTACTCTCGTTTTCATTTCTTTTTCGTTTATTTTCGCTCTTCATAATAAGCTCTCTTTCAAAAATAATGTCAATTGTACACCAGTTTGCACGAGAAAGTATAACAGGGTGGCATTCACGTAAAGACTATAATGGATGGCTCTTTTACAGCGCAAAATGTTTTTGCAGAACATGAACTCCACACTCTATCATACACCATTCACACAAGGATTCAAGGATGTTTATTCCTTTCGCCCCTTGTGGAGTATGGAGTATGGAGACTTAACAACAATAAGGAACATCAACACGGCGGTAAACTTATACAATAAGTATGAAAGTACAGAACGAGAAGTATTATCTCATAGCTAACTCAACAAAAGCTAATTCGACTAATAATAATTAAAAAATCTTTGGTCGTCGTTGATGCTTTTATGTGATTCTGGTTTCTCGTATAATTATACATGTATTTTTAAAAGCAGATCTCACAGATGAAGACGCAGGTAGGCCTCAGACATGTGGAACATGTGCTAATGTGTCGTGTGGTTGTTTCATCAATACTCATGTGACAGAAGATGAAAATGAACTCAGCCAGCCAGCTTGCTCGCTAATGAAGAACCCCTCCCTCGCTCCTTACCAATAAAGCCCCCCCCCCCCCCCCCGAAGCCTTGTATGTAATACACTTGTCACACATGCCGACGGTCTTTTTCATGACGTTACAGACACAGACTGGCATCGCCCACGGCCATGGTTTTGCATGTCGATTGAACAACAGCAAAAGTCTCCCTAAGTGGATTGAAAACCGCTGTCAGTTTGTTTCTTGTTCCATTCCTGCCCACTGGGTCCATAACGCTTCTCGTGTGGGGTCTACCAACTCCAGTCATGGTTTCCAGGCGCTGGGAAGTCTGTTGCCGGCACAGTCCCCGCGGGCTTCAGGCACAGGGTAGTTTGTTGCCGGCACAGTCACCGCGGGCTTCAGGCACAGGGTAGTTTGTTGCCAGCGCAGTCACCGCGGGCTTCAGGCACAGGGTAGTTTGTTGCCAGCACAGTCCCCGCGGGCTTCAGGCACAGGGTAGTTTGTTGCCAGCGCAGTCACCGCGGGCTTCAGGCACAGGGTAGTTTGTTGCCAGCGCAGTCACCGCGGGCTTCAGGCACAGGGTAGTTTGTTGCCAGCGCAGTCACCGCGGGCTTCAGGCACAGGGTAGTTTGTTGCCAGCGCAGTCACCGTGGGCTTCAGGCACAGGGTAGTTTGTTGCCAGCGCAGTCACCGCGGGCTTCAGGCACAGGGTAGTTTGTTGCCAGCACAGTCCCCGCGGGCTTCAGGCACGGGGTAGTTTGTTGCCAGCATGGGGTGTCTAAACTCCCTAGGAGCACTTAGCCTGTTTTACACGAGAATCCATGCCCACTAGGGCCTTGGCGTAAGCAGCGTTTGTTGAAAATTCATTTAAGTATGAACAGTCGTGATCAGCGCATGAGCATTAAACAAGCTAAGTTTATTGCAAACGCTCATGAGCGTATTGAACTAAATTTATTTTGCAACAGATGGCTTTTTTTATATATCCCAAAACGTAGATACAAGAGAAGACCAAACAAATCAAACCTAATCACAGAGAGAGAGAGAGAGAGAGAGAGAGAGGAGAGAGAGAGAGAGAGAGAGAGAGAGAGAGAGCTCTTATGGCGACAACTGCTCGAATGTGTTTGGTTTAGATTTGTTGTTCCATGGCATGAGGACCTTCATGCATTTGTGGCACGATGCAGCTACCTACACGTTTCATTCGGCTGCTTTTGTAGGGTTTGATCCAGCTGCATAAAGCTATACAGCTGTTGTGGGGCTTGATCCAGCTGCATAAAGCTATACAGCTGTTGTTGTGGGGCTTGATCCAGCTACATAAAGCTATACAGCTGTTGTTGTGGGGCTTGATCCAGCTACATAAAGCTATACAGCTGTTGTTTGTTGTTGTGGGGCTTAATCCAGCTGCATAAAACTATACGGCAACACGACTGTGTGCGAAATTTTCTTCATGATCTTCTTTATACCTAAATTTCCTGTGGGTTGGGTCATGATAATATCAAATCTGTGTTACTGGTTAATCTGTCTGACCTGTATTTTTCCGGCACATTGAAGCCAGTGTAAGACCCACTTTGTGCACCAGACACACACCAAACGTCGCCATTGACAGCGAACAGCGGGAGCCCTCAGAGGCGTAGCCACACGCAGCTTTACCTCTTCCCAGTTTCATCTCTTCTCTCGCCAAATTTCAAAGGACAGCTACAGAGTGTTTTCGGCGGGGACAGCGGGTGTTCTGGCTCATGGCTGAAGATGCTGTGCGCGAGAAATGTTAAACTTCGGCTGTTTTGAAAAGTGTATTTTGAAGCGAAAACTAGGCTTAACGTGATGTTTATGGTAGCGCGTCAGAACGTCAAGAACGATCGTTTATGATACAGCACAGCGCTGTGATTAACAGATGGAGTTGTTAGGAGCGTTTTCTATCGGACCAGAGCGGACCACAAGTCCCCGCACCTTTTTGTTTGCATTGCATCCGTTCTTTTTTGATCAGACAGAGTTTTATGATGCGGCGTAGACTAAACTTGTCGCCACTGAAATTTTCATCGCTCTCTTAAAGCCACACCAGTTGATTCTTGATGTGCTTATCCATTTTCATGTCTCGGGCGCTCATTGAATCAGATTTGGAACTCACCACAAGCTCCATAGCAGCTCTTGTTGGGCTTTAGCGGGTGATGATGAAGTGATGCTTAATGTCCTCAGATGTCAGTTGACATATTAGGGACAAGTTGTGACCAATGCCGAAGCACGGTGCAATAATTCTTTACGTCCACGGAAACCAGAAGGCTCGTTAGGACGGACAGCCCAGGACGTCCACCTCGACTCTCACACAGCTCCTGAACTATGCTTTAGCGGGTCGGTACAGATTACCGTTTAAGTTAGTGGCTGTACTATGTAAAACCTTGCGCCGTATGTTCGTCATCAGCGCGGACTCCCTTTTTCATCACATTAGTTAACCTGTTACACCGGCCCCTGTGACATTGGGCTCATGAACTTTTTTCCTTTCTTTTTCTATTTTGTAACCGCAAAATTTTGTTATTGGTTAAGACAATCATCTACGGTGAAGGCTAGTACCCACTTTTGAACACGGTCCTGTGACTGCAAAGTGTACGAGTTGCTTTGGGAACAGACAGACCGTGACGTCACCGTCGAGTGTCTGATTAGGTTTTAAACTGGCTCCATTCTCTGATCTGACACACGCCGTCTGATAGCCAATGAAAATCTCTTGGTTATCTGAGCCTACTACCTGTACGTAATATATTTGAACTAATTAACCGAAACTATGCTCAGTACGCAATAACATATTTTTCTTATTTTTCTTTGCGTCTTCGGTGTCATTATCTCACAACTCGTGATGTAACAGCTTTCTTGTCTTCGTCCTAGTTCCGACAGAGCAATACTAACGCTACAAAAGCTGCGCTTTCTTCGTCGCTGCTGTCTGTCCGTCATCGGCGACAGCTACCCACACTCGCCTTTCCGTCAGTCAGTGCACGGACGTGTGGCACAGCATGCTGCGTAGCATCTGTTGGTGACATGCTACATCATGTAGCACTCGTACTGATATTCTGAACTGGCTCGAGAGTGCATCATGGTCTTGCGACTCAACAATCGCAGTCTTCAGATGGACTGTAGGGCAAAACTGTCCATACATGATAAACATCGCAAGAGCCGGTTCGACGGGGTACATCTTTAATCCCTTCTCCCAGCTATATTGCAGTACAATGAGCTGTAAATAGAAAGAAATGCTCCACTCAGGCCGAGTGATGTATTTACTTGTATTTCAATAAAACTAGTCGTTTATGTTGCAACCATGGTGGTAATATGACAAGGGAACTAATTACCCAGCTGTGGAAATTTCTGCGAGGAAAGAAATTACGTTTTTAATTAAATCCCCGTCTTTGTTACTGTACTGTTTCTTTCTTCTTCTTCTGTTTCTTCTTCTTTAAATATCGCTTTAACCCCCACCCCCTCCTCCCGTTTTGTTGTTGTTGTTGTTGTTTTGTTTTTTGTTTTGTTTGCTTGTTTGTTTTTTGTTGTCATTTTGGTCTTTGTTGGTTTTGTTGCCTCTGACGTTTTGACAACAATTTGCCATCTTGCCATCGTAAATGTCTGTGTGTTTATCATTTTATCTATAGGTAACACTCAAATAAGCATATTGCTTTTGTGTTTTCAGTACTTATTTGTTGAGCTTATGATTACGATGAATGAATAAAATTTTGTTTAAACCAAATATCGCTTGTTCGTTATGGAAACCTGCAAGTATACGAAGTGTTAATTTTTGCGTTCATTCTGTTACTGTGACCTGGTTTATATCTTGATTTGACAGAAAGTGCCATTCTGTTCGTTTTGTCGTCGTGCGGCTGATGGAGTTATTTTTTCATTTCCGGTGATCATAGACTTCGCTACTGTTCTTGTAAAGTAATCACAATGTGAACAGATAAAGTTAAATTGACATGTGCATGTATGACTGAATACACCGGTGAATGAACGAGGTCAGTCAATTGGTGAATCAGTCATCAGTCAGTCCATGAATAAATCAGTCAGTTATTTCATCTCCGTGTCAGTCAGTCAGTCAGTCAGTCAATCAATCCGTATGGTACGTTTACTATACCCATGACTGAATTCACACCATCAAAACAAGTTTCACGGAGAATGCGTGGGAGTGAGCCCTGCATCACGTATGGGTACTATATCTTAGATGATATTAAAAAGAAAAAAGAAAAAAAGTAAGTTCGTCAGTTCAGCCAAGTACACCCCGTTTGAGTGAAGGACGCCGAAACCAGCACTTCATTGCTTTTGCGTAGGGGTGCTGATTCAGTCGGCAATGAGCTCCCGTGAAAGGAAAAATCGGAGTGCTGAGTATATGAGGGCGTTTTATTCGAGTGTTTATTCAGATTTGGAATGTACTGCGGTGAATCGCGTGACATTTTCCGGTTGAATGAGAACTGTCCGGGAGACCCTTGTCAGCATTTCCCTGCGCTGTGACTGTCAGAGAAACGGCCCCGTCCGCGTCTAAATCGATGCATTGGAGGCTGCAGCGTCCACTTGAGAAAAGAAGTTTTAGAAATGTCAGACATGTGTCATGCATACATACGTGCCACCTTTCGATATATCCTTCGTGCGATTTGGAACCCGCAGTGGGGTACTGCGGACGCGGAAATGAAAGTCCTCTCTATAGAGAACCCAGATCTGTGACTGACAGCATGTGCTGTTGGGAAGAACTTGTCCAGAGTAGTAGGGAAGTTAGCTAGTAACTGGATTTTAACGTCCTGTCAACCGCACAGGGTCACATCAGGACAGTCAAACTCAGTCATGAACAAAGGCACACTGCAAAACCTTTCATATTCTCTCTCTCTCTCTCTCTCTCTCTCTCTCTCTCTCTACATATATATATATATATATATATATATATATATATATATATATATATATATATATATATATATATATATCCACTTACATATACAAACCCTTTCTCAAGTCAGTCCACAAAACCAATCCCTACACAAACATAAAAAGCCCAGAACTGCAACAGCCAATAATTATACCAACAGCATATCAGTTAGAGACGCGTCCTTTCCTTTGTAGTAAGTTCATAATGTAGTAGTATTGTAGGCCATAGCCGAAGCCGGGACATGATGATGGCTACGTATTGACCACGCGGGACTCGGACACAGATGAACACACGATGCTTCATCTTGCGTCTTCTTTTTCCCTTTGGCAGGACCGACTTTTTACGACTTCCTGCTAGGCGAGTTTTTACCCCCCGCTTGATTAATTCTGACGGGTAGGGGTAGAGGCTGGGTGTGATAGCAAGGGAGGGGAGATAGCAGGGGGGAAGGAGATAGCAGAGAGAGGCGGGGTGTGTGTTGGGGTTGGGGTGAGAGTGGGGGTGTTTTTCTCTTTGTTCTTCATCTTCTTCTCGGTGTCTGGAATAGTCTTCTTCCCCAGCAGACCGTTAGCGTGCTTCTGCTTCGATCAGCGAGGCCACCGCCTCTGTCTTATCTCTGGCCCGCTTCATCTGATGGCCTCGACGAGGTTTTGTTGTGGGCCCAGTTCAGTCCAAACCCAACGGTGATCAGCAGGTGATCAAAGGACTGTCGGTGCTCTCGGTAGGGACGCCGGCACGCATCAGATGTAGTCATTGTCTGTTGTACATCATTGTGTCTGCTCTCCTGACACAAACGGAATTGCAACGATCTTAAAGACGCCGTCACAGACGACCCTCTCAGTGTAGTTTGGGGATGCGTTTAGGTGAAAGAGGAGCAGGAAGAGGAGGAGGAGTGAGAGAAGTAGCAGCAGCTGACTGACAGAAGTAGTAGTACAACAACAACAACAGTAGTAGTGGTAGTGAAGCGGCAGTAGCTGCGGTACCAACATAACCATAATGGTGAAGATACAGTCAGTCAATCAGTCAGTCTGTATGTCAGTTTGCAGCAGCAGAAATAGTTGTAATTTATTAACGGAAAAAGAAAGAAGAGAAAGTCGTATCTATAACGTCATTGATTAGTGGTCTGCGGTAACTACCTGCCTACTTGCCTCTGTGTCCGGCTTCGTCGTCGTAGGCTCCGACAGGAACTCAGGTATCTGGGACGTATGCCGCTGTACGCTGCAGGATCTCCACAGGAACTCCGGTATCTGGGATGTATGCCGCTGTATGCTGCAGGATCTCCACAGGAACTCCGGTATCTGGGACGTATGCCGCTGTACGCTGCAGGATCTCCACAGGAACTCCGGTATCTTCGACGTATGCCGCTGTACGCTGCAGGATCTCCACAGGAACTCCGGTATCTGGGACGTATGCCGCTGTACGCTGACGGTCTCCACGGGAACTCCGGTATCTTCGACGTATGCCGCTGTACACTGCAGGATCTCCACTGGAACTCCGGTATCTGGGACGTATGCCGCTGTACGCTGCAGGATCTCCACAGGAACTCCGGTAGCTAGGACGTATGCCGCTGTACGCTTCAGGATCTCCACAGGAACTGCGGTATCTGGGACGTATGCCGCTGTACGCTGCAGGGTCTTCACAGGGTCCCTCACCGCTGTGTCAGCAGGCCAGGTTTCTGTTCCCAGAGTCTGGTGTGTCCGTTTGGCAGTCGTGCGCAAACTCTGGTAGTCTGGACGTATGCCGCTGTACACTGGATCTAGACAGGGCCGCAGTTCTTCCTCCTCACCGCTGTGTTGATCAGCAGGCCAAGTTTCTACCCTCAGGCTGAAGCCAACCCAGCGTTGAGCGACTGTCGCGGCTGATGTGTAACTGGTTTTACCGTCACACCGTGAGCACTCTTCTTTGTGTGTCAAGTTGAACTGCATTTTATTCCGGCAAACTTGTGCATGAAGATACGTTAATACCAGCACGGTCGTAATCGTTATGTAAATATTAGCTGTCTTGTTTAGTCTGCAGTCATTTCCTTATTCTGGTAAGTTGGAAGTCAGCAGAGACGCCGGATATTCCCTGAACCGGTCAATCGGAAAAAAAACCGTTTCAGCTCGTTTTGAAAATGCTTCTCTCTCTCTCCTCTCTCTCTCTCTCTCTCTCTCTCCAGTAAAACCGCGCTGACCACAGGAAATGAACCGTTCTAAATGACTAACCGTGTTACGGCGAGTGACAAGATAGAAAACGAGGCTGCGGTGTGCAGAAGTGATGAGAGCGTGCAGAAAGTTCGTCGTCGGCACCCTAACTACACTCTTCATCCTCGCTTTCCATCTCGGTGTCCTTGGTGACCTCACCCCATGAATATTCGTTGTAAAGTGTCCACAGAAGACTGTCCACAGTACAGCGTATGATCTGTGTCTCTTTGTCCGTCTCTTTGTCCATCTCCTTCTGTCCACCTCCCGGCTCTTCCTGTTACGATATCCGTTTTTCTCTGGCTGTCTGCCTCCCCCCCCCCCTCGTCGCGTGCATGTAATGTTGACGAAGAGCGTGCGCTTTGATGTTCTGTCTGCCTGACTGTCAGGCTGTCTCTCTTGCACGCGATGACGTTCTCTCTCTCTCTTGGTTGTTGTATTTACTTGCATTCCAGGTGAGAATTACCGTAGGCGATTCAGGCCTTTATTGTTGTGTTCATGTGACATCTTTCGAGCGTTAATTAACTCCCTTTGTTGATTTTTACATTGCGTGCTTGTGCCCTACCAATGCACTCAAATACTCTGTCCTAGTAACCAACGGCGTGTGAAGCCGGAACACTCAGCGGACGCTGGAGACCGACGGCATCTTTAAAGAAAACCCACTGGCCCCACTTGGCCGATAGGAAGCGAATTAGTCTGACAGCGAAACAAATGAATACCCAGGACTAGGGCGGGTGTGGGGGAGGAGGACTCCTCCCCAGGGAGGGATGGTGTACATCAGACTAGAAGCACGTGCGAGACTGGGAAAATTAGTCGAGAACACCTGATGGATCTCCTGCTCCGCGGGCAGGAAGGAGGCTGGTGGAGGAGAAGGAAAGCGGAGAGAGGCTCGGGGAGTCTGCCGGTGGCTTCTGTTTCACCGGGACGGTTAATTTAAAATGACACGTGTGTGAATGTGTGCCTGTTATATTATGGCCTTGACTTGTTACACCCTTCATTAAGCCGATATAAATGTGTGCACTTCTGGCACGTGTGCGTGTGTATGTTTGTGTTTGTGTGTTGAGAGAGAGAGAGAGAGAGAGAGAGAGAGAGAGAGAGAGGAGAGAGAGAGAGAGAGAGAGAAGTCTCATACCCGTGACGGGGTTCAGCGGACGCGAAGTTAAAGTCCTCTCTTCTGAGAATCTTGACCCGTCAAATAGATTATTCGCCTGCGGATGCGTCTGTGAAAACATTGCTCTCAGCTCATGGAAATCGATGAACTATGAAGATAACATTACCTCCGTGTGGCTTTCTTTGTTGTTTATAATTATCAGATGATGTGCAACACATACATCTTCAACTGTCAGCCACCCTCCTATTTATTTAATTTACAGAAACACTACTAATTTGACTCTTTCGACGTTTCGACTGATCAAAGACCATATAATTAGGTTTTTTCTTTCTTTTATTTTTTGGGTCTAATGCTAATGAAGATAAAAGCTTTAACGGGAACCGTAATTACAGCCTTCTTTCATAATTTATCGCTTTCTTTCCAGCGGCTGTGTTGACGTTAACGAGCTATTTTTCTCACTTGTCGCACGTTTCGATTCCTTTTTCCTATTTTTAGAAGTCAGTTAAATAGGAAGCTTTCTCAACAACAACGAAATAAATATATCGCTTTTGACACCTGACCAACACCACAGATATTGGAGTTCCCGGACCTGATTAAGACCGGAATAACGTTGACCGCACGCGTAGTGTACTGCCTTTTGAAGTAGCCTCATCCCGAAATGGACCTCCGCAATAACGTCGTCAGCGGCCATTCTCACCCACATCCATCGTTGTGGAGCAAACACTTGTTTCAGCTTTAGTGGTTCCTCACGCCTCGCTCTCGTGACGACCTCGACCGGTCTCAGTGTTCATACCTTACTGTTTCTTTTCGACCTGCGGTGACCCCGTGTGGTTGACGGGACGTTAAAATCCAATTATTCACTAAGCTCCTTCTTTTGCCTGGGGCAGTTGTGATTGATGGAGGGACGCGGTGGCCCGCGGTCTGCTCTCTGGAGGTGATCGGCGTTCACTCAGTCTGGCCCCGCTGACGTTGTTGTTAGTGGGGTCATCGTGACTGAGGTGATCACTCGTCCACGCCAGTTCGATCAAACCAGGCGGCATGACCGAGCACCAGTGAACTGACTCGACAGCGGTTCGGGGTCTCCTTCGGATTGTAATCTACCGCCGATCTGGACCTGGGATGACTAGTGGGCGTAGAGTGTTCGTTGGGATGAGCGCCGTTGGAGCAGTCCCTCTGAATGTGATACAGGTTAGTTAGTTAGAAACTGGATTTTAACGTCCGGTCAGCCGCACAGGGTCACCTAAGGACAAAGCGACACGGGTGGTAGGGGTGATTTTACAAAGATATTAATGGTTCAGCAAATACCACGATACATGTCTAGAGTCAAACGACAAGAAAAATGTTAGGATGGAGAAAACGCTTGGGGGGTGGGTGGGGCTCCAGTGGATGGGTGGGGGGATAAAAGAAGAAGCGACAAAGCGGGAGGAGGGGGGAGGGGGGGGGGGTGGAAGAAGAAAAAGAAGAAAGAAAATTGGTCAGTGACGGAAGTGGAGTTTTGTGTTTTCGATAGCACAGCAGACAGACCTTTCTTTACTGGGTTTCTGAAGGCGTCTTTTTCTCTGCAGCCAGACTGCTGCAGTCATTTATTTGGCTCGGTGCACGTGCTGCAGCAGAAGGTGCACCACGGAGATCGCTGCAATGCACCACAACGCTCCTTGCTGAAACCACGTGTCAGTGTTTCTCGAGTAATGCGAAAAGGACTCCCTTTATCATGCAAAGACTGCTAGAAAACATTCCGGAATGTTTTTCGTTTTCGTTTCGTTTTTTCGCACGCGCAGGAGACACCAGCGTGTTTTTCGCCGCGTTGTTATGCGAGCACCATGCGGGGTGGATTTGGCCTGGGAGCCATTCTGGCGCGAAACGCCGAAGCTGTCCTCGGGCGTCTCGTCTAACAAAAGACAGGGGTCAGTTCTCTCTAATTAAAACGGTTCCAGTTTATGGCACACGCGAGAGAGGTTTGACCTGTGTGCAGACGAAGAAGATGAGAAATGTGATGGCTTTTCACTTGCATGTCTTCACTGGGGTTCAGGCTGGCCTTTCGCGTTGGCCGTGTGTGTGTGTGTGTGTGTGTGTGTGTGTGTGTGTGTGTGTGTGTGTGTGTGTGTGTGTGTGTGTGTGTGTGTGTGTGTGTGTGTGTGTGTGTGTGTGTGTGTGTGTGTGTGTGTGTGTGTGTGTGCCATACTGACTCATCTCAAGCCACAGCTCGCGTCGTCTTCTGCTGTTTCTGTTTCTTCTGTTTTTTCGTTTGGTGTTGTTTCCCTCTTCATTGTTTTTTCACACTTCTTGACGGTTTACGTCATAGCGTCGCGTGCTTTTGTCCGTCAGTGTTGGTGTTAATGTTACGTTGAGTGTTGGGGGTGGAGGGGGGAGGTGAGGGGAGGGGGCGTCGTGTGTGTGCGAGTGCGTGCATGCGCGCGCGCGTGTGTGTGTGTGTGTGTGTGTGTGTGTGTGTGTGTGTGTGTGTGTGTGTGTGTGTGTGTGAGAAAGTGTGTGTCAGTGTGCGTGTGCGTTGGTGAGAGAGGGGGGGGGGGGGGGGGGGCGCTAACCCCCCTCCCTCCCACTTTGCTTCTGTCTCTTTAGCTGTCTCTCTCTTTCTGTGTGTGTCTCTCTGTCTCTCTTTCTGTGTGTGTGTGTGTGTGTGTGTGTGTGTGTGTGTGTGTGTGTGTGTGTGTGTGTGTGTGTGTCTTTAGCTGTCTCTCTTTATTCTTTGTGTGTGTGTCTGTGTTTCTTTGGCTGTCTCTCTTTCTCTTTCTTTGTGTCTCTGTCTCTTTAGCTCTCTCTTTCTCTTTATGTGTGTGTGTCTCTGCCTGCCTGCCTCTCTTTTTCTCTCTGTGTCTGTCGGCTGTCTCCTGTGAATCACATGTATTACGGCTTCTAGCCTATATTTATTTATTTGTATGCTGACTTGATTGTGCTTGCTTAAATTTTTAACTAGTTACCGGTTATATATCTATATTTGTATATCAGTACTTTTGTACAGCGAAAAGGATAACTAATAAAAATATCAAAAGATTCAGTTAATAGGTTGATTAATTTGCCACTCCACCCACACAGACACTCCTTTCTCAGTGTGTTTTTCACACTCTGGCGCTCTCCACAATCGCCATAACAGCCATGCCAACGTTGCGTAATGCATCATTGCCTCACACGTGGCGGCCTTAACGAACAGAGCGTAATTGGGGTCCAGTCCACCCATCACCAACAGCAGCAACGACTGCCAGTGCCGACGCTGCAACGTCTGATGATGTAATTCATTAGGCGCTGGCACCGCGCGCTTTGCTCGCCACAGGAAGCGGAAGTTGGCTGTTGGAGTGGCGCATGTTTTTCTCGTTTCATTATGTCGTTAGTTAAAGATTCATGCGCCTCCTGTCGGAGACGTGTACGCACTGGGTCCCGTGGTATATATTTTGTCCGATGCCGTTTTAGCAGTGTTCTATGCGCGCTTTCGTCTGTTAGGGGTGGAGGAGCGAGGGACGGGTTACAGCACCGGTGATGTTGATAATAATAATAATAATTTATCTGTGCCTCTCTTCAATGAACGCAAGGGGCTTACATTCAAAATACGTGTACATTAGATCCAAACTACTCCCGTTCTCTCTCCCCCAGGGGGAGCTGATGCACCAAAGATCGTAGTTTATGATCTTTGGATGCACGCAATAGGCTCTTTATGAGAAGCTCTCTCTCTGTCTCTCTCTGTCTCTCTCTCTGTCTCTCACTGTCTCTCACTGTCTCTCTCTGTCTCCCTCTCTCTCTCTCTCTCTGTGCTTCCGTCAGATTTAAACTGTTTAAGGCCTAAATATTACACATCAACAATTAATTACTTGCTTTTTTTTCTCTTTTCTTCTTCTTCTACACTTCGACCTAAAAATAATGAAATCTTTGCATTGTGGTGTTTGATACATAATGTTTATGCAAAGTTGATATCAGCGCAAAACACAGTTCACCCGGTCAATAGTCACAGTCGGAGGGTAACGTAAGAGTGTAAAATTAAGTGTCTGGAAGAGTGAAATCGAGTTTTTTATTTTAAGAAAAACGATTCCAGACAGTAGACGAAGCCTGGAATTCGTTCGTGCGTTAGGCTTGCTTAACGCCCAGTTGTCTCTGGAGAGGTACAGTAACTGGCGGGATCGAGACGCCGGACATGGTGGCGTAACGCTGCACTGTCATGACCAGAATGATTTCTGTGTCATGACGGGCAGCGACGAGATTCATTTGAATGTTTCCTTTAGTATGGTGGGCAAAGTCAGAGGACAGTGTTTATGAACCACAGCGTTTGAAGAGAAAGGAGAGCCGTGGCGGGGAATCGAACCGACATCGTCCGGCACTTACCAGCCTTACCCCTTACCGGCACTAGACCAGACCGCTTTACACCGCTTTCATCTCTCTCTCTCTCTCTCTCTCTCTCTCTCTCTCTCTCTCTCTCTCTCTCTCTCTCTCTCTCTCTCTCTCTCTCATATAGTGCTAACTATTGTCTTTAACTGACAGAACCCGTGTTCTGTGAGAATGACTCTGCGCGTTCTCTGTCCGCGTAAGTTACACCCCACTACGTTGGCTATGATGTGTACTGTAAATGCGAAAAAGCACGTACGGTATGGTCCGGCTTATAGTTGTTTTAAGGATTAAACTTGACGAAGCTGTGCAAGACACGGTGCAGACACCTGCGGGTGCTGCGTCATATCAAGAGCCCACACTGAAGCTGCAGTTTTTACACCTGCCTGCTGGCACCGATTGATTTCCGCCTCGTTGGGTTTTGTGATAAGTAAAGCCAGGTTATGGAGGGCATCATAAGGAGGGCACCCCGTGACGGCCTACTTGCCATCCAGCCTTTTTGCACGTAATGCACGTGAAGCCTCGTCAGGTCAAAGACGAGAGACACTGTAAGTCTGTCAGAGCTGGTAGGCTTATTTAGGCGCAATAATAAACAAATAAACATAGCATAAGACGAGAGAAAACATAGCATATGAGAGAGAGAGAGAGAGAGAGAGAGAGAGAGAGAGAGAGAGAGAGAGAGAGAGAGAGAGAGAGAGAGAGAGAGATAAGGGGGGGGGGGGGGGGGGTCAAAGAGTGTTACAAACGAGCAGGCGGCACAGTCAATAACAAGCTGTCGTCGTCATTTCGTGTAAAAATGCTTTGAACCCAACTGTGGAATACTTATCAAGTTTTTCGCACAAGCAATGTAGGGCTGTGTGTTTGACGCATGAATTAATCATTTTACTTCGAACAAACAAACAAACAAACAAGCTGAAAAGAAGCAGTCGACAAAGATCGTAAAGATCAAAAGTGTCTGTTGATGGGATTCGGCCATGCGGCTGTTCACGCTGAAAATGGAACAATTGACTTAATTTGAGACTTAATTACATCAGCAGTATGACTCTAAGAGTGCTAATCTTTAGATCAGTCTGTGCTTCATTTCATCCAGCTGAACAGCGCAGATCGCTGCGTCGACTCGTCCCTGCTTCCGCTGCACAGCAGACAGGCAACTTAAAGGCTTAACTGCTGCATCGAAAATAGATTTCCTGTATCCCACAACGTGCCGGATACAAGGATATTAATCCGGTTCGAAAGTTGCATTTAAATGACAATTCCTCAAAGCGCCCTGCAGTGAACAAACGAAGCAAGACAACAAACAAACAACAAACGCTGTTTTCCGATATTGATGGCCCGGCCAGCCTAAGCTGACAATACCATGCCGGTATTAAGAAGTTGGAGACAAACGAAATCGAAACGTGGACTCTTCGGCTTTATATTAAGGCTGCAGTGTTTGCACGCGACCGGTCCCCATTGTTGGCAGGGCTGAGTGAGGCACCCGTTCATCATTGATGACACTGTCATCTGTTCAATATCTCGTCACTCTCGCTAAATCGCCCCCACCCCCCCTTCCCCACTCAACCCCTGTCGATCCTGTCGCTGTGCGGGGTTACTACACTTTCAAACTCACTCCGTCACCTCTAATCCGATAAGGGTGAAATGACACTTGCTGATCCTCTCAGGCTGTTTTTCTTTCTTTTCTTTACAAAGTCGGAAGGAGGTGTCTACCTGGGTGAACGTGCACTTTGTCAACACGCTAGCCTGTTACACCGGCCCACCAAAGACAGGGTCAGCGTTGCTGTTTGTTTGACTTGTCTGACACCAAGTTGCCGGGGGGGTGGGGGGGGGGGGGATGGCGGGGTGGGGGGGGGGGATGGGAGGGTGGGGGGGTCGGGGGGGGGGAGGGGGGTTAACGCACAGCCAACGACGAAGGAGGGGGGGGGGGGGGAGGACTATGCCAAACCCCACATCATCGTTACCAAAATGATTGTGTATAAAATTATTAAGATGGGAAGGGGTATGAGCCGTTATAACGTGCCATTACTTGTGGAAGGGCAAGGTCGCAAGACAGTGTCCACACAACACTGCTTGTGAAGAGAAAGCAGAGCTGAAGTGGTTTCAATCCTGGACTCGTTTGCATACTGGCCTACCGCCCTACCTCTGGGCCAAACATCGTCACGTAGTTTGAGTAATTTTTGTTGTTACGGTTCATAACAATATTTTTGTTCTTGTTGCTGGTCGCAACAGTATTTTTGTAAGTATATTTGTTGTTGTTCATGACAGTATTTTTGTTGTTGTTCATAAAAACCCTAGAATAGAGAGAGAGAGAGAGAGAGAGAGAGAGAGAGAGAGAGAGAGAGAGAGAGAGAGAGAGAGAGAGAACATTATATTACAGGTCTGTGAATCAACAGCGTATAAACATTAGAAGACTGAGACACCTTTTCCATTCTAGTTTAAATCGTACTGCTCCCCCACTGTGTGTGTGTGTGTGTGTGTGTGTGTGTGTGTGTGTGTGTGTGTGTGTGTGTGTGTGTGTGTGTGTGTGTGTGTGTGTGTGAATTTAATTTGTTCTTTTTAGCGAGTATGAAAATGAGCCGACCGCATGTAAACTCAAGGCTGGTTGATGTACTCGTAAACTTTGCCCAGTAATTTTGTATTTGAATAAGTTCTTGTTTAAAACCAAATAATCTTGTACCTTTGTTCGCCGCGAACACTCTTATCACGATGCAGTTCCACACCTTTGTCACCCTAATATAACCGTCCTTGTTGACTGGGCCTAAAACACCAAGTTACTGACTTACTCCACACCTTTGACTGTTTGACGGGATGTGCGTGATGCATGGATGATTGCTCTCAACGTCCGCATGACCACGATTTAACGTAAAACAGACGAGCATGCGGCGTTTGGAGGCCAAGTTGAAGGCCGCTGCGTTGGGCCAATTAAGACACCGATGACTGCGGAACGCCAGTCACAACCACAGACGGATGTGGCGCAGACGGGATTTCTCTTTACTGCTAGAAGGCCAGTACAACGGGATGTCAGCGCCTGTCTTTTTACCGGGATGTCTCGACGCTGAAAGTAAGGTGACCTTGTCTTTCTGCTGCAGATATTATTAATATAACATATAATCTCTCTTTCTTTATTCTCTCAGTCTGTCTCGTGTATAATGTGTGAGTGTGTGTGTGTGTGTGTGTGTGTGTGTGTGTGTGTGTGTGTGTGTGTGTGTGTGTGTGTGTGTGTGTGTGTGTGTGTGTGTGTGTGTGTGTGTGTGTGTGTGTGTGAGAGAGAGAGAGAGAGAGAGAGAGAGAGAGAGAGAGAGAGAGAGAGAGAGACTGTCTCTTTGTCTCTTTCTCTTTTTATTTGTCAAGGCCAGGCTACTTTTTTGTTTTGTTGAATTCGGCGTTTATTTCTGGGAACTTCGGCCGAAGTGATCGAGCTTTCGTTTCACCGATCCCCCCCCCCGAACACTGTGAATAATTACGTCTCCAGGCAGCTTGAGAAATCCGCACAGTCCTCAAGCCAGCAGCTTTTCTTCCAAGTCTTTATCACTCAGCCTCAAACCCACTTCCAGCGCCAGGGCGCCTCAAACCCGCCTCTTGTCTCGGAGGACACAGCCATCACTTCTCGCTCGCGCAATCTCGCGCTTTCTCCTGCAATCCTATTACATGAGCGCTTTCCATTGAAAACTCCCGAGCTCCTTATTACGCTTCCCCAAGCGTCTGTTTTTCTTCCGCGTCTTTTATACCTGCCCCGATTTTTTAAGCTCTAAAAGCAATTATCCTCCATCCTCTCTTTTACACCTTTTCTGTCCTTCTTGGCTTTGCCCTGACTCGGGTCTTTGACTGGGGCAGTGGCGGGAAGGGCCGAGGCAAAGGGGCCGCGCGGAGAAAAGGCAGAGAGGGGCAATCGAGGGAGAGTGGAAATAGGATTACATGGCTCGTCCTTCACATGGCGCGCCAAAGACGATTTCACACCGCGCCCCCCTTGTTCGTCAAACCACGCTCTGGTGGCACAAAAACGGACAGCGCGGGTGGAGAGAGAGAGAGGGGGGAGAAAGAGGGGGAAGGGGAGGGAGAGAGGGGGGAGGGGGGGAGAGGGGAGACAGAGAGGGAAGGGGAGACAGAGAGGGCTGTGGGTGTAGAGAGAGGGGGAAGGGGAGAGAGAGAGAGAGAGAGAGAGAGAGAGAGAGAGAGAGAGAGAGAGAGAGAGAGAGAACGCTCGAACTCGAAAACTTTATTTTCCAAGGATTGTAGTTTAGGTTCATTTAGACCTGTCTAACAACTAGTCCTTGCTAAACTACTGAATAAGTGAACACTGGAGAAACAATTATATGAAAACAAAAACAAACAAAAACTAACTTTACAAACTCGATTAATATTTAAACATGATAAACAATATACAAACAAAATATAATACTACCCTATTAATAGTAATAAACATACAGGAACAGCAACATCATTGAAAATACTTTGAGAGCGAGAGCGAGAGAACTCGAACTCGAAAACTTTATTTTCTAAGGATTGTAGTTTAGGTTCATTTAGACCTGTCTAACAATTAGTCCTTGCTAAACTACCGAATAAGTGAAAAATGGAGAAACAATTATATAAAAACTAAATCTAAAAATGTTTTACAAACTCGATTAATATTTAAACAGGATAAACAATATATAAACAAATAAAATATACTACCACTATTAATAGTAATAAACATACAGGAACTGCAAAATCATTGAAAATAGTTTGAAATGACAATGAATAAATAAGATGTATATATACATAGCAAAAATGGTGTTGACATATCTCGCAATTATTTGTAAATCATGAAAATATAACATGGCTCAGTGGTACGGGGTGTTGTTTTTTTGTTTTTTTTGGGGGGGGGGGGGGGAAGAAAAAGAAAAAAAAAGCATGTAGATCAGATCATAAATCACAGTAGGCAATGCTGCATTCACTACACACACAGATACACACACACACACACACACACACACACACACACACACACACACACACACACACACACAGCGCGGTAGCAACAGTAAATCACTTTTACTGTATAGCAAGCACTGGTCTACAGAGTAAAATGAAGGAGATTGGGGGGGGGGGGGGGGTCATAAGCTGTCTTATACGGTTGTGTTAAGGTGCTCACGGAGGTTTCTCTTGAAGGAGCTGAGTGAGTGACATGATCTGAGGTGCACTGGAAGACTATTCCAAAACAGGGCACCAGAAAAGGCCATGCTTGTTTTGAATAAATCTATTCTTGGCTTTGGTAACTGAAGGTAGTTGTTTCTGGAGCTAGAGTGGGGAGCTTTGTACAAGAGAGAGAGAGAGAGAGAGAGAGAGAGAGAGAGAGAGAGAGAGAGAGAGAGAGAGAGAGAGAGAGAGGAGAGAGGGGGGGGGGGGTAGGGATAGTTAGTTGTTGGATTTGAACGTCGAGTCATGTCAGCAGCACAGGGCCACGACTGAATCTGGACGATTCGGGAGAAGACGCCTCGGAGACAGGGGTTCAGAGAGGAGAGCCACAATAAGAGAGGACAGAAAGAGTCTGCTCACAGTAGACAGTCTAGTCAGAGTGAGAAAGGACAGAGAGAGTCTGCTCACAGAGAGAATAGACAGTCTAGTCAGAGTGAGAAAGGACAGAGAGAGTCTGCTCACAGAGAGAAAAGATTTTCTAGTCGGAGTGAGAAAGGGCAGAGAGAGTCTGCTCACAGAGAGAATAGACAGTCTATTCAGAGTGAGAGAGGACAGACAGACAGACATAGTCTGCTCAGAGTGAAGTGGGTTTCGCTCTGATACAACCTTCGCGGTGGACTGGGCGTTAAACACCAGCCTAAACATGCATTACTCAATCAACTCTGTGAGACGTGACGCACGTGTCTGGCGGTGCCAGTCTACCACACTATCACTCGAACCACCACCGAAAATCGACCCTATTCCTTGCCCCTCGCTGTGATCATGACTTACGAGAGGTGACTGGGAGACTAATTCCCCGCTGCACGTGCGACTATCTAAATCTTTTCCATCTGCTGCGCGCAGGCAGAGCTGAGGGCTTTTATACCAACAACGTTAACGCAGCCGTTGCAAAAGTCAACGAGATCGAACTGGACTTGAGCAGCCCCTAACACTCAATCCATCACTCAGTTCCCTTCATGACTTACGTGGCGCGCACTGCTTCCGCTAGATGGCGCCACTGCAGCCCGTGTGGTGATGGTGTCCCTTGTCATCCCGTGTGGTGATGGTGTCCCATGTCATCCTGTGTAGTGATGGTGTCCCATGTCATCCCGTGTGGTGATGGTGTCCCATGTCATCCCGTGTGGTGATGGTGTCCAGTGTCATCCCGTTCCCATGTGGTGATGGTGTCCCATGTCATCCCGTGTAGTGATGGTGTCCTATGTCATCCCGTTCCCGTGTGGTGATGGTGTCCCATGTCATCCCGTGTGGTGATGGTGTCCCATGTCATCCCGTGTGGTGATGGTGTCCCATGCCATCCCATGTGGTAATGGTGTCCCATGTCATCCCGTGTGGTGATAGTGTCCCATGTCATCCCGTGTAGTGATGGTGTCCCATGTCATCCCGTGTGGTGATGGTGTCCCATGTCATCCCGTGTGGTGATGGTGTCCCATGCCATCCCATGTGGTGATGGTGTCCCATGTCATCCCGTGTAGTGATGGTGTCCCATGTAAGCGCGTGGTGATGGTGTCCCATGTGAGCGCGTGGTGATGGTGTCCCATGTCATCCCGTGTGGTGAGGGTGTCCCATGTCATCCCGTGTGGTGAGGATGTCCCATGTCAGCCCGTGTGGTGAGGATGTCCCATGTCAGCCCGTGTGTTGAGGATGTCCCATGTCAGACCGTGTGATGAGGATGTCCCATGTCATCCCGTGTGATGAGGATGTCCCATGTCATCCCGTATGGTGAGGATGTCCCATGTCATCCCGTGTGGTGAGGATGTCCCATGTCATCCCGTGTGGTGATGGTGTCCCATGCCATCGCATGTAGTAATGGTGTCCCATGTCATCCAGTGTGGTGATGGTGTCCCATGTCATCCCATGCAGTGATGGTGTCCCATGTCATCCCGTGTGGTGATGGTGTCCCATGTCATCCCGTGTGGTGATGGTGTCCCATGCCATCCCATGTGGTGATGGTGTCCCATGTCATCCCGTGTAGTGATGGTGTCCCATGTGAGCGCGTGGTGATGGTGTCCCATGTCAGCCCGTGTGGTGAGAATGTCCCATGTCATCCCGTGTGGTGAGGATGTCCCATGTCAGCCCGTGTGGTGAGGATGTCCCATGTCAGCCCGTGTGGTGAGGGTGACCCATGTCAGTATGTTTTATGTCCCCTGTCAGCCCGTTTGGTGAGGCTGATCCATGTCAACCCTTATGGTGATGGTGTCCCATGTCAGCCCGTGTGCTGATGGTGTCCTATGTGAGCCCGTCTGGTAATGGTGTCCCTATGTTAGCCCGTCTGGTGACGCTTTGGGTTTTGCTCGCGGAATATTAATTAAATCGTTTTGGTTTGCTGAAGTGCTGGAGAAACTGGCAGTCCTGAAGCCATTTTATTTCCGCTGCTTTGGGCGTAGAGTACGTCTGCAAGACATTCGGACAGGACGTTTCTGCCAAGCCACATAAAGTCGTACACACCCATCAGAGATCTCCGCAAAGCCACACAAAGTTGTACACACCCGTCTGAGATCTCCGCAAAGCCTCACGCTAAGGGAGCGCGCGGCGGACGTAGAATGAATTAAGAAACCCCTTACTTTGCTGGGAACCCAGAGCTATCAAAGCCTCTCTCTTTTAATGCGGGAGTAGGTCAGGACCACACTCCAAGCCTCGCTTTCCGGTACCCTTCCTCCAAACTATGCCGTAATTGGTTACGCGACTGACGGGGCACTCTTTATCTCAGCACAGCTGTCCACCGACGCTGTCGGCGTCCTCCGAAAGGTTTGTGTACTAATAAGACGGTGAAAGCAACATAGCGTCGAAGGACGCACATAAACATGTGGGGCATCCACCCAGAGTAAAATTTTATTCCGTCTCGATTCAAAACATTTTGGTTTTATGTGTTCTGGCGTAACTGGTTTTGAAAGAAACGCCTGATATAATCTGAGTTGTTTATTACCGACTCACTGCCATTTGAGCACCAACGAGACCTATGGTGTTATGGCAGTGGTTGGAAGAAGGATGTCGTAAACCAGTGCTTGGAGTGTGGGTCAGAGTATAGCTTTTCACGCTCCGTCTGCTGCCAGGAAGTCTGCCTAGCAGCTCACTGCTGGCAAGGTAACAGGGAATGAACATTTTGTTATGTAGTAAGTGAATGTAGCCGGAGTCTGGGAGGAGTGTCGTCACACAGTATTCCAAGTTTTGCTTGTGCAACCTTCTCCCGCGTAAACGCCTGTGATGAGCGCGTATCAGACCATAGACTGTATGGATGGAGCTTCTAGGCCACAGCGGGTCATGAAACCGAGAGCGAGGTTGGGGTGTGCAAAAATGACGAGAGCGTGTAGAGAGTTTGTCGACCTCTGTTACCATGGCGACCTCACCTAACGAATATTCCTTGGGAATAGTCCGTGTACGTGTGAGAGACCTATGGCATGTACTGACTGATATGACTCAATACCGCAGCTGATTTCCGATTTTTTTCTCTCGGTGCCTTCGGGTGTTACCAGGATCATGAGCGCAATAGGAGAGCAAAAATCTAAAATCCAGAATGATGTACTGAGAGACGTTTTCGATGAATTTCGTTGTTAAAATACACCAGTTGCTTTGAATTACCGTAAAGGCAGTCAGTCGAAACTCCTTCGACTCTCGCGCGGAATCTGTTTCACGTCACGTTGATTAGCTGTCTTTCACGCATGCGCCTTCGCACGTGCGAGTAATTGACCAGGGAGGAATCTGAAAGCCACGTCTGTCAAAAGTGATACAGTGACGTAGCGCTATTTGCTGATTGCGTAATTGATGTTTCAGTTTTTATTATTTTTATTTTAACGCTTTGTTAGGCGCGAAGGTGATTTTAGAGAGAAGCGTGATTCATACAGTAGAATGTAAAAGTCCGACTCGGTCTTCATCGCTCATGCTACTTTCTGACAGAAGAAGATTGGGAAAAAACATGAAACTGAGGGAAGTGGAAACGAAGGCAGAAATCAGACAAGGAAGAGTGGCTGCCACGTGAAGCATACACACACAGTTTTCCCCCCTGACGTCCAGAGAGAATCCTCCACAGCTCTGGGGTCTCTGCAGGAGGGACTATAATTTCTGCGTCCGCTGTATCTCACTGCTGAACATAGTTATGTATGACACTTGTGACCACTGCATTGCAATGACGCCCCTGTGACGCCCCGCAACTTCTTGCGTTTTTTTTTTTTTTTTGGTACTGAGTGACGTCATCATTGACGATTGGTTATGACGATGCAGCGATCATTAAAGCTGATCACGGTGTCTTGTAACTAAATCAGTATGATGATGCTCTTCTGACACTACTTCCAACGGGTGATGATAGCCAAAGGGACGTCGCTCCGGTGATGTGCCTTTGCACATTATAACTAGGCAGCGATAATGACGCTGATTGTTGCATTGTAACGACGGTGGGTTTTGACGCTATAAGCCGCCATACTTCCCAATTCAACCCTCTCTCTCCTAGGTTCTGAGATGAATCAGACCGATCCCTTGGGTACAAATGTATTCAGTTGGTTTTGCGTCGTCGGCCGAAGCACAGAAGTCTGAGATTCAGACTGTTGTCCCGATAACCCTTCGTCTATTTTCTTCTTTGATATTTGCTCTTAGTACTGCTATCTATTCATGTAATTATGTCTCCTTTTTTGTTGTTGTTGAGGACCTTGCGAAACAAATGCGAATCATATTTTTCGGGCGTAAACAGTTTTTGCTTGGGGGCTTTATGTTTAGGTTCTTCATGGCTTTTTTTCCGAGTGGGTCGGGATGAGGGGGCGGGGGGGGGGGGGGGGGGGGGGGGCGGGATCAAGTTCATGCATGCTTGCTTATCTGAAGTAACTTTCCAGTCTCAAATCGAAGGGTCTGTGTGCACTAAGTCGCAATGAAGTACGCCATAAATCTCAGCCATTAATAATTGTTTTACAGAAGAGCTATCCCGGAAGAGGCAACGAGGGATGTGGTTATACCAGGGATTGAAGAAGAAGAAGGGGGGGGGGGGGGGGGGGGGCGGCTTTGGCCTACATAGACAGTGTTCCAAAATTAGCAAGACAGTGAGTGTCCGAAGAAAAAGTTGGAAGGGACAAGTTGTGGCCATGACAACAGCGACGTGTTGAACGAAAGGTTTGGCAGTGCGTTTTGACAGCACAGCGCGCACGGTGAGACGCGTATGGACAGGAAGTGAACGTCTGGGCTCCTGCATCCCAACCCGCTACAGTGGGGCAGAGTTTGTCCACGGCGGACCCTTTCGTGTGGACGGTAGATCTTTTTTGGTAGACCATTCTGCGTGGACGGTAGACTAGTTTTGCTTGGTCAGTGGTAGACCTTCCTGTGTGGGACGGTAAGTGGAAGACCATTTTGCGTGAACGACAGATCATTATTTTTTTCTGGTCGACGGTACACCGTTATTGACACAGGAATTTCCCGACAATTGGATAATAATTCTGTATTCTACAGTTGAGCGGCTTGGATCAGTATGCTTCTGTCCTTGAAACGTGTAACATTAGCACAACACCTAAAACGGGATTAACACCAGCTGCGTCTTCTGCTTCGCTGCCTGCACGTTAGTGCCACACCACAGTCACCACCAGGGGGCGCGGTTTTATTCCGGACATCTCGTGCATGTAAACGTTTGTCTTGGACAAAAGGGTAGTTCTGCTGAAAGGTTTCCAGTCGTTGCGCCATTTCGTTGCAAACTTTACCCATTTTTGTTTTGTTTTGTTTTGTTTTTATCGATTCTCTGAAAGCAAATTAACCTCTTGTTGGGACAACTCTAAGTTGATTTACAACGGCTGTCTGTCCCTGAACGGTTCGACAAGAGTGGAGTAACAGCTGTTACACTCTCGCGGTGCTGTTCCAAGCCAACGGACACGTTTCCGCTTGCACAGCCTTGTTTAAGACTGACAGGGGAATTGGGTCCACACCATAAAGGGGCAGCGGAGTGCAGAAGTCTTACGGGCCTCCAAACAGGAAGGGGAAAAAATATAAATTAAAAAAATGATAAGGACACACGGCAGTTTTCCATTAAATCTCTGGTTCTGCTTGCTAAATATCGACCTACAAAGGTCGTGAAAACAGTCGACTGCCAATGCTACCTTTGGGGCCCTGTAGGTGTCGGTCATGAACAAGGCAGGACAGTGTAGTAAAAGTAGCAAATACGTCATGAGCCGACCCTTTTTGCTCTTCATTGGTAAAGAGTTAACGGACATGGTTTGCGCCTTGAGGAACTCGAATTCAAAGCATAAAAAGTAAAAAAGAAGCAAAATGTTAATGGAACAACATATTGAAAGTTAAGAAATTGAAGTACCTGAACATGAATTTTTCTGCGTTGTGAGGCTACACCATTCGTCTTTCTTTCGAATCCTCTAAGCAGCTGGAAGATTAAACTTTTACGGAACTAATATCAGTTTAAATTGTCCCTCGTGGACATGGAAAATATGACCTCAGACAAAGGTTCAGGAAAGGTGAGCGCTTGAGACGTGCGAGGTTCGTCACCAGAGCGCCCGAAGACCGCTGACAGCATCACGATCGCTCCCTGGGGCGCGCCTGCCGATTGGCTGAGTGGATACCGCCGGTGCCGGACCAGAATGCGGCACCGTTTGGAACGGCAGTTGATTCAAGTGGCCCTGCAGAACTCTGCCGCGGCACGGGACACTTGTCATATTGTGTTATGATTGATTATTTCTCTCTGTCAATGGACTCTCTCCTCGCTGTTGACAGCAGATTGGGAATCTGGCGTGGGGCCTTGATGCTCCTGTAGAAACGGTTGTTGCTGCGGCTGTCTAGCCATGGCAGTGGCAATGGCAATGGCTGCTGTGTTCTCCAGAAGCGAAGCTAGAAGCGTTGTCAGTTGGCGTTCCGGATTAAAGGTTTAAAAGGCTGCAGGACAGCTGGAAGCTAAGAGCGGGACCCCCCCCCCCCCCCCCCCCTCCAAAAAGAAAAAGAAAAAAAAAAGGTAGCAGGACGCACATAATAATTGATTACACTTTCCCGACGTGTCTCCACCCCCCATCCCCTCCAAGCATCACAACACTTTACGAAAGTGGACCTGAAAGCTTCTTTTTTCTTTTTTTCTCAGGACTCGATTGGCTAGAGTTTTTTGTGCGCAATTGTAGAATGTAGGCGCGGAGTAGGAGATTGAGTTTGTTAACACACACACACACACACGCACGCACGCACGCACGCACGCACGCACGCACGCACAGACACACACACACACACACACACACACACACACACACACATAGTCTCTCTCCACCTCCTCTCTCTCTCACACACACACACACACACACACACACACACACAGAGTCTCTCTCCCCCTCCTCTCTCTCTCTCTCTCTCACAAACACACACACACACACACACACACACACACACACACACACACACACACACACACACACACACACACACACACACACACACACACCAAGCAAAATCAAAAGCCGACAACAAGACACCCAACTACCAGCCACAATAAGGCTGTTACACCAGCACTGTCACAACACGTTAGTTCGCTCCCTGTAATTAGCTGCTTTCATTTGATCCTTGTTCCGAGCTGAAACCACTTTCACTCGGGCCGGGGGGCGCTGGTTGGCGGGGAGGGGGCTGGACCTGGGGGGGGGGGGGGGGTATACAAGGAACAGACGCAGGAAAGGTGCATGATACAGAGATCGGTCTCTGTAGCTTTTCACTTGATTGCCGTAATAAGTCTGAGCCAGTTTCGTCGGCATGCTCGTCAGGCGAAGCTGCCTTGTCTGAGTAATTTGGCTGATTGGGGTTCATAATCCTTTGCGTTTTGCTCTCCTCCTCCCCAGCACAAAGTTACCCGTGGAGCTTTGCAAGGTGATTATGTATGGGATATGGTGTGCTGAAACACGCACAAGGTGCACGTTCCGGCAACGTGTCTTATTGTTTGTTTTTATTTTGTATAAGTTTCTCTCAAGTGACTACTGACTGCCTAGGTCGATAAATTATCCAAAGGGGCCCCCCTCTCCCCCCCCCCCCACTCCTCTTCCGCTCACCCCCCCCTCCCCCGGGTTAAGTTACAGCAGTACAGCGTAGACTTTGACATTGATTTTTGTTGGTATAAGGCACAGCGGTAAATACCTAGCTATCTTTCAGTTTGGTGAACTGTGGTGGCACACGCTATTGGAGTATAAGAAATGACGCATGGGACCCCCTACAGACCGTACTGCTACACAACGGGGACAAGTCGAGTTTAGCACCTTCTCCACTATGGAGAGCGGTATTGTAATGGGAAGAAATGCCGTGTTCTTGTGACCGGTCTCGTGACCGGTCTTCTCTTGCTGTTTTGTTAAATGGTCCGACAGCTGGACTTGCACGCATACACGCCCGCACTGACATAAGACATAGGAAGCGTATTCATCTATATCACAGACAGGGAAACTAAGTTGTTTTTCAACTGCATGGTATACAACACTTTTAAAACGAACACATATCAGCAAAAAGAAGTAAAAAATCCAACAAAAAATGGGAACATAGATCTGCATGCATCTATTTACGTGCTCGTATTGTTTGACACAGCACAAACATTCGAGAGAGAGAGACACACACACACACACACACACACACACACACACACACACACACACACACACACACACACACATGCGCGCGCGCGCGCACGCACTTACACACGCACATACACACTTACTTCACACACAAACGCACAAACACACACTGGCTCATTCACACACTCACACACACACACACACACACACACACACACACACACACACACACACACACACACACATTCTCTCTCTCTCTCTTTCTCCTTCTCTCTCTTTCTCTCTATGTCTCTGTGTCTCTGTCTCTGTCTTCCTCTCCCTCTCGTGCGCACGCACACACTCCCTCTCTCTCACTCTGTCTCTGTCTCGCTGTCTGTCTGTGTGTCTGTTTCTTACTGAGTGAATTTCCTGAACTAAATACGCAGACGAAAGTACCAAACGCTCTTTCACATTACGGTGAGAAACTCGGTTTGACATTTACATTCAAGCTTTTAAGGTCCGTATTCTCTCTCCCGCTCTCTGCCTCCCGCTCTCTGCCTCCCGCTCTGGCTTTGGCTCTGGTTGTCTCTGTCTCTTTCACTCCTCAGCACACATTCGCACGACATCAAGTTGTGTAAAACGTCGTCTGTAGCTCTTACCGTGGGTACGCAAACAGCCTCATGAACTGTACGTACACCCCACGACCATGCTGTTTGTTCCTCCTCCTTCACATTGCTTCTCAAGTTACGTAGACACAGTATCGACCATCAGTTACACTCGTGTCCAAGCTCATACTTAATGCGGCTACAGTACTTCCTGTCTTTGCCATCATTTGGTTCACCGTAGCCTGGAAAACCGACAGATAATTGTGCATTTTCCGTTGGTGCATGAAAGGCAAGGAATCTGGGGCTGTCCAGTTGGCTACCTACCTTCCCAGAGACTACTATCTCAAGTGTGTATGTGTGTATGTGTGTGTGTGTGTGTGTGTGTGTGTGTGTGTGTGTTTTAATGAGTTGAAAGCTCACATCTGAAGGCGTTTTGTATGCGCTTTGTGTGGGTTAGGAGATGAGGCGCCGTAAATATCTAGTATTATATCTCCGGGGTGAGCCATGTTCGGCCGAGCGGTAAGGCGCTAGGCTGGTAAGCTAGACAGACGTATGTTCTAGTCCGGTTTGACTCTGCTTCTCTGTTTTTTTCTATGTCTTGTCACATTGTCTTTGACAATTAATGAAACAATAAAATGGCTCTCATCGGTGCCCGTCTTAATGCAGAATCGTTTTGATGGTGACAGTGTAGCCTTAGGTATACCCCCCCCCCCCCCCACTCCTGGGATCTCGGCCCCCGCCAATACCTCCCAGGAGACAACTCTAACAAAAACACCTGTATCTGATGGAAAGAACGCAATGGAAGATAGACCTGGAGTCGTTGTTGATAGGTGGCTTTTTGTGCACAATTTGTTCTTTGCGAATTGGTGGATGTCCGACTTCCTTGGGTGGGCGGCTTGTGTGTGGTACGCTACTTGAGGCACGGGTAGCGGACTGCCACACTAATAACCGACTGCACGTGAGACACGTTTCGGCCGCTAGGAGGTGGAGTGCCGGTAGAGCTATCTGCAGGCTATCTGCTATACGGGTTAGGCCGGATAGTTGCAGAAAGCCCAAATGAGGTGGCGACGTGTAGGAAGGTTTCTGGGCGTTCTGCGCTCTCGGCCTTTTTCATCTTTCGACATTTAAAGCTACTGATGCACACGCCTGTGAGTGTACCGTGATTGTTTGCGTGACTTCTGTAAAGCGCCACCATCTTTACGCCAACAGCAATAGACGTTGGACGTAGGGGCGTCAGGGAAACCCCGCCATCTTTACGCCAACAGCAATAGACGTTGGACGTAGGGGCGTCAGGGAAACCCCGCCATCTTTACGCCAACAGCAGTAGACGTTGGACGTAGGGGCGTCAGGGAAACTCCGCCATCTTTACGCCAACAGCAGTAGACGTGAAAGTGTCGGGGAGGATTGATAACGGCGACTTGGGGGAGGGGTGGAGGGGAGGGGCGTGCGTTAGATGCCCGGGTTTCACGGACACCTTTTCGCCACCACCACGCCGGCAGCGGTAGATGCAGGGGGGTGGAGGACGCTGAATTATTCAGCGGTGAGTGGGGGAAGTAGATCAGTGGGGACACGGCGGAATTGGATGGCAGTGGCGCCCTCCGTCTCACGACGGTGACGCCGTGCAATTATGCTGCAAATGCCGCGCCGGTACCGTGCGCAATACTCCCCGGGCCCGCAATCACCGGCCCTACGGTGTTAGCCGCCAAGACTCTACGGTGTCAGCAACATCTCTCGCTGTCTGCTCCAAACAAGTTTGTCTCTCGGGGCGCACACTTGAGGCTTTGTACTCGCCCTGATTATGACCTGTTAAAAAACACACAACTATCTGTCTGTCGTGACGTTATATGCCCAGGTTGTAAAGTAGTTTACTGACTCTGAAACAAAACCGTCATCTTTCTATGTCGTTTTGGTTGTAGGAACTGTGCAAATACGTTTTCCGTGATATTCGTATTCGTGAATTTGTCATTATATCAACTTTCGTGTTGGTAGTTCTCGCTGGTCAGTAGGTAATAATTGTTTCAACTGATAATGACCATCACGATGTAAACATAATTATTATGGTTTAAAGCTAAAAATGCGGTAGTCCTGTTCAGCAAATGTGAGGACCGTGATTCTTAGACAGTTAGACCACAGACCGCTTTCATCTTCCACCATTGGGAACGTTCAGCGAAAAATAGAAAAGAATCGACTTCGATTCGAGATACGAATGTGGATATGAACGTCGATCGTTTTTTTTTAATATATATTTTTTAAACATATTTATATATATATAATTATTTTAATTTGCAGTGTAGAGATTATTACTATTGTTATGTGAACACTCGTTGAACGCCTCATTGCGACTATATATCGCTGTTCTCTGCTTCCGAGAAGACCTACTGCGCTCTAGTCGTATGCGACTGTGAGTGATTGACACAGCGCTACAATGATGGCCATTCCTAGTGAATTAATTAGCTCTCAGACTGACGGACTATTTCTGGCTTGTGAGGGGAGTCGGCAACGAGTCGGCTGTCTCGCTGTCTTGTCGTGTGTCGCGTGTGCTCAATCTGAAAAGTTCAGTAACTTTTTTTAAACAGCCAACAGATATACAAGCTTCAGCAATATAATTATGTCCGAGAAAAACTTGCAGATTGCCTACATATTAACTGGTCTATGGCAGTCCGGCGTGCAGTCATGCAACTTGCAGATTGCCTACCTATTAACTGGTCTATGGCAGTCCGGCGAACAGTCATGCGACTTGCAGATTGCCTACCTATTAACTGGTCTATGGCAATCCAGCGTGCAGTCAGTTTCACGCCGACGCGAGACCAGACGAAAGTGACGTACGCTTTGTATTACAAAATGACCAGTGTTGACTTTACGTGCGAGTAAAACAGTTTGCCGTCCAGAATCGCCAGCGGCATGTCTCGCCGGACGGCAGATTATTGGCGCGTATTTCAGGCTGGCCCAAAATATCATGGTATTTTGTGACTATAGTCGTGAATAGCAAACGGGGAAGTCAGCGGGCTGTTTGCCGGCTACATGGGGACAGACGACGGATCTATCTTTAGAGGTAGACGTCGGCTTTGCCAGTGAGATATATAAATCATCACTACTTGAATCGTGGTTGGATTTCAATAGCGCGGCGTCTGGGAGCCCTGTCACAAAGCAGGTGGCACATACACCGGCCACGCCATGGCTACGGGTCAGATTTGCGTCTGGCTACAAGCTAGCAACAGTGGGAAGAAAACCCTTCGCAAAGTTTTATTCCACGAGCAGGTCACTCCAGCTACATTCTTGACGTACCCGGAAAGGAAGAGAATCTATTTGTATCTAAGTAAGTAAATAAACATGGTGCTTAACGTCCACAGAAACCATCAGGCTTATTAGGGACGGGCCATTATTTTTATCTCAATTATTTTTAGCTTTTGACACAGATCCGCCGAGAGGCTGCCTATGAGCAGCTTTGCTATCTGGAGCATTGCACCGCGCACATAATTATCCCCAGCGCCACCTTGGTGGCTGTGTGTAGGGGAGATGATTCATTTTGCAGTTGACCTGTCCAGCATCACAAGTCATACCAAGTACTCCTCTTTTTTTTTCCATTGAAAGGAAAACGTGATGTCGTGACGTAAACAGTTATAACAGACTTTTACCTGTGATTTGAGGACTCGTTTTGACCCAGATAATTAGGACTTGCGGGGCTGACTGCTCATTAAATATCGAGAATCAACGAGTAAGTCACGCAGTTAGCCGACTGAAAACGTCGTCGACTGCTTTTCCTGTGGACCCTGAACCCTTGCCGGTCCTCAGTCAGCTCTTCCCTGTCCATTACTGTGCCTGGAACCCCCCCCCCCCCCCCCCCCCCCCCCATCATCCCAACCCCTACTTGCAATTGCCGTTTTCCGCTACATTTTACCGGTGTCATGAAGAATGCTGACTGGTGACTGGCTATTTTACCGTTGCACTTGAAGATCAGTTAGTTCATCTTTCAGCAGCCCGATTGAGTTAGTTCTCTGTGGAAGGCATTGCGTTGAGGCTAGTGTTGACGGTCAGACGGCACGGCGATGTAGCTGAGGGTCTGCGTCTCCCAGTGTTGTTGGGCTGTTCGGCTTGCACAACGGTGTGCGCCAGGGCCGACTACAAACGAGGAAAGAAAAGGTGTCGGATTCCCTCCCACCCGGTACAGAAATATGGGGAACTGATCAGCTAAAAGAAGAACCACCCTTCTCGCTGAGAATCCGATCACCTTGATAGGCGTGCTGCGTTGAACATTTCCATTGCGGTAACAGGTTAGCCAGCTTGCAGAGCAGTGATTCTGCATGAAGCGCATCTTTGAAGTGTTCACCCGGACGTCCATGCGGATCAATTAGCCGTGAAACGTTGATGGAACGTCTCGATGTAGCTTCTTCTTGTGCACACTTCAACAGAGCGACCATTTTTCTCTTGTTCATCGTCACAACCGTGGACTCGGGGCGCCGCACGGTCCTCGGAAGTAGACCCAAAGTTGTGACTGGATAGGTCATATGTTTCTAACAGGGTGGATAAATAGGTCATAATAGTTAACAAGGTCCTTGAAGCAAGTGTTTTGGATGGATAGGTCCTGGATTGTCGGCAGGGTTAGTGGAGAGGCCGTGATTGTTAACAGTGCGCGTGGGTAGTTCATGATTGTTAAGAGGGGCCTTGAAAGTAGACCCAAAGTTGTGGAGGGATATATCACAATTGTTAACAGGGTTTCATACCGAGTCTTGTGGATGGATATGTCACAATTGTTAACAGGGTCATTGAAAGCACACCCAGTGTTGTGGATGGATATGTCACAATTGTTAACAGGGTCTTTGAAACACACCCAATGTTGTGGATACATGTCACAATTGTTAACAGGGTCCCTGAAAGCACACCCAGTGTTGTGGATGCATATGTCGCAATTGTTAACAGGGCCCTTGAAAGCACACCCAGTGTTGTGGATGGATAGGTGAGTCATTTGACGCCTGTGGCATATCAGTGCGGGTTCTGGAGAATGGGCAATAATAATAATAATGTAACCGAGTGCATCTGCACATTGTGTTTGTGTTGTTGTACTCTGTGTGTCGCTCTGTCAGTGTTGTTTCGTGTATGTACGTCATTCGATCTTTTACGTATGTGTTACATGTTGTGATTTAGACGTCACTATAGTATAAGACTGAGTGAGACAGCACGAGAGAAAGCGAGAGGGAATAGCAACGACCTCTCGTATGTACCACCCAAAACAAAAGAAAAGAAGAAATAAAATTAGGAACCATACCATACTGTGGCTCATTTGTTGTTCCTTACTTCCAACCTGCAACTTCCATCGACCGTTTACATCTGGCGCTGACGAGCAGGATTGGAAGTAGGGAAGCCGAATAACATCCCGGCCAACAACAAACGAGCCTCTAACGATCACAGCCATAGAGGTCAAAGGAAAAGAACATGATGGACAACCAGACGAGCAAAAGGAAGAATAACACAGAGGAGGATTTTCAGTGGACTGTTTGTTGCATGCTTGTTGGAAGAAATGGGGTGAGAGCTGAACTGTTTTGTTGTGCTTGTTGAGAATTGTGCAGATTTGGTTGTGCAGCTTCGCGTGTGTCACAAAGTACAAAACAGACAGGATCCACTTTTCTACATCTCTGTTTCACCCTGCTGGTTGTGGACTTGTTGTGTGAATGACGTTCTTTAATTTCAGCTGGATTCGAGTGTGTCGGTTCCACGCTGCACGTAACGAGATGTGACATGTGACTGAACGGTGTGTCGTTGACGTCAACGTCTGTGTTGCGATTTCAGATCTGCATTGTTGATTTGAACTTGTACTAGTTGTAGGCATCTGATTGTTGTCGTCAGTGCCATGTTTTAGGAAAAATGGGGTATAATGCTTGGTATGGTCGTTCAGTAATGCCTTTTGTTTGTATGTTAAAGGGTTGCCTTAAGGGTCTTTAACATGTGCAAACTTAGCGGCACTGGTGTAGATTTAGCATGTAACTTAATTGTCTTGCTATTTCGAGTGTATATCATGCATAGCATTAGGGTGTGTTAGATTGTTTCCTTTTACATGGACCTGTAATGTGTTAACTATTGAGGCGATTTTTGTTGAGTTGAGGTAAATTTATGTAACGTCGCGCAGTTGCTTAGGATTAGGTATGTGGACTGGATTTGGCATCGATTGAGTATGGACTGTTGGTCCGGTAGTCACACTTGAGAATCGAAGAGGCGTCAATCGTATAACACTTTGTATAACCTCGGGAAGGTTGCTGGTACCTGTGGAGAATCACGATTGTATCTGTCTTGCATTTTGTATATGCGGATTTGTATGCAAATGGTTATATATCCGCCTTATACGGTCTGTTAGGGTTCTCAGTGAGTGTGATTACATAGATTAGTTGATTGTTACTCCATGTCTGCCACAACTTCCATTTTTCCTAAGCAGTGTAATCTTATCTGTGCTTTTATATCTGCGCGCATATGTATATGTATCTATGCCGGAGTGAAAACAAATATTGTAGGAAGACCTGGGTTTTTCGGCTTAAATGCAATCCTGTCATCCATTGGCTGAAATGCAATCGTCGTTGTTCTGAGGTGGTTTCTGTTTGTAAAGCTGGTCAAGCCTCCAGGCTACAGTAAGACGTTGGAAAAATGGAATTGTTGTTGTTGTCTAAAGTGGTTTTGTTTGAGTTCTATTCGGACGGTTTGTTAATTCATCCCTCAGTAGCCCCTGAGTGTATTGTGGTTCTGCGTAGGTTCTACTTCGATGGTTTGTTAATTCAACTCTTAGTAGATCTAGCTCTAGAATGATCTTCTGTCGTGTGTTCCAGCAATGAGGGCATTGGTAGTCGCCAAGTATCGGGAAGGTTCTACTGAGATGATTTGTTGTTTTAACTCTTGGTAGTATTTGAGTGATGTCACTGTTAATTAATTCACCAGCGAGGACGCTGGTGGTGATTGAGCTGGGGCGGATGTAACCGAGTGCATCTGCACATTGTGTTTGTGTTGTTGTACTCTGTGTGTTGCTCTGTCAGTGTTCTTTTGTGTGTATACGTCATTCGGTCTTTTACGTATGTGTTACGTGTTGTGATTTAGACGTCACTACAAGACTGAGTGAGACAGCGCGAGAGAAAGCGAGAGGGAATAACAACGACCTCTGGTATGTACCATCCCAAAGAAATGAAGAAATAAAATTAGGAACCTCTGTCTGTGGCTCGTTTGTTGTTCCTTACTTCCAACCTGCAACTTCCATCGACCGTCTACAATAATAATGACAGTGAAGTAGAAATAATAAAGGAAAAGTAGTAGTAGTAATTATGAGGATGGAAACTGGAAATACAAATGATAACGTTGATGATAACGAAAGGGAAAATGAACAATAGTACAAGTAATAACAGTTGTAATAACAATACAGTGCAAACAGTCTGAAACAAAACGAGGGCCACAGCGCCAGTGCGGAATCAAGAAACAAGGGAGTTAATTAGCGCTCGAAAGACGACACACAAACACAACAACAAAGACCTGAATCTCCTACGGTAACCTCATTCTGTTCTTCGGCTCTGCGCCTTCTCACACCATTGTGTGTGTGTGTGTGTGTGTGTGTGTGTGTGTGTGTGTGTGTGTGTGTGTGTGTGTGTGTGTGCGTGTGTGTGTGTGTGTGTGTGTGTGCGTGCGTGCGTGCGTGCGTGCGTGGAAGAGAGGGATAAGGATCATCATTCTACAGTGGTTCCGTCGGGACATTTTTCTTGCATCGACAGCACTGGGAGCTGACACATGGGTCATGCTGTGTGCGGAGGTGAGTTTTGACTGGCTATGGGCTGCCTAACAGCAGCGAAGCAGGCAGTGCAGTGGTACGACACAACCATCACAGCTTACCCTTTCTTGAGCTGACACTGAAACCAGCCACTTTCTTGCCACGGTCTTGATTCTAAGATCAGTTGAGCTTTCTGGACAGTTACCATAGCTTTGTCTTTTGGTGTGCGCATACCGATTTTTGCAAAACGACACAAGAAACTCTCAAACTTCAGTTTCACTAATTTAGTTTTCAGTCAGTGCCGTTTTGTCTTTGTCGTCCTCTTATTCTAAGCGTGGCTTTAGCGAAGCGATTCTGACTGTAGGTTGTGTCTCGTTCCTAGGTAATCTGGGATTAATGAAGAATGTGCTGGCACAGCCTATGCTCTAGTGTTTATTGGACACTGGCGCCATGGGTTAACCCTCCCAGAGCTTTGCGGCATACCAACCAGACCGCTTCCGTGAATAGTAGGCAGCCCGTTTGGAGTCTGAAGGTACACAGTTAAATCCTTTTCCGCGGTGGTGCCAGAAGCGGGTAACCCGGTTTTTATTGGAGCAAGCGGGTGAGGTTTGATAAAGGGCACGCCCCCCCCCCCCCCCCCCCTCTCGTTCTCCACCGATAAGATGGCAGAGCGCTGTGCCGAGGGTCTCGAGATGCATGCCCACTACAACTGTTTCCACGTGCTACTCTTAGCGAGCCCTGCGCTACTGTACTGCGGATGCACAGTGTCCAGGTCCCTTCTGCGAACAATCGAGAGCTATTAGAGGCTACCTCTTTAGAGCCTGGAGTAGGTCAGAATAGTTATGTTGCTTTATCTACTGCCAGGAAAGAGTATCTACTTTTCTGGTTCAACTTCATGCCCCCCCCCCCCCCCCCCCCCCCCCCCTCCGCCCCAGCTGTTACCCAAAACCGTGAGCTGTCATGTGACATGATCAATGAATCATACTTTTTTTTACCCCCCCCCCCTCCCTCCCGACCCACCC
Organism: Alviniconcha marisindica; assembly: GCA_018857735.1. Classification (NCBI taxonomy): domain Eukaryota; kingdom Metazoa; phylum Mollusca; class Gastropoda; family Provannidae; genus Alviniconcha; species Alviniconcha marisindica. The sequence continues at coordinate 735,801 of JABMCL010000509.1, read as the reverse complement.
CAACTTTGTTACGCTTTGTAACCCCTGTATTCACCATGTCCGCCTGTCCATCCGTCCGTTTGTCTGTCCGTCTATTCAGCTTTGTCCACAGGATATATTCTGGTGCGCTCAACCTTTCGTAACCAAACCTGTTATGGTGGTGCATCATCGCGTGCCGGGGAATCAAGCAAAACATGTTTACTGGTGACCTAATGTTAGCGTTTTGCCATGATGTCGTATAAATAAAGAAGGGTCTCTCTGTGTGAGTCTGTCTGTCTGTCTGTGTCAGCTGTGTGGATATGTCTGTGTGTCTGTGTCAGTGGTATGATTTGACGTTCGACTCAGCCCCTGGACCTATTGAGATGCAACTTGGTGTGAAGATTCCTTGGGACACGAGGGCAGATATAACCTATAGTTTATGACGGTTCGCTGGGCGTTAATATCATAAATCAGTGACTGTTTCCCCGGGTATGAGGCCGAAGGATAACTGCCCGCCTCCCCACGAGGCTGTATGAGGTGGGCCACTCACTCGTCGACAGCCGGGTCCTGTGGCTCAACGGAGGGCAGAGAAGAGAGGGGTGATGAATACAAAAATCCCTTAGCACCTCTACGCCTAGGAATTGGCTGTTTAAAAACACAATCTTCATCTGCGCTCGCGCTCGCGCGTGCGTGTATGTGTGTGTGTGCGTGCATTCCTTCGTGCGTGCATGCATACGTGTGTGTGTGTAAGTGCGTGCGTGCATATGTGTGTGTGCGTGCGTGCGTGCGTGCGTGCGTGTGTGTGTGTGTGTGTGTGTGTGTGTGTGTGTGTGTGGTGTGTGTGTGTGTGTGTGTGTGTGTGTTAGAGATTTAATTTAGATATGGAGACAAAGCAGCTTTTTGTTCCCCAGAACGCGTGACAGTGTGACCGGCCATTTAGCCCGCCATGGCAAGTTCACTTGTCAGCTGGGGCATTATTTGTAAAGCCAATTTCCCTTGGGGCAGGCTGGCGTTTGGCCGAAACCAGTGGTTGTGAGTTAGTTGATTGTTGGTGTTTAACGTCCCGTCAACCGCCTAGGGTCACAAAGGACGAATCACACGGTCAAAAGTCTTTACACCAGTTCAGGACACAAATCACTAAATCACAAGTTTGTCTGATTCACTGTTACAGCGTTTAAAGCCAACCATCTATCTGTGAGTGCGCAATAACTTTGGTAGCTATTTATATTCCGTAGGCACTCGCCACGGGAACCTGCCTATATCCCTTGTGACCATGAACTGGGTGACCTATTTTATTCCGCGGGCTCACACGGGAAACATCGTTCACCAAAGCTAACGAAATTGAGAAGTAGGGAGAGGGTTCGGAAGAAAAAAAAGGTGAATGGCCCTGGAAGGTCGAAATTAGGACAAGGAAGAAATTCCTCGCAATGGGACATTAATTTCTGCGTTCACAGTACCCATTGCGGGGTTGGTTCTGAGACCTGCTATGAAAATGTAGTTTTGTAGCGCGCGCGTGTATGTGTGTGTGTGTTCGTGCGTGCGTGCGCGCGCGCGCGCGCTGCTGTGTGTGTGTGTGTGTGTGTGTGTGTGTGTGTGTGTGTGTGTGTGTGTGTGTGTGTGTGTGTGTGTGTATGAACATGTCCACAAGGACAAGGACCATCACCACAGACGGTGTCTGGCGGCGGCAGACAGTTGAGGGAAGTGTCCACAAGTGGACCATCATCAGCCGCCGTGTCATCATTACCGTCCCCTTATGGTGGGGCGGGACCATCTGCTGGATGACCCTCACTGTCTCTGCCACCCGTCTTTGCTCGCCACTGGCTGTTGTCCGGACCCAGTACTCTTACTGCTATTACTGTTCAGGTCAGTGGAGCTGGTCTTCGTTGTGACCTTCTGTCCTTGACACCAGAACTTAGTTATGGTTACTTGATATTTAATGACCAGCCGACGGCAAAAGTTACAATAAAAGTGAGCGCATGGTGTGTGTGGTGCGCGCGCGCGCGCGCGCGCGCGCGCGTGTGTGTGTGTGTGTGTGTGTGTGTGTGTGTGTGTGCAAAAGTCCACAATTATGTAGTCTACACACGCTGTGCAACAGTGGACTGTGCCAAAATAAACGTATCGGGGAAACATACACTCATCTTCAAAGAAAACGGTGGCTGTTTTCCCTGAAAAGGCTTCCTGTGATATAATTACATTGTCAACAGGCCTCAGTGTGCGAAAGCGTTGATATCTTGCGATACACCCTGCAGGTCGCGCCCTAAGGACGTGTAGTATGGCGCAGTGGTGCAACCGCACCCCGGCACTGCATGGCGACCTTTCGCATGCATCTAACGGCAAAGAACAGGCATCGAGTTAAACGCCCTTTTGTAGAGTCGAAACAGGCATTTCAGTTCGTGGTCAAGGCTCGTAAAAGAGACCATGTTTCACCCCGCCTCAGAACTCTTCACTGGTTGCCTACCTAAGTACTATTGAGAGTAAGTAATCAACTCTTTTACATGCATTTTTCTCTGACAGAACTCCTGTTTATTTGTCTGCTTTTCTTCAGGGGTACTGTCCGTCAAGTCAGCTCTGTTCCTCCAGACTCACGAACTCTACGCATTCCACACGTTAAGGCCAGAACATTTGGATATTGCTGTTTTTCTGTGCTGCTCCGTGTGTCTGGAATTCGCTGAAATTAGACACACTGAGTCAACCACTGCATTTAAAGTCGCTCTGATGGCCCATATGTTTAAAACCTACTACTGTTGGCAAATTTTCTATCCTCCCAATTTGTTCTTAGATTATTTCAGTTGGCTTATGTGCTGTGTGTGTGTGTGTGTGTGTGTGTGTGTGTGTGTGTGTGTGTGTGTGTGTGTGTGTGTGTGTGTGTGTGTGTGTGCGTGCGCGCGCGCGCGTTCGTGTTTATGCGTGCGCATGCGCATTCGTGTGTATGCGCGCGCGTGTTTGTATCTGTTTGCGTGTAATGTAGGTCTTGCTGTTTAGCTTCTTGTGATTTGAATTGCTTGCAGTGTTTTTGTTATCGCCGTTTTCCGCATGAGGTTTCTCAGAGTGGATGTAGTTTATTCTGTACTGCGCGCTGGGCTCGATTTTTATTTTACATGTTCGCGCTCTGTAAATATTTCATTATTATTATTATTATTTCTTGATATTTAACATGCGGTCACCTATGAAGATCACATCAGGGTGAAAATCGGGTCATCAAATCACAAGTAAAGTCTGGTTGACTGTAGAGAGTTTGGATAAAAAATGAAGTTGAATAAAATGTCTCGGCTGAATTCAAAAAGGTTGAACGTTATTGCTCAAGGACTGGAATGTGTCATGGTACCAAGTACATTCACTTACACATTCATACCAGTTAGTAAATGACAAAGTTATGCTACAACAAGAGCCGACATAGAAACGAAGAGAGAGAGAGAGAGAGAGAGAGAGAGAGGAGAGAGAGAGAGAGAGAGAGAGAGAGAGAAGCAGCAACACGGTAAAAAAAAAAAAAAAATCATACAAAAGATGCAACCGACATCAGTGCTGCGCATATCAAGCGTGAACAAAAAAGGTGTAAATAATATGATAAATAATATGAAATAAAATATCAACCTTGCCTCTACGTGGCCTGCCTCGTATAAATCGCTGTGTCCTCGTACTACTAATACCACTGAAAGCAATTATAAACATTATGATTTATATACAGCGAGCTAACTGACCCGACCTTATTACACCTGTGGACTTTTGATAACTCTGAAAAGACCTTTGATAACTCTGAAGTTACATTTGATAGCCATGAAAGATCTTTGATAGCTTTGGGTTTTCTTAAGGGGTACCTCATCTTCTGGGCTCTCTTTAAGTGGTACCTTAATTTCTGGGTTCTCTTTAGAGGGGTGCCCTAATTTCTGGGTTCTGCTTAGAGGGGTACCTTTATTTCTTCATCCACGATACGCCAGCGCTGGGATCTGGCGGAAAGGAAGAGAGAGAAAATGGGGTTATGCGGCTTTAACAAGGTGCGTGCTGATGCCACTTGTGTCAGGGCTGACTGCGAACAACTCGTAAGCCACAGTATCAAACGGTTCTGATAGCCTTGCATGAAATGTGTGACAGCAGCGTGATACGGTTTGCGGAGGAACACTTTGCACGGTGCGGCGCCGTGGTACGTGCGTGTCGTGTGTTACAGATAACGGGGGTCCCTCAGTGCTGTATACGAGTGCACCTACCACCTCGGTAATCACAGAGCAGAATCATGGACCACCTCGGTAACAGCGTAATAGGATTATGTAAAACCTTTGTAAATAGAGCAACACGGTCATGTGCCACTTCTGTAATAGCACACACAATAGGATCATGTGCCCTCTCCGTAATAGCACACATAATAGGATCATGTACCACCTGTGTAATAGCACACACAATAGGATCATGTACCTAACCACCTCTGTAATAGCACACACAATAGGATCATGTACCACCTCTGCAATAACACATAATAGGATCATGTACCACCTCAGCAATAACACACATACTAGGGTCGTGTACCACCTCTGTAATAGCACACATAATAGGATCATGTACCACCTCAGCAATAACACGCATACTAGGATCATGTACCACCTCAGCAATAACACGCATACTAGGATCATGTACCACCTCAGCAATAACACACATAATAGGATCATGTACCACCTCTGTAACAGCACACGCAATAGGATCATGTACCACCTCTGCAATAACACACATAATATGATCATGTACCACCTCTGTAATAGCACACGGAGTAAGATCGTGTACCACTTCTGTAATAGCACACACGGTAGGATCATGTACAGCCTCTGTAAAAGCACACAGAATAGGATCATGTGCCACTTCTGTAATAACACACACAGTATGATCATGTACAATTTATGTAATAGCACATACAACTGGATCATGTACCACCTCTGTAATAGCACAACAGGATCGTATCTAATAATACACATATGATTCATGAAAGTGGAATTTCTCAGTCTTATGGAAAACAAAATCGAATTAGACAGATTGACGAAAAAAAAAAAAAAGAAAAAAAGAGAGAGAGAGAGAGAGAGAGAGAGAGAGAGAGAGAGAGAGAGAGAGAATCGTCAGCCACAACTGAGAAACTTCTCGGTAGCTGCATGCAGCAATAAACCCATATATTCTTTTCTTCTCCACTCTCTTTAATTCTTTACACCGTTCTCAACGATCCCATAAAAGGTGAACATTACATTGTCCTTCATATTTCCTCTTCTCGTCCTCAGTGACGCGTGGCTCGCTCGCAGTGTGTAGCTTATAGCGTCTTGATGTCTGATGTAACTGCCATTGCTGCGCTGTCCCTCCTGTCTTCACACACTTTCCTTTTACATGCCCGGAGGCCGGAGCCTTAACCTTGTCTGCCACACTTCCTGTCTTTTCGTCTTCGCGGAGCCATCCACAGGCTTTCCAGTGACCACCCAGGTCTGGTTCCGTTACGATTTCTGTCTGATCTGCCATTTCCATCTGGGGCCCGCCAACATCGAACGTGTGGTCCATAGCGCCTTGCAGGCTAATGCGACTGTAATGACACCGTGGTCTGTGGTGCAGACAGACTAGGAAAGGTATCAGGCGGCTTGCACCGCTGATCAGGAGCTGGGCATAATTAGGGGAATGGAGACGAGCGGGTGGGATAGTGATGGGGGGGGGAACTCATATTTCACTAGCTCACTTCACTAAATATAAAAGGCTCTTCTTCTTCAACTGCCTCAAATGCCGTCTTTATGCATTCAATAATTCATTCGCTCATCGTCACTCACTCTTTCACCCACACAGTAAATAATGACAAAAGCTTTTCTGCGCCCTTCCTTGCATCTAAG